>VNJR01002772.1:0-395592 GCA_008042585.1 Drosophila punjabiensis | reverse complement strand
ATTTATTTATTTATTTGTCTATTTAATTATTTGCCAAACTAATTTATTTATATAGTTGAATTGAAATATTTACTATTTATTTTTTTTTTAATGTTCATCTCCATGTTTATTTTAATTATTATTTATTTATTTATTTATTTATTTATTTATATATACCACTCATCCTTATTCTTTTGATTTTTTTTTTTGTTTTTTTTTAACCCCCCCTCAGCAAAAGCCCCCCTTTATGAGCGCTCAAAACGGGTAGGATAGCTAAATCGATAATTTTATTTATTTATGGGGAAATTTAAGATAAATTTATTTGTGCTATATAAAAAGATAAAGAATATTAGGATAGCGGTATAGTTAAATAAGAAAATGAGAAAGAGAAGGAAGAGAAATTGTTGTTAATTTTAAGGGCAAATTAAAGAAAGAAAAGAGAAAACTGAATTGGAAATAGATTTATTTGTATGTGGGATGATGTTGGTAGGTATGTGTGTGTGAATTTAGGGGCAGCTGCAAAACAATTTCTGCAAGCAGACTGCTATGGCAGGGAGGGCGAGCAGACGAACTCCAATAAAATCTGGAGTCTCGAGGCTAACTGACTGTTTAAATATGTGGTTTGTGAAGTTTCGAAGTCGATTTGTGCAGTGTTTAGTGTTGTAGAATGTCCAGTCCTCGAAAAATGGGCTAGATGTTCGAAAATTTTTCTGTTACGCGTGTCAGTGGGCCGGGTTAAGAACCCACGACTCGAAGAGCTAGCCGAGACATGGCCCAAGCTTGTGGCTACACGCGCAGGACCTTGCTTGGTCATAACAAAGTAAATTTTTCGAATTTATTTCTAAATTATCGATAGTTCTATCGGCCGGTTCTTTTGCACGTTAAGTCTCGGACCGGCTGATTGATAAAGAAAACAATACAACAGGCCAACACGTGAAATGGAGGCGGGTATTTGCTATATAAAACCAGAGTGAGTTATTCTCAAATTTCTGCTTAATATTTATTACATGAACGATACTGCTTCAGATACCTTTTACAAGAAGGCAACGAGAGCGGATTGGCGGTTGCCTCCGACAAAAGCGAAACCAACAAAAGAAAGCGAGAGGATGGTGAAACAGAAACTGGCGAAGCTAAAGAAGCCGGTGGGAATAATAAATGGAACAAAAAGGAACGGAAACGAGGTCAGAACAAAGTGAGTAAATAATCTATATAAAGAATATCTTACCTAGAATGAGAGTAACATTTTATATTCTCAAAGAATCGACCAGTGTTCAAGGATGAGCGGTATTCGCATCTCTGCCACTCTCTGATTGATGGAACCGGAGGAGAACCCTGTTCTGTGCCGAATTGCCGCTATGTTCACGACCTGGATGCCTTTCTGGCAGCCAAGGGCGAAGACCTTGGCCCAGAGTGCTATGTTTACACCACAAAGGGCTACTGTGCGCGTGGAGTGAGCTGTCGGTTTGCCAAGAGCCACACAGATGAGAATGGCAGAAACATACGGATGCCGGAGTACAACGAAAAGGCTCCCACTACATGCAATGGCATAACCTCGGGTTGGTATAGCATTTTGTGCTGAATCAGAAATACAAATTTGCTTAACTAATCTCGCTTTTTTAGAACTTCAGGTGCGGCTGCGGAAGCGTGACTACGATTTTAGTCGAAGCAAGGAGCTCATCAAGCGGGCAGAGAAGCTACGAGATTCCCGAAAACAAACAGAGCAACGGGAAAACGACAAGGAACAGCCACAGCCTGAAAACGCTTTAGGAGAGGAATCTATCCAATCCAATGAGCTGCCAGAACCTGCAACGGAGACACAGCCGGAAAGCACGGATCCGGTCACGCAGGATAGCCACACCGTAGATACTGAAACTCCAGCGGGTTGTCTGATTTATAACTCTAATACTGGAAGAGATGCTGAGAAAAAACCAGCCGTTGATTTCTACGATAAACTGCTTCTGTCCCCGTTGACCACTGTAGGAAACTTGCCCTTTCGACGAATCTGCAAGGAGTTTGGTGCGGATATCACATGCGGAGAGATGGCCTGCGCTATGCCCCTGGTTAAGGGCCTGGGTCAGGAGTGGGCTTTGACCAAGCGCCACGAAAGCGAGGACGTCTTTGGTGTGCAATTGTGCGGGAACAATCCCAACATGATCGCCCAGGCTGCGCAGGTCATTGCAGAGACCGCCGAAGTGAATTTCATAGATCTTAACATTGGCTGTCCTATCGATTTGATTTACCAGCAAGGTGGAGGCAGCGCATTGATGAGGCGCACCAATATCCTGGAGCTTACCGTTCGCAGTTGTTCGGCCTTGTCAGATCGCCTGCCCTTCACCGTGAAGATGCGCACCGGAATCTATGCGGACAAATCAGTAGCGCACGACCTGCTCCCCTTGGTGGAGGAGTGGGGTGCTTCCGCCGTAACCTTACACGGGCGATCCAGAGAACAGCGCTACACCAAGCACGCCAACTGGAGCTACATTGAAGAGTGCGCTGCCAAAGCTAAGCGCATGCCTGTGATCGGCAACGGGGACATTCTTAGCTACGAGGACTACGTGGAGAGGCGAAAGCTAGCTCCGCACGTCAGTTCAGTGATGATTGGACGAGGAGCCCTCATTAAGCCCTGGATCTTCCAGGAGATAAAGGAGCACAAGGCCTGGGAGCCATCTTCCGGCCAACGCTACGACTTGTTGCGCAAGTACTGCAACTATGGACTTGAGCATTGGGGCTCAGACACCAAGGGTGTGGAGACGACGCGACGCTTTCTCCTCGAGTGGCAGTCGTTTTTGTACCGCTACATACCGGAGGCACTGCAGCAAGCTCCGCCGCAGAAGATCAACGCTCGACCCCAAAAATACCGAGGGCGTGACGAAATGGAAACCCTTATGAGTTCCGGCAACGCCGCCGACTGGGTAAAGTTGAGCGAATCGCTGCTGGGTCGGGTACCCGAAGGCTTTAGTTTCGTGCCGAAGCACAAGGCTAACGCCTTTTAAATACTTTACTTTTACGTTTTATAAATATTAATAAAAGTAAAAGTTATTAACTGTTATTTAGCGTCAGTTGAATTTAACTGTCAAGTCTTGGATTGTTTATTATCATTTTACGAAACCATTTTCTCTTTGTGGTTTTGCGGTAAGTTTATATCTAAAATATTTTAATATATAAGTGTATAAAAACCAAAACTGGATTTTGGGACACCGTGACCAAATATACTTGATAATTATAATTATCAAGGTTAAAAATATATATTTTTGGAGTATAATGTGTTGAGTTGCAAACTTTTTTTAGCTCAATATTTTTAAAGAGCCATGCTATTTCCTTCTATTTAAAGATGTATATAAAATGTCTTTTAAATTTAACGACCTATAAATAGGGCTTTAAATATTTAAAATCGAATCTATTATTTTTAGTCAACTCTCCCAGAATTAGAGACAAAATACATATAACAAATTTATATTTAAAATTTTATTTATTCGTTTATTTTAAAAAATCATTTCAGATAACTAAGAGCTTCCTCGACGTCAGACTTGGAACCCAGGAAAATGGGACTGCGTTCGTGTATCTTCTTGGGGACAATGTCCAGAATGCTGATCTTTCCATCACTGGCCAGTCCACCAGCCTGGATCATCAGATAGGCCATGGGATTGCATTCGTAGAGAAGGCGCAGCTTGCCGTTGGGAGCCGACTTGGTAGCTGGGTAGATGAAGATGCCTCCGTACTTGATGGTGCGGTGAACATCAGCCACCATGGAACCGACGTATCGGGCTCCATATGGCTTACCCTTGCTGGGATCCTTCTTAGCCGAAATATAATTTAGAACACCCGCTTCCCAGTCGCTCGCGTATCCCTCGTTGATGGAGTAGATCTTGCCCTTCTCGGGCACCCGCATGTTGGGATCGGTCAGGATGAACTCACCGATAGCCGGATCATAGGTAAACCCGTTGACTCCGGAGCCAAGTCCAAGAACAATGGCCGTAGCAGAGCCGTAGAGTGCGTATCCAGCGGCCACCAACTGATTGCCCGGCTGCAGGGCATCCTCAACTGTGGGCGGACCGTCGCTCTTCTTGCGGTAAATGGCGAAGATCGAACCAATGGACACGAGGCAGTCTATATTTGAGGATCCGTCCAGCGGATCAAAGCAAACTATGTATTTACCCTGACGAAGAGAGAACATTTTGTTTTATAAATTAAATTCAATTAAAGAAGACAATTAATTTAAAGTTTACACTAAATATTTCTTATTAATAACAATTCTTTATAATGGAACTTAATGAGAAAACAAGGTATATTGGGTGTTTTTAAGCTCTTACCTGCTTATCTACCTCCACCTCTATCACGTTCTCATTCTCCTCGGAAACCATCAGACATGTTGTGTATGAGGACTTAAGCATGTTGATGAACAACTCATTGGACAAGACGTCGAGCTTCTTCACTTCCTCACCCTGGACGTTAACGTCACCGGCTATGCCATGGAGCTTGGCGATTCCGGCCTTTCGTACCGCCGATGCTGTTGCCTTGATAGCCGTTTGGATGCAATTGAGGAGCTGCGACAAGTCTCCGGTGGCGTTCTTGAACTTTCGCTGCTCCTGGAGCACGAAACGGGTCAGCGTCATCGCATTGGAGTCGAAGGCAGGTCCTTGTTGACTCATTTTGGCTATGCAAATATGAACAAAATAATTATTTGGGAAACTTTTATTTGGGGGAATAAACGTGTGAAGTAAAATATAACATTTGTTTTGTTTTTAGCTCATTTATAAAATATAACAAATAACGTTTGAGATCAACTTTCGTGCTCAAAAGAAAAAATATCAAAGTGTTAGATTTTTTATCTTTAGCTAGTTAGTTACTTAATAACAAACAATAATAATATTTATATACAAATGTCATTGGAATTAATTTTTCATACTTTTTAGACACAGATACATAATCGGACATAAGCAAGATATATAAATATAAAATCACAAGAAAACAAGTGCATATGTTAAAATTTATTAAAAAGCATAAGTACAATATTTAAAATCTGAAATATTCCTGCCTAAACCACTTTTTGCGATCAAATGAATAAAATCAAACTAACTTGATCACTGGTCAACAATCAGAAAAAAAGTAAGTAACTAGCTTTGAAAAATCAATAAGGAAAGCCAATTTTTGGGCGCATAGCAGGAATCAGGAGGTGCAGGAGTTGCAGGATGTGCAAGGCAGAAATAGTTGCCTTTGTGGGGAAGCGAGACAAAATGCAGGCAACTGGCAGGCAAAGAGTACAAAGCAAGGTCACTTACAATTACCATTACTGGCCGCCATTATTGGGCACTAGTATGCTCTGTAAATTATGCGGTTCCTGTGGGGATCCATCAAAATAAACACAATAACCAATTATTACTTAGTGCCCAAGTTCCTCCTATCAAGGTCAAGTCAGGGGACCTTTTGAGTTCACTTGTGTCACTTTTTACATAGGCCTTATCTCTCTCCGCTTTAAGGGGCTTGTTGCACGAAAAGTCACTATCAAAACTTGTCATTCTGCGTATACGTGTTTTTTGTGAGTCTTGTTTTGGTTTTTCGGTGGATGATAACCGGTTTGTTCTACATATTTGTACAAATGTATCAAAGAAATTATATAAAACCGAACTGGAAAAATAATATTTCTTCCGGATGATTTTTATAAATTCATACATATGTATATAGACACGTGCCCCCTTATTTATTTTTGGAACGCCGATTAGCTGAATATATACCCACGGATATAAGTAGGCGCTGTGTTTTCAAGAGCTAATCATGTGTATGATGTATACATAGTGCATTCATTCGTACAAAAGGGAACCAAATGATTTTTAGACTTGTCCTCAACTTGGCCGTGACCCCTGGGACACTTGTGGAGCTTCGAAGAATCAAGAGAACGAAATGCACTTTCACTTACAACACGGGGAAGACAAGACAGGCAACCAACAAAAAACGAACCGCAGGCGTCGGCTGTACTAAAGAGACTGCTTGTTGGCTTTAGTCCACGTCCCCGGCACCACAGAAAACACCACTGCTTGTGGCATACTCTTTCTGAGACATATTTTCACTTTTAGAAGGGACTTGCCCACGCACTCTATCACGATAAGAAAGCCGGCCAGACCTCGGAAAAGTCACTCCGATGTAACTTTTTAAATCTTTAAAGTCAAGTTTTATTTTCTACTTTTTTACTGAACGAATTCACATTGTAACTAAGATTATAATAATTATTCTAGATTGTCGTTCTATTAATTAAAATTTTATTATCTTTTAGATCTAGGTTGAAGGGTATTCAGAGTTCGACTACTCTTTTCATTTATTTTCTACACTTGGCAGCTGGCAACGACCGACTGATATCGCGTAAATAAATATAAAAAAACACCAGTACATAAGAGAGAGAGAGTCCAACTTGAAGAGAGTATGCAGATGAAGAGACAATCGGAAGTTGGAAAATAAAGAGAAACGAGCATAGATTCTTGTTGCTTATCTTCAAAAAATAAAAAGTCTAAGATAATTATGTACATATTTTAAATAATTCCAAATAAAAGGTGCTGTTGTGTGTACTAAGATTGTTTGGCTTTTATCAAGAACTTCTTGCGATCGATGGGGGCTCGTCTCTTAAGATTTAATCAAGAATGATAAGCTATAGCTTAAGTACGTTTAAACATACTTTCGAGTATGTTACTATAAATGTACATACATTTTTATACTTGTCATTGCTTTGACCTTTGATTAGATTATTTGTTTACGCCTTTAGATTTAATTTTTTCCGACTAGACGTATTAATTATATATGATTATACATGTGTATACATAAATAATACAATATTTATTCATATTCTTATACGTGTTTTTAAAAATGCCAAAGCGGATTTAAGCAATAATTTAATTTACTATGTGGCATGGACTTTAGTCCGTTATAGAATCTTTTTTGAAATGCTCATAATTCGTGATTTCTCAATATTTCTTAAGTGTTAATAAATATTATTAGTTATACAAACTGCAATAAAAAACTTAATAGCTACAGTCAAGCGTGCTGCCGTGTGAGTCCTTGTTTAGTGGCATGTATCTAAAAAAATAAAATCTTTAAAAATAAAAATTCTAAAAATAAAAATTACATGCAAATGTATTTATATTATATTTTTTTTTATTAATTTGTTTAATATTGTAAAAAAGGTACTCCTTTTTTGTCCAAAATTTGTAAATGTAGTTAATCAATTATTATTTTATAATTTCTCCTATTTCAAAGATCTTGTGGCTAAAAGTTAGAGATTACTTGTAAGTCGCTTAATTGTTTAAATTAAGAAAATTTTCATTGTTGTATCGACATTTTTCTTAAACTATTATTACCAATCAGTTTAGATTATTTAACACACACCCACATATACCCACCCTGAATATAAGTATCTTTCCAAAATGTCTGCCTGAAACGTACAATTGTTAAGTGGGTTCATTCAACCCCAATTTACTGCATCCAGTCAACCCCATAATCAAACGCCTTATGTTTAACGATATTAGATGCTACTTTATTTTGTCAATTGGATTTGATTGACTCTACATTCAGGAAGCATAGATACCCACCCCAGTAACCAGGTAAAGCAATGTAGACTCTTCATATTATTCTGTTCTATTCCTTTATTGTAAACTAAAATACATTCACTAAGTTTGATTAGATTTATGGTTAATACACGACTAGAACGCAGCTCATTCAAGAATTTATTAGTATTTACAAGGCTTTTATTTTAATTTTTCTTTGGGGGAAATACAATCGATGGCGTTCATCTTTAATTACGAATATGGATTGGCAGCTTTTAAAGGTTCAGAAAAAGTGCACAAGTTGTTAGCTATTAACACCTAATATTGTCCAGGTTTACAGTAATAATTATAGGCATTATTCTTTGGATAGAAAACAAACACAAAAAGTGAAAACTATAATTTGTTTGCCGTTGTATTTCCCCGAAATTAAAATGTAACAAAATCTAGCTTAGATCGAGTTATTGGTGCTGATCAAACTATCTATGTTAATTGGTAGAGTTTCGAGTCGCCAACAATGTCCACATCGCTGCAGTTATCCTCGTCGTCCTCGGTGTCCGCCTCGAGGTCCGAATAATCATCCGTGGAGTAGCCCTGTTGCATGAGACACATTTGCAGTTGCTGATGTTCGTTTGTATGCTGAGTAGGCGTGCCGCCGGACGCAGAGTTCAGCTTGGCGAGCTTGGAGTCCACGGAGGAGGAGGAGGCTTCGCCAGGCTGTTTGCCCAGCTCGGTGCGTGAGAAGTCAACGGGCTCTGCGGGATGGAGAAGTCAAAGAAAATTGCACAGATTTTAGAACTAATTTGATTTGAGGAGAAACTTGAAGAAAACTTTTGGCAACTCAAAGCACCAGCTAAAAGCCAAAAGGGCTAATTGAACGACGAAAAGTTCCTCAAAGAAGCTACTCAGCACTCTAAGAAGTGCTTTGAACATGTAACCAATTTTAAACCACAGACAAATTCTTTTCTAAGTTGTTTTTTTTATAATAAATACCACATACATACTTGCATATACATTTTATGCGGCGCATTATTAAATATCCTCTTAGTTTAACTCATAACTTTCTTTTTAATTATAGGTATACACTTTGTAGTATCCTTTTTAATTATCAAACAATTTATTGGATCAATCAATTTATAATTTTAAACAGCACACTTACCATTGGTATTATCACGCCGACGCAATTGTTTTTTATGCTTCATGCGACGGTTTTGAAACCAGGTTTTCACCTGCGTCTCACTTAGTCCCAGCGCCGTGGCCAATTCCACTCGCTCTGGCGTTGACAGGTAGCGTTGCGCCTCGAAACGCTTTTCCAGGCCGGACAATTGCGGATCACTGAACACCGTGCGAGCTTTCCTCCGACGGCAGTGACGAAGAGCGTTCACACCCATTCCCAAGCCGAGGGCCAGTTCTGGCACGCAGCCGGGTGCTCCAAAGAAGGGTGCGCCCCCGAAAAGACTGGCTGCAAGGTTGAATGTCGAAATTCGTTAACTTTGTTATAGTTTTCAAAAATGAAAACTTTCAGTGTTAATGTCCATTTACACCGACCCGAGGACACTACAAATATATTCATACACCAAATAGAGTTGGTCCTTTTGAATACTACTTCAAAAAATCAGTCACTTAATGGTTATTTAAATTAAAAGCTATGTATTCCAAGGCCACAAATAGTTTCTTAAAGCTTGAATTCCATATTTTCCACCCTTTTTAATAAAAGTTATATTTTTGGGTCATATGTATAATTATACTAACGATTTTCAGTATTTGCATTGCTATATTTTTAGAACTATTTAAACTTCGATGAAAGAAATACATTTTAAGATGCACAGCGTGTTTAATTTCAGATCAATGTTTTTAATATGGTCAATAAAACATTCCAAAATATGCTAGGGGATTTTATATAAATAGCTATAGGCTAGAAAAATATTAACTAAAAGTTAGCAAAGTAACCAATATAGTATTATCGCAAACGTTAAACCAAATCAAATTGTATAAGATTCAACCTTTTTTTGATTGGTGGAAACTTAAGTTTTAATTTCTAAAAATAGTTTAATATCTTAAATATGGCACTTGCCTTGGGAGAGAAAATATGGATCGACGGACTTGTAAGTGCCCGACGATGGAGAAAGATATCCGAGAGTCATTTGAAGGAATCCATGATCCGTGTATGGTGCATTGGGATATAGCACTCCATTAGGGGCTCCAGTCCCTGCATTCTGTGGAGGAGGAGGCGGTGGATGTGACGTTGGTACTGGTGGAGGTGGCGGATGTCCTGCCGTAGATCCCAATGACTGCACCGTTTGATCAGTACTATAATGAGAAGCTCCTGAACGTGAGTGTGGGCCAACGCTTAAACACAGTAGGTGAAAGAACTGTGTTAAAATAAATTATAGATTTAAATTGTGTTTTCTGACGCACTTCCATAATTTCGCGGAAATGCGTCGATACATATATATTGTTATTCAAAAGTATTTTATGAAGGTTCTGTCCCTATAAAGTGACTTATCTACAGTTTACTCCAGTCTAAAAAGATTACTCTTAATTAAAAAAATGTATCTCGTATAATCCGCAATATTTTATTTACATTTTTAACACGATATAAAACCACTATTACTGGCGAAACTAAACAGCTCGAAGGTGATGTGTAGCCACTTTATAATCTTGATCAGTTTCAAGTTAAAACTCGTAACAACTTTGTCCCGTCCGTTCCAACGGGAGTTAGCCTATCAGTTTCTGAGAGCAACAGCGGAGGTCTATATTATATCATTTTTATACAAAAAATCGGGAAACAATTTGTTATTTTTAATTGAAGAGGTGCAGAAAAGGATAATGTAATAATTTGGGACAGAACTGTAACTGTAACAGAAAACAGTCTGTGTTCTCGCTTTAAGCGAAATTACTTAAAAGTTAAATAAAATGGAAACGTTGTAACCGAAATAGCTAAAGAGCTGGTGATGCTGCTGAACAAAGTACATATATAGTTTTTAGGTCGGTTATTTCTGTACTGCTTTTAAAACATTGTTTCTGTCTTCTTTATGTAGAAATGCAGACATTTCGTAAGGATGTAAGGATGCATCTATTTAGAAAGAAAAGGAATACTCAAAAAGCTAGCGTGTAACACAAACAAATTACTTTAACTAGTAAAGCAAAGGTCACACCTTGGGCTTTTTTGGGCTCTGGGCTAGGTGGGTTAAAAACCTGAAGTTTTGTTTAAAATGCTATGTGATGATTTGATTTATTTCTTTATAGGGGAAGTCCTTTAAGAGCCATTTACTTTTAGTCTCTGGTAATTAAAAGTTAGCAATATGTATATCTGTGGTATCAGTTTACTGAACATAAAGACAAGAACATTTTCCTAATAATTTGCGTTTAAGAATCTAGTCCTAAGATAGACAGTAAATTTTAAAATTTTTCGAATCATATAGTTTAAAGCAGTCAAAGCGGTGGCAACACCTAATTGTTTCATCTATTATTTTATATTTTTAATTTCAATTTTCAGTAACATGTATTTAGTTCACTAAACGTCTTAAGGAAATTTATTTTCAAACTAACCGTTGAGTGTTGTGCAAGGACTTGGCGTAATTATCACTCCCATATCCCGATGCTCCCTGTTCGCCGCGCGTTGTAGTGGCCGCGGAGGAAGATGCCGACGGATGCGAAGGCGATGGATGCGAAAGTTGCGACGGATGCTTATGCGGATTATTGTCGTGGGCAAAGCTGGCACTCCTGGCATTTTTCACTGCATTTCTGCTGTTTTTCTGACTAGGCCCATAGTTATGGCTGTTACCACTACTGTTATTATTGGCACTATTTAAATTTTGAAACAATATATGCTCGATGGAGAACGGCGTTTTTGTGGTCAGCATTGTGGTGGCACTGGACACCGCAACCTTGCTGTGCGTAGGTGTGGTTGCATGTGCATCCACGGGACTCAAGCTGGCCTCATTAAGCATTGCCATGTCGGAGGGACTGGATGCAGAAGCGGATACGAATACGGATACGGATGCGGATGCGGATGCGGAGAGCGGAGCAAGGGTATGCCGTGGCTCGTATGTCCTTGGGCTACGCGCTTATGTTGTTTGCTCGTTGACGGTCGCGTTGACTTTGCGGCAATCACCGCACATCAACCAGCAAATTGCTCTAAACGAGCTGCCAGCAGCCGTGTGCGAGCGGGCGAGCTGCAGGAGGCGCGTGCGAGCGAGAGAGCGACTGGGTGAGTCCTTGTCCAGCAACCCTGCATCCCGGCATCCCCTGCAACACGGATGTGCCTTCTGCCCCCCTGAGTCCAATGCAGCTGGTTGTTTGCGGTGCCCGCTTAGTGAAGATACCAATGGGGGAATCCACCGAATTTCCAGGGAAATCCCCCTGAAAACACCCCCCATTATTTGCATGCGCATCTAGTTGTCCCGCTCGCTCGATTTTAGCACCCATTTTTGCGTCTCTTCAGGCATCCGCTCTTGGCACGATTAGCCAGGTCCTTTGGTCCTTATGCGGCAAAAACGTTGTTTAATTGACCCATGATAACCGCAAATAATTTGCACAACAACGCGTCGACGTCGCTGCTCTGCCGCCATTTTGTGCGACTGACTATTAAGCCCACCCACCGCTGTTACCGCCGCCGCCCCCGCCGTCGTCGTCATCCAACTACCGTTTCTGGTAATTAACGTGTCACGGCCGACATTGTTGTCGGCTGGCTGATGTCACAAGGTATTGAATTCATTAAATGCCACAATTATTATAATTGAATTTAACAATCGTTTCCGTGGGCGCCGAGAGGAGCCAACACAACTGTACCCACCCAGGGGGTGGGGCAGCCTCTGCTTTGCTACATATTGCTCTCCTCGCATTGACACATGTTTCCCTCGGTGTTGCGCCAGAAATGTGCTTGCTTTAATGAAATCATAGCCCAGCATAGCCGTACACCACCCACAATAGGAGTCATCCCGGCCAACCCATCGTGCTATTCAGCACCCAGAAAGGGGGCGTAGGTCCTGTTTTACCGTCAGCCAATCAGCGGTCAGCCCGAAAAGGGGTTGCTTTTTCGCAGTATGTTCGTCCTTTTCTTTGCAAGGTCTCAAGAGTGGGTGCCACTTTATGTGGGGAGGGGGAAGAGCAGCTAGCAAGACAGAGCCGAGGCGGCAGAGGCAGGGAGAGAACGAAACAGAATGCTGATGATGCGACCAAAAAGCAAGACAAATTTGCTCGTTTTATTAATAAAATAAGTCACGCAAAGTAAGTCGAACATCATTATTAGGTTAAAGCCCTAAAGCGGGCGCATTAGGGTGGCGTTCGGAAGATCACGGGAAAAGCGAGCGAAGCGTGATGTCCCTGGAGTGGAAAATGTCTCTGATTTTGTAAGGACATCAATCAATTAAATTATTTGAGAACCCAATTAGCATTAAGTGGCGAAGGAGTAAGATCTTCCGAGCTGTCAGTATGGTAAATATCAAAAGCCAAAAGTAATCGAATGGTTGAACATGTTGGAATATATTTATATTACCTATAATTATTAGGATCCTTAGGTTATAACGCAAATTTAACTAAAAATTCATAAAAATTATAAAGAAAATAACTTAAATCTGCTCTTCGTCTCCTAATTGACCGAGACCCTCTTTCTTCTGATTGTTAATGCAGCACAACTCCAATCCTGGGACTTTCAATGATAAGGGAGTATCTTCAACCGATAGACTAGAAATTTGAATGTATCTTATACTTCATCAGGTTCCGGATTTCCATTAAAGGTGTTTTTTGGGCAACCAGTACCGCCTGAAGTTAGCTGTTAAGTCTGGTCTGTACCGCCAGCGCATCTTGAAGATGTTCTTTCACCCCGACCTCCTGAGCCACCAGATTATCCACCTGAGTTATCCCTTTATCCAGGCGTCTATTTATTTGGGTAAGCAAAGGCAGAAGCTATCACACTGACTTCGGTTGGGATCATCTAGAAGACATATGTACGTAGCCCAAAGAATCATCTACCCCCAAACATCCATTCCATAAAAACTCACGCAGCCAATAAGATAAGTTACGAACCCGAACGTAGTGATACTAAGAGTGTGTGCCAAACCATCGAAAGTTTCCTTTAAATGTAGTTGAGTGAATATCACGGAAAGATTAAATATTGTTTAAAAGATCTACTCTTATGAATATTTTACTTTTTAAAAATGTTTGTAATTAGTAAATATTATGGCAATCAAAAAACTATTTTGAATGTATTACAAATTTAAAGGGGTGGCAAGATGAAAAGAATATCAGAACCTAGAACAGGAATATAGTCACGCATAACTATAACTATACCTATAACTATTCTAATGCCCTTAATTGTAATTTACACATACACCTACGATTAGAGATAAGATCCATTGTAACTAGACTTAAAGCTCTTGAAGCAGTTGAATTTGGACCGTACAAGCGTTCGGACGTTTAAATAAATATAAGCCTTATCAAGAGTCTAGTTTTCTTCTCTTTGGCTATAAACGTGGAACTCAACTAGCAATTGAGCCATCTACAGTTCAGCTCTTATAAAATCGACTTCGGACCCGGAAATAGCCTCTTGACCCTAAGAGACGTGGAGATCGAAGAAGATCTAGTACGTGTGGGGCTCCTAATAACTGGGCCTTAGCATCGACATAACTATATACTTTTCTGATGGATTTTGATGCGTTAAACTCAAAGCATATACCTGGAATTCATTTGAAATGTAGCTATTGCCGAAATTAATAATAACCAATACTATATAGTGCCAACCAAGAGCTTTAGGCATTGGCTTTTGTTAAAATTAAATTACGTTATAGCACATGATTTTTCTCACATACGCATAAGAAAAAAAGAATGTCGCTCTCTACATAAGGAAAATCTAGACAAATTTTAAGCTTGCTTAATAATTAATGTAAACCTTTTCTGGTTAACATCATAAAACTCTGCCTGAACTGACTGAGACACACCTCCTTCCACCTTTTTGTAATTGTTGGCTAATAAAAATCAGCCCAGCAAGAAGGCGTGGACCACCTACGGCTAGGACATATGTCCATCATTTTATTAGCTTGGTGTTTTGTCCTTTGCTCTTATCTCAGGACCTGCTGTGCGACAGCAGAAAAGAGCACGTGAGAATATTAATTTGATTAAATTGGCATGGAAACGCGCAGCGGGTCAGAAGTGTGGCTCGGTGAAGGGTAGCGATACAAGATTTCTTATCGCAAAATCCGTTGTTATTGTTAGCCTGCTACTTAACGCAGACGCTGAGCAACCACCAAAGGACACGCTGCAGATCCTTTCATGCGGGTTCCCAGCGTTGAATGCACTAAATGATGTGCATAAGTGCGAAAACGTTTTGCTATAGAAAGTCTCCTCGGCACTCCACCTTGCCCTCTGACTCTCTGTTTGCCTTGATTGACGCTGATAGGGCACGTGTTCTCAATTATTTTAGAATAAACATAACAAGCTTCTGCATGGGGCCAAATCAGCAGATGACTTCTCACCCTCTTAGACACGGTCAAATTATATGTTTTCTTGTTTGGGCTTAAGGAAAAGAAGTCATGCAAATCGATAGACAGAAAAAACGAACTTCTTTTTAATTGTGAATTGTTCATTGCCAAAGTTTTCAAATATATAAATGGAACACTACGGTGATCGCGCTTCTTACCAAGGATACATCTCCAAAGCTATGATTCCTTTTAGTTTTCAGACAAAAAAAAAAAACAAGAAAAATGTTATAAAAACGTTAAAAATAACTAAGCTAATCAAGTTTTCAAGTCGAACTACTCGTTCGATCCGGTTTTATGCTTCAAAATTAAGTTACAAATAATCCAAAATTATTACTTTACTTACGTTTACTTTCACTATTATATCTTTAGGTTCCATTCCATTCCAACAGTTAGAGAGTTAAAAAATGTTTACGCAAGTTTTATCAATTTAAGGGTCTTTATATTCTCTAAAAGATCAATTTATATGACTTCACTATTCAATTGTTAAGTTTTTACTATTACCCATTATATAAGATTAAAATTTTTGGCAATAATAGTCACATTTCGATAAAATCTGTGCTTAAAATCCATTTTTACCAGAGTAGCTTAATCTTCTAATATTCTTTACTTTAAACTAAATAATTACAAACATTTTTACGTCTTTTCTGTATAAAAAACTACTGCTTACATGCTTGTTGTTGCACTAATTGTTTTTGCATTAAGAACATTTTGAAATTATAGGCTTATATTATTGAAAGGTGCATATTAGAAACGCTTAGATCGGATAATGAAAACACCCACTATATTCTCCCTCTAGTTTATTTGCACTCCCAGCAGAGTCCAGCGGCTGTTTAGGCTTTGGAGCGGTCGGCTTCTTATTAAAAGTCTCTTGTTGTGATCCTAGTCGGAGTGACCTTTTCACCCGGCCCTTTGGCCGCCCTAACAATTAGAGCACTAACAAATGCAATTATGCAGACACCTCCCTCCATTTGAGCAGAATTTCTTCACCCCTTGCGGCACACAATTACTCTCATTGGCAACAATTGCAGATGAACCCAACAGCAAGTCCTTCAGGTCCTTTCCCAGCCAGCAATCCGAAATTCGAAAGGAAAAAAAGGGAAATACGTGCGGAGGGAAAAATCAGAGCTAGGAGAGTGCAAAACAGCAAAGGCAAAAGTTCTACGAACGCGTGCCACATATTAAATTACATCGAACATACGATGATTTGTCGAGGGGCAGTTTGTAATTTGCTGGCATTTTTCGATTTCAGGCAGGCAGCGGTGGGTGCGGAAGTGGCCCAGAAGCACCGCTGATATTTTGATACATTTGTTGAATTCTACAGTCATGTAGTGTGCTATTTAATTGAATTTATCTCGCGTAATTGTCGTAAATTTCGCTGCCCTGTCAAACAGTACATAATGAGGGATTGTTTCGAAACCAGATTTCCGGATAAGGCACTCTAGGAGGGCGTCACCGGACAATTTGGGAACGTATTTCCTATTTAAATGCAGCCGAACTGCCACTTTTTGGCTAACTATATGATTATGGCTTGGCAAAAGGCATAATTAGATTGTTTCGGATAAGAAAAAATCGTAATCTGATTTATATTTTCGTTAATATATATTTATATTTGATATTTAAAGAAATGATGTAAAATCCACTGGCGTACTTTGCTTTTGATGCATGCTGCTGTAATAAATAAATAAATAACATCACCGATGTATGTATTGGCGCTGTTTAATATTTAGAAAAATTAATTTATTTTATAAAAACTGTGATTATATAGAAACGGTTCTTTATATTTTCCTTTAAACAGAGAAAATATAATTGATTTACCCTGATAGGAAGGTGGAACAAATGTATCTTGGTTAAGAGAAAAATAACATACATAAGTAAGTTTTTGTCAAGTAAGATTTAACCTTCTAAGTTTTCTGAAAACCTTTACAAATAACCACATAATTTTTAAATAAAACAATTTTATATACTCTTGCAGTTTGCAATTGAATCATGCGATCGAAAATCGACCATAACTAAGCCGAAAATTCATTCATTTTAATTCGGAAAACACTTTAGAGTTGGGTATTATAAGGCTAACACATCTGCTTACTGTATTCAGCATTTAAAGAAAATCCAATTTTTTCAAATTTTTGACAAAAAATATTTTTTTCTTGCAGACATGCCTAGATTGATTCGGCTGTTGATGCTGATCAAGAATATATATGATTTATAGGGTCGGAAATGACTCCTTAACGGCGTTGCAAGCTTCTGAGTAAAATTATATGGTAATACCCTGCAAGGGTATAAGTATTTAAGTAACTAGTACCCAGTTGAGGAGCCTTTTGTTGCTGGTGATCCTCCCTAAGGATGTAACTACTTGAGCGTCCCCTTTGAACTTTTCCCATAAACAAAGAACCCGTAAGAACGTAGAAGTTCGTCTCGCTTGCTTCAAAAGTTAATTTACCGAGAATCAAACTTAAAGGCGGAAAAGGATCTAAGGAGATACTTACAACGCTAACAAATACCCCCATTCCGAGACCGAGCACGACCCTAAAAGCCTTGTGCAACCTGATCGGTGGCACACTTCAGCCTTGATTTCAGGGAATTATGCTAACAAAAAACAAGGGACGTTGTCGACAATACAAAAGGATTTGCCAGCCAACTGACACAAAATGTTGTAATTGCCCCAGAATGAGGAAGCTTCGTTGGTCTTAACCGCAAAGTATATGGGCCCGTGATGTGGCTACATTTTTATTATTATAAAAATTAGGCTTAGCTCAACTGACGGGACACGTGCAACAATGGAAACATAAGCTCAGGCAAATTAAGAGGCCTAATGATTGCAAAAAATATGATCAGCCTTCGTCCCTGAAAATAAGTATATCTTCATGAATCATTTGAGATAAGGGGAACAATCAATAGACGATTCTAAAAAGAAACGTTTACATAGACGCCCTTTTGCACGTTCATGTCAACAGGATAACAATGGATGACAACGAAGACATGCTAAAGTGGATGGAGGAGGTTTGGCCCAACGGGGAGGACAAGTTAAGGGCTTTCATTCAGGTGAGACAAGCTAAGGATTTGTGCTGCCCTTAAACTGGGAGCACCCATTTACAATTTGTTCTCAATTTCCTTAGTAATTAAATTCTAATGAGACCTTTGAATCCCCAACGGTTTTTTGTATATATTTCCTGTATTTTTATACGCTTTAAAAACCCATTATCTCACTGTTTTAATATAACAATCATTAATAAACATTTTAAATAAGCTTTTAATTTTTTTTATTTATGTGGTATAAGGGGGCTTATAAAATTATGTGATATTATTCTAGATTCCATTTTATAGCATGATTGCATTAAGTTTATATGTAAGAAATACAATAATGTTTTTTATGTAAATATTATTGCAAGCGTCGTTTAAATGTTTTTTTTCGTGTTGTCATTTAGTTACTCTGTAATGCAATTGTTTATAAGTACATTTCCTTTATTTTTCTTTCTATCAAAATATATATTATGTGCTATCTTATGTTTTAAAGCTTTTATTTAGTTACAATATTACCATTTTGTTAATCTCCGTTATTCTTTCATTGTATAACATTTTCTTTAGTTGTTTGTTTATTGAGACCTTTTATTTGTTTTCGGCTAATTATCTATAGATTTTATATATAAAAAGTATGACATCTTTTGTTGAAATAGCAGCATTCGTCGAGCGGTTTTTAGTTTTTAAACCATTAAGAGAAGATTTCTGTATTGGTCACAAGTAGAGTAAAGTATACGGATCTATCTATATACGGATCAAAAAGATCCAGCAAGTCGGATTAAAATCTACCGATCTGAAATTTACTCGGTCGATGTTTGTTTACAACTTTACAGTGCATTATAATAAAGCCAGAAGTTTTCAGCGCTCCAAAAGAAAAGTCAATTAATAGTTGAATAACTACTGCAAAATAAGGCATATGCAAAAAAGTTAGTTTTCAGTGATTATTTGTTGAAATTATATTGCATAGTATCAATTTAGTATGATTTCTGGCAATTTTTTCCAAAGTTCATATCAGTTAAAGGAGTATACCTTTTTAAAATTTTTTTTGAATAATAGGTAATGCCTAAAACAGAGATAAAACTAAAAAAAAAAAAATTTTATAAGCATTACAGATTTTTATCCACATCTTATAGCCCTACATTTTTTCAGCTTAAAATCGATTTTTCTTTAATATTAGAAGAGTACCATAAACCGGAAATCGGAATTATAAACAACAACGAACAAGCTAACTTCGGGAAACCGAACTTTGTATTTGACCCAATGATATATATTAACGACGTTTTTTTTTCCTAGACATGTCGATGCAATCTAATTGGTTCTGCAGATTCAACAATGTTACCCAGGGTTTTAAGGAAATTAAAATATCATTTTTTGCAGCGCAGCTCCTACAATACAAAGCTCCTACAAAGCTCCTCATATACAAATTTATATTCAATTAATATTTTTTTTACCAAAATTAGATTAGATTAGATAAATTTTACTGAAAAAAACCACAAGTGAGGGATATACAATTATGTTTCGTTAAATGAGCAGGGCAAAAATTAGGATTTTAATTTTGTTTTAAATGTAATTCTATTAGAATACCTAACACTTATCTAAAAGCGAAAGTGCAATCCTTTAGTTGTCAAACCCGATCGAACATACAATTTATTTGACAGAATCTTTATTTTTAATTTCAATTTTTCCATTGGAGAACATTATGCTATATATTATGATTCGTTTACGATTCTTTTACTAGCGTTAGTAAACAACATAAATAATCAATAATTTCGCATCTGTGCTGAGAAAAAAAAAAATAATGGTGCCAAAAAAGAAATTTCAGAAAAGGGCAAGGCAAATTGCACGGTAGACAACTTAGTTAAAAGAGGCAGAAAAATAAAACATCAGCTAAAATCAGAAGCAAAAAATAAATAAAATCTAAATTTAGACTTTTTATAAATAAATGTATTGGGCTTAAAGTACTATTTCTGACAGTTCCATTTAGTACATTTATTTTTACTTAAATAAAGAATTCAGTATGGAGCGTGAGTTCAGATTTAAACAAGATTTTGAGTCTAAATTTGAATAAGAGTAGTTTTGTAAATCTGTCAGTTGAGAAAACTTTAGTTTGGTAAACTTTCTTATTAGTTTCAGGTTAATTTTCTAGAGAACGGTTACCAGCTAGATTAATTGGTATTATTGTATATTTAAAGACAACCATACTTTTAGTGTACACCTTTCATTTTCTCAATATAAATGCAAACTTACTTATTTAGATTAGGATTTATGTCGGTCAACCGAAGATATATTGTTTCCTCTTCTGCCACAAATATCCTGTTTATGTTTAGTTATGCCAACAATTCCCCTAATCACGTTCACAGATTTTGATAAAATATATATCAGCAAAGTTATGTCGATTTCAAAATAACAACACTTCCGGATCAACCAGGTTTTAAATAATAATTAAATATTTGGGGTGACAATGCAATTGAGTTTATTGTTTTTAAAAATATATATAAATTATTCGTATAGTAAAATATCTTATTACAATTCGCTTTGTTTTGTATTTGTCAACGATCTTATTTTAACTAGGAAATAGGTTATTTTCGATACAATTGCGTCAGAGTTTAGTCGCAGAAACAAAGATTAAAATATTCGAGACACAACGCAAAAAACAAACCAGAATTAAATTCAAACATACCGAGTTGGAGTTTTATTCTTCCAAGATTAACCGAATGAAACTTAACGCCTATGTAAAATTAAATGTCTAAAATGCATGAACAATTAGCAAGCTCAGAATCGAGGGGCTCGTCGGTCTTTTAGTTAAACTCTCCTCCTCCTGGTTCTTCAAAACAAAATTGCATTTTCCAAATGGTTTTGGGCTTAGAATTAGTTTTTAGTATCATAAATATCATCATTATTATTACGGCTGTTAAAATCAAGCACGGCGTTATAATTTCTGAATGTCTTTGGAGCCGATTGCGCCGGATATATGAAGAACTATATCGATAGCTTCAGTTAGTTGCTTAAGTGAGTGTTTAAAAACTAAATAAAATATATATAGGCTTGTTTTATAAGCAAATATAACGCTCCTGCTTCAGAGCAATGTGATTATATGTAGCGGTCTTATTGTTTCGATGTAATTAGTTGCTAAAGTTGCCTTAGACTCCTATTGGTTTTGTGAACGAGATTCGAACATCGCTGTCACGTCGCGTATTGAAAATTGTGGTGAGATCCGTTCTCTGTTGCTGCAAACAAGTAACTCGATTAATTTTAGAGGCATTAGATGGATAGAGCATATTTCTGTACTTACTTGGCAGCGCTGGAACTGCTCTCAGCCATGGAGTTTCGCTGCAGTCGCTCGCGGGGTAGTGCGGGGTGTCCACGCTGCTCGAACTTATTCGATGGCGCTTGCTTGGCAGTGCTGCCAAAGTTCTTCGCCGTCGTCTTTACACTTAGCATCGATGTGGCGGACACTCCACCATTACTGCTTGTATCACAATTTTGATTTTTCTCGTCTGAAATGCGACGCATCCGCTGCTGTCCCAGCTCCGGCCCATTACCCTGGTGCAATGTATTCTCGGACCCAGCGCCAGCAACGCGGGTCATCTGCTTCAGATTCATATCCATATCATTTTGCAAGGCACTCATGTCGCCACGGGACTTGGATTTGATGCGAAGGGACTCTGTCACCGGCTGACAGTTACCATCCTCCGCGTTTAGTTCAGTTCGCGAGCGAGATTTCAGTGTATCGCCGTAATATTTTTGCGTTAACTGCAGGCGTCGTTCCTCCTTGATCTTGTCTATGCGCTCCCGATCGAGAATGACTCCAGTGAGCACGCTCTTGCGTCCCGCAGGTGGCAGGAACTGCTGCTGCTGTTCCTTGGGTCCATTATTCAGCTGGATAAGCGAGATGCGATTCTCTGTGGTTGGCGTCGTTATCGGCTCCGGTTCAATTCCTCGTTTCTGACACACTTCCTCTGTGATGCTCATGCCTGGCAATCGCTTCGGGGGATTCAGCATTTTGGGGCGCGTAAAGTCGAAGCTCTTGCGGCGACTGTTGATAGAGTCGGGCATCGGAATCTCGGGTAGCTGCTTTCCCGAAACGGAAAGATCCTGCAAATGCTTCCCGCCAAACTCACGGACAAAGGCGTTCTCATCCAGCGAACGGGTTATCTTTTGTTGGGCATTGCTATTCAGCTTCTTGAGGGGAACCGGTGCGGGGGGCATCGCCTTGGGAACACTGAGTTCATTCGGCTTCTTCATTGAGCCACCGCGCACAGAGAAGTCGAAGCTGGGTAGTTGCTCCACAGGCGAACTCTCAAATTTATTGGCCAATTCTTTAACACTGAACGAGGGTGACTTGCTGCAGGGCGTCAGCTCAAGGTCGTGTTCGTGCTCCATAGTATCTGGCAAACTGTCTAGGCTGTCGAGTTCAATTCTATCACTGCTCGACTTTTCTAGTTTTTGAATATTGAATTTCATCTCCTCGCCACGTAGGTTTTCGTAAACCGTTTGGGGCTTACGGAGCTCTATGTTTTCATAGAGCAAATGTGATTGCTCTTCATCTTCGACCTCGGGCAATAGCAGATGCTCATGCTCTTGCTGTTGCTGCTGTTCCTGTTCTAGTTGCAACAGTTGATGCGTCATCTCGGCTGCTTTAAAGGCTCCGCCATCCTGCTGCTGCTCTTCCTCGTCAATCTGCTTGAGGCTGGTTCTCTCGTGAAGCATTTGATTCACCTCGGTTACCGAGTTACGGAATAGCTTCACCTGCTCATAAACAATGTTTTCGTCAAAGTTGGTCTCCAGCAGTAGCAATGGCTTCTTCTCCTTCTCCGGTGACTTGTAGGTGATGCTAATAGTGGACTTTATGGGACTGGTGGCCACTGGCAGCTTGACAGTCGCCTGCTGTTCAAAATCTTCATAAACCGGCGAGCTCTCATCGGTGGCCAGCAGCGAGTGCATGCTCGGGTGCCGCTGCAGGTGTTGGTAGCCAAACTCGCTGGGCGTCACCGACTGACTAGTGTTGTCTGTGAAGTTTGAAGTGTTGGGGGATGCCACCGCTGCCGCCGCCTGCAGTTGCTCCTTTACTGGCAATGTGGCAGCCCGATTCTTCTGCGGCGGCAAACGCGATTGGATTGGTTGAAGGTCAAGGGAAAGCTCTCGTTTAAGAGCATTCATATCACGATGTTCCACATCTTGCAGGTTGTTAAACTGCCAAAAGATTTTCGTTTTATTTCGTACACTTTTTTTTGGATCGCATGCTTCTCACCTGCTGTCCGAGACTCTCGTGAGAGCTGCCCAGGTAACTGCTGGCTGCATCAACTCCTAGAAGTAGCTGCTGCTGCTGCACGTTCGATGAAACGCCCGACACACCCGACATGGCCGAAGTCACCATCAAAGGGTCCATGTCATATTGCGGTGTGTTTACTGCTGAACTGTTCTCTGAGCTTTCGGTGTCGCACAACAGAAGCGAGTATCGAGGACTGTGTGCAGGAGTGGTCGGGGTAGGGACAGGTAGCTTTATCTGGGAACAGTCACTAAGAGGAGGCTCCACCCGCGTCTTGCGTAGGAGAACGGTGTTGCTGTTGGTTCTGCAAAGAAGTTAAAATAACTATTAAGTAGGGCTCGGAAGGTTGGCTCTCGTGTCACTGTTTAAAGTCTTTCTAAAGTCTCTGTCAGTTAAGGTAACTCTACTTACTGCATGGGTCGAGGAGAAGATTGAGGCTCCTGCTTCTGTCCTGGCTGCGTGAAGGTGCCCTGGTAACTGAAACGCTCCTTAGCCGCCAGCTGGTCCTTTCGCTTGGCCGTTAACTGTACAGTTGGGTAGCTATAGCGGGTCGAAGATGAGGAGGAGCAACCCGAGGTAACCATTGACGGCGGGGTCGTGGGCGATTGGGCTGCTCTCGCCGGCTTGGGCGGCGGATGAACCTCTACATTGGCAAACTGCTGCTGTGTAGTTGGCACGGTTTCGGGAGTGCCGCAGTCAATAAACTGTATGTCGCAGAGCTGATCTTCCAACTTGTAACGTTTGCAACAGTTCTCCGCTCCAGCGGGCTCGTGGCCACAGGAAGAAGCAACCGCACCTGTACTCGCACCCACAGCTGGAGGAGGAGGTGGTGGCATGGTCCTGGCCGAGCTGGGTGAAAGTAGATTCAGGCGCGGCTGCTTTTTTGGACTGGGGTTGACACTGTTCGTCTGACTTGAAAATTCCTCGGGGCGAGCCCGCATTATGCGCCGGGTGGCACATCCCGAAGCAGGTGGCACGTTCTCCTTCCCCACCCGCGGGGAACTAACCAATGACTCGCTCTCCGAAAAGATGCGCATCTCGGGTTCCTCGCGATCGAAATTAAGTCCCAACTCGGAAAGCTCTCGGGACGGGCAGGTGGTCATATGGCCCCGTTGCGGCGATTGAAGTAGATCGAAGTAGGAGTCGTGTGACACGCTACGCGAATGGCCTACAGTACGCAGGCTATCAATTGAGTTGGAACGGATGCAGAGATCCATCGGTTTCGGGTCACGTTCGTTGGTCGTTGTCTCCAGTAGCTCGATTGACTTGGGTTTATCGTGCTTCGTCAGCTCCTTGCTAGCGTGTGCATGCGCGGCCTTTACGAAGCTGACCCGGGACGCAGTAACCGTGTCCTTAGCTGTGTCGTCGCACGTTTTTTGGCCTGGGTCGGGATTACCTTGACGTTGGCCCCGCGTAAACAGCGACTTCCAGGACGTAGTCTTACTGGATTCAGGCTTGCGCTTCTGCCAGCTGGGTGGCGCCGATAGCACGGTGTGGTATTTGTCAGGAAGGCTAGAAGGGCCACCGCCCACTTCAATATAGGAGCCGATGTTTGTGGCAGCATTTCCTGCATTCCCGCTGGCCAGCATACTGATAGGCAGGGACTGCTTGAGGTCGCCACCATCGATCCGTGAATGCCGCTCTTGGGCCTCCTCCAAACTGATCAATTTCGCTCCGCCCGTGCTCAAGCTTTTCGGTCGCTCCACCACCATCCCCAAAGATTGATCTTGTTCTCGTTGCTCGACCAGCAGACTCTCGCAGTCGGTGAGCGACTCCAGACGCAGCTCTCCTCCACCCGCACTCACGGCAGCAGTGTTTGCTACCAAGCTGTGACGCGCTGGATGATCCTCCAGAGGATCGAAGATGTTATGGCAATTGCGTATCAGGTACTCAGTGACCACAGCCTGCACACCAACGCCCCGAAGAGCGGCCACGCCACCTGACTCCAGAGCCGGCGATCGCAGAAGATTTGGGGCCCACACAATGGCCAGGTTCTTGTCCGTCATCCCGGTACGCTCATGATGCTGCGACACCTTGTATAGATGCTCGGCCAAATATTTCAGGGTTCTGTAAGAGGCATATAAATTTTAATTAAATTACGTTTTAAATTAATGCTACATTGATATATGGATAAGTATTTTTGATATGTTAACATTCATATACGTATATATATGTATGCTAGGGATGTATAATAAAAGATATAAATATACATATATCGACAAAATAAAGTGTTATGTCCAAAACTTTGATAAATTGAAATTTTAACTATAGAAAAATATAAAATTTAACGTTGAAACGGTATATAACATTAAATCACAACGTTTCAAGGATTTTATATAAATGTACCTTCAAGTCAAATATCGACACAGTATCGATAGATCAATTTCTTTTCTTCCTTTACGTATACAAACATAGTAGATACATGTGTATCAAAAATATACTGACAAATTATAAACTTATAGGTCTTTATCTTAAGCTTGCTCAAAGGTGAATTGATGGAGCACTTATAAAATTCTTTTTCGATAATTGTTTTTTGGACTCAAAGTCTCATATGTATCCATATCTTTGAAAAGTTTTTCGCGTTTACTTACCGGTAGTGAGGTGGGGGCAACTTAAGCACCGTCTCTTTCATAAGCCGCAACCGCTCGTCCGCTTCGTCGGCCTTCACCTGAATGGCCTCGACGAAATTGTCGTACAATTGGTAAGTGCACAGAGGATTCGGAAGCTCCCTGAAATACATTTTGAGCAGCGAACTGACAGCATGGATGTCCTGCTTCATCTCTGGATTACCTAAATCTGGCACCCGCTCCTCGTCGAAAGCACGTCGAAGTCTTTGAATGTTGGAGGTGATGCCAGAGAGTCTATAAATGCCATCAATTACGCCGTAATTCTCGATAAATTCGGCACAGGAGCGGAGTACCATTGGGATGTCCTGGCCGCTGTTGAGAAGGTGCTCTGACAAGTCGCAGTTAAAGACGCGCTCCCGGTAAATGCCGCTCTGTTTTAATCGACGGCGTGATGGTCGCGAAAGTATGAAGGAACGGAAGAAGGCGATCAACTTTCCGTGCTTTCGCAGCACCGGCTTAGTGGGCGAGGCATCCAGGTGACCAACTAGAGGAGCCGGCATTGGAAAGTTCCTTGGTACTTTGTCGCCTATGGTAGCCACACATGATTGTGGAAAAAAGCCAACTTCGTATAGCGACTTTTGCAGGTGTGACTTCTTTCCGCGCCACCAAATCGACTCCGCTGGACTGGGCATATCAATTACCGAGATCATATCGCCCACCTCAATGTTGATCTCATCGGGAGCCTGAGCCTGATAGCGACGAACACCATATGCGGCACCCACCGCCGGCGTATTGATTGTCCGTTGCGTCTCGCCATCCGCCAACGGCAGGCGCCTTCCCTTGTTGTCCAATTGCAACCAAGTCAGAATGGTGCCACAGGTCAATGAGTCCGATGCAATCTTTGAGAAACGTTCGAGGTACTTGGCCACCGCATACTCCACGTCCGATTCACTGGGCAGCTCTGCCGCCAGCTCTTCCATATTGCGCAGTCCGCTGATCTTCCGATCGTAAACACAGCGATGGAGCATTTCGTCCAGCAGCTGCATGTTCTCAAAGCTGCGCTTGATTAGGAAAGCTTCGCAGCGCTGTGGACTAACGCGAATGATGAACCAGCAGCTCTCCGGTGAGAAGCTACGCAGGGAGCTGTGCGGTAAATCGCCGCCAATCGATTGCGAGGCGATGCTGCTACCCAGGTGCTCGGACTTGTCGTCTAGCAACTGCACAGACAGGGGGCCCAGTTGTACGCGCTCATAATGAAAGTGGGCACACTCCTCCAGTTTGGGAAAGCGACAGGATTTCTGCGGTTTAAAAGGGTCGGTAAATAGGCATACTCAAGAATCCTTGCTTTTGATTAGTACTTACGCTATTCAAAGGCTGCACGCTCATGTGTCGGCTGGGCTTCGGAGGCGGAACCACACCCTGCGTGGGCGGACTACAGCTGGACTCCGTGGAAGCGTTAGAGATTTGTGATGTATTCATGGAAGCGAACATGTCCTGATAGTTCAGTCCGGGCAAACTATCGGCGGGGACAATCTTAAAATTCAGATGTGCACTAATCGCGGCTGCCGGAGCATCCATTTCGAACTGTAGCGGTGCCGCTTGCGTATCCTTCACAACAGTGCTGGTATGGCAAGCGGATGCTCCTGCCGCTGCACTCTCCGCCGATGCCATCGCATGGGAATGCAGTTGGGCCGCCAAGGATGTGCTCACCCTTTCGGACATAATCGCGGACGCTAGATCCCTTTACGCCAGCAGCAACATCTGCAAATGTTAACCAATGAATATTGTAATCAAATTGTTTAGAATTGTATATGTTAGGTGTTTTTAGTTGTCCTTAAAAAAATTCAATGAGAAAAGCAACTGAGGAGGCTAACAATTTTAAATCGCATTGATTTGAATGAGCAAAATGTATTATACATAATTAAATTGTAGTTCCTATTAAAATTATTTTAAGTTAAAAAGAAAAACAACACAAAATATGGCAAAAATAATATGTATCCATAAAAACATCGATTGCTTTGATGAACAATGTATTTAATCCTGACTTTAGGTTAATGCCACGCCGATTCCTATATTCGATGCATTAATTTGACACTGAAGTGTGTGCCATATATTGGATCCTCTGTTTTAATAAGGGGTCAATTTAGCATGTGGAACCAAACGGATCCTATTTAACGATGATTCTCCACGAGTCTCAGGAGGACAAACATAATTAACATTTTAACTATTTCCATTTCATGTGTTCAAAAATTCCTTTAATCTATAGCATAAATACAGTGAATATATCACACACTGCTCGCTTCAGAAAAAATTACAGTGTACAATTTAAATCAATGTGCAAATAGTATTATTATACATTCAGGGCTCGTTCATTGTTGGGCCTTAAACTTCGTTTACTTTCTAATGGCACGCATGACCTTCTTATCAATAACCCCCATACCGTGTTTTGCCGGTAGACTATTCTACTTTCAAACTAAAGCAATCACTCTCTCTCGAGTTCTCCTTGATCTGGCAAAGGAATAATTTAGGTCACTGGCTCAGACATGCGGCAGGATGTGGCACATTCACGCGTATAGCTAGACAAATATATACAGTACACATTTATTATGTTCAAACCAGTTGGGAAGAGGTCTCGATTTGGGATTCGAAATGGATGCAACCGGAGGAGATCTCGGCGGTCAACGCTAGATGCCTAGCGGTTCTGATTTAGAGCGACACGAAATGCAACCGGCTGCAGGCTGCAGTATTTAAACTTTCATGAATTAAACAGCGAACAAACCGACAGAGAGGACAGGCAACGAAACAGGGACAGAGGTAGAGGCAGCAGACAGCTTTGGCTGTTGGCCGAAACGAATCGTGGAGCGGCATCCAAACGAGTTTCGTTCGGCTTCTCTAGGAGAGTCTGGAAGCCGGAGTCCGAGATGAGGCAGTCCGTCAAATGCAGCGAATACTCAGCAATACCATTAAGAAATGCTAACGCTAACGGTGTTCAAATGCAGCCAGACAAAGCGACCGGTCAACAGATATGTAAAGTGTGCATATAAAGTCCGATAAAACAAAAATAACAACAAACGCCATTGACATGTGAAGAAAACGGAAAAAAAAAGATTAAGTCGATGCCTAACAGTTGGTCTTGCAACCGGCTAGTACCCAATAATGAATGGAAAATGGAATGAATTAAAAATGACCATAAATTAGCAGTTAACTAAGATTTTAAGTATATTCCAAAACAACTTTGTAGCACAAAATCGTTATATTATAGATGTTTATTATGATTATCAATTTTGGGGTAAACTTAACCAATTATGATCTTTCTTAAACAATAATAAGTTTAAAATGGTGGAGTTTTATTTTCTCTTCATTCAATATACCGATCTTATCACTTTTGTGGTCAACTAATACCGATTAATTAAACAACACTCTCCATTACATATGAAGCCAATATCGAAGCTATATTTATCTTATATTTTCACTTGCACAATATACAACATGCATCTTAAACAAGAGCAACATGAGGGTATCGTATATTCAATTTTCTGGCTAGTTCATTGCGCTCGGGTCAAGAGCGAGCGATCTAGACATTTTCCCATCGATTCGGCCCGTTCACTTTCTCCAATCAATTAAACAACATTGTCTATATCCGTACTGAAGAGAGGGAATGACCACTGGATGGTAAACACCTTAATCGGCTTTGCATGAGGATAACTTAATGATGTGAAATAATACAATATTGGACAATGGCTAATGATTTTTTAATGGCAGGTTGCAAGCTCAGTTTTCCGTTTTTTCCCGCCGTCTTCTTAAGTTTGACCTAATTGACTTGCAGCGAGAAATTGAAAGCTAAACATGACAATGATCTATAAAAACCAAACTGGATTTTTAGTGCGTGACTGGGATCCTAACTAGACATAGACGTCTCTATCCACAGATGTATGTACGTATGTACAGAGACTTATTTAATAAGCGGAATAAAAGTTGTCTGTCTAGGCTGCTCTTGTTTGAGCTAATTTATGGCTCAAAGTGGGTCACTGACTTACTGGTTTCTAGAGCGAGCAATTGTCGGACATAAAAGACTTACGAGGCTGCAAATGAATGCATAATGTGCTTAAACCTAGTTGTTTTGTTCGCCAGTCGGCCGGCAAGTGCTAAACGATACCGTTGTGCATCAAAAACAGACGGAATGCGCTCATGATCAATTCCATTCAAGCATGGGAAAACCAACGAGGCTAGACTGGACCAACGATTAAAATTACAAAACAGGAACTGGGAAGATATAAGGAAATTTGATTTTGAATTATAAGCAATATTTTGGCTGTGGTTACTAATAATAGTAAAGTAAAAATACTTGTTAAAATGCACGGATATAATGGAAATTTTTGACCCAATATTTCCCAGCTTTGTAATATTAAACATATTATGTTGATTTTGTAGCACAGTGACTACTGACTGCAAATGTACATTCTAACTTGAATAATTTAATGACATATCCATTCCTACCCATACAGATGAAAGTAATTTCATTGCAGACTAATAAAAAATGACTCACGAGTTATCATGATTCATTAAAATAGCCCAGTAATGATAGAGTTCCTAGAAACTATGCCGTCTGAATAAATGGCTGCTAGATAGCTGGCTTTACACCTGTGTCTTCGGATATCGAAGTTCAACATTAGATAATTAAAATATTTGTAAGCTTTGAAGTACATTAGTTAACACTAATTAACTACGATATGAACATGTTTATAAAGCTTGTTGACCTAACTTTTTAATCCCTTATTACATTATTCTAGCCTTATTAGATCAGTTTAAGCGTAAAAGGAGGCTTAAATACATTTTCAAACTGTTCCCATGTTAGTGTATTTTTCTATTGTTTGTACTGATGAATAAATCACTTTAAATTTGTATAAATATAAAGTAAATTTAAAACTTACTGGCCCTGGTTGTTTACAACCTCATTAACATACATATCATATGTACATCTGCATAGTTTTATGTAGGTTTCATTGCATAATTCTCTGAGCATACCGAGCTTTTACAGCAAAAGTAATTTTATGATAATAAGTCAGTACTCACTGCCCATTAAAATCTCATTTTTATAGCATTAAAAAAAAAAACAGCAGCCATCAGCTTTTGAAAAAGAAAAGCCAAAGGGTAAGAAAGAAAAGCGAAATCCTCCAATTCGCGGCCATGTAAATTTTCTACTTTAGACATTTTTGCAGAATTTCGCCACCGCTTCACTGCTCGCCATCCCAACGAACCATAAAACTTAGCCTAATGTCATTTAACGTTGTCGACAAACAGGTACCATAAACTCTCACACATACCGACGAGTTTATATTTTTAATGGAAGTGAAAGTTTTGCGCGCATCAAACGAAATATCTGCAAAACGTAAGCCAAACACATGCGCGGCCATATCCAAATATTGTTTTTTGTATGCATGGTAGTGTTAGAGTCGAGGCGCCGGCATGCCGAATTTTTTAAAAATATACAAAGCAAAAATTTACAATAAAAATCGCATTAATAAATATGTTTAGTGTGCCCCGCTACTGGAAGCAAGCACAATATATAGATACAAATTTTAGACTCTAAACACAGACACCAATAGTTGTGAAAGCATTAAAGCAATAAATTGTAGAATTATTTTACCAGACGCATAAGAGAATGTGACACATAAATAAGACATATGGTAAAAAAGTCACTTGTTGAAAGTTCAACTTTATAAACAAACTTAAAAATATATAAAGTAATAAATAAGAATTATTGTTAGAAGACAAAAAATCCAAGTAACCCCACTACATTTAACCATTAAACATGTAAGCAATTTGCAAAGCTAAGTTGATATTAGCTGCTGCGGTATCCATTGATAGGAATTTGGTATTTCAAATCCCTATATTTAGATCTCTATTTATGCAGTAGAGCGAGAATTAAATAGACGTGTTCAAATTGTTAGGATTTTATGCTTCTATAAATAACAATTAAAAAAGCTTTAGTGGAGTGTTTTGAACCCATAATGCGATTTTCAGTGAAGACCATACCTAAAAGTTATATTTGATTGATTAGCAAAATAATAACTAATATATTATGTTTCGAGTAATCCTATTATCTGGTTTGGGTATCTTTGGAAAAAAAGAAAATTAAAATATTAATCTTGTCTTATTTGTTTCTTTAAAAAACACATATATGAAAAGAGAATTTTGTAAATATTACATTTAATTTGTATTTTAATAGCCTAAACATTTCACAGTGCACTTTTCTCAGCTCATGAAGCACACAGCGACCACATTTCAAGCGTTTTGATGGTTTTTGTTTCATATGACTAACAACCATAACAGAAGCAATAACAAAAGCATCAGCAAGTTGTCAGTTTTAATTGAAATCAATTGAGCTCAATTATTTTATACGCATATGAAACTCAACATCAGCAGCTACGAAAAGCAAGCAAACCCAAAAATTCTTCGCGTCTGTGTGGGTTTGGCGTTCTCCGCACACAACCACAAAAGCTGGGGCGTGTCAATCGCCAAATGCAGAGTGATAAATACAAAAAAAATAACAACTAGAAAGGAAGCAAAAACCGAAGTGTGAATACTCTTGTAGCCTTAATTTGATTCATCCGTTCCCAAGCTATACAAATATGTGGATGATTTTTAAGACCGATTAGTTATGTAGTCCTAAGTTATTGATCAAATTAAGATGGTTGTTTTCTGAGTATGAAATATCGAGCTTTTTGAGTGGATGTCAGTTTCCTATTAAATGTTCAAAACCTTCATAACAGCTATTTATAGTCCGATCGATTCCGGCTATTATATATAACATCCTAGTCAAATATATATATTCTAGAAAGTCCTATGTGTGTGCCATAAATGGCGCTTCAAACTTCTTCTAAAATTAAAATACTCTAATGCAAGTGTATAAATATATGTATATGTGAATGCTAAAGCAATGATACGCCAAAAGGAACGGCAAAAGCGGCACTTACAAGTGTAAATAGCATAAAGACACAAGACAAAACTAGAGTAACCCAAAGCGTGGAATGCAAAAAATTTATATAACTTTTATTTGTGAGGACGAGGGTGTCTGCTATTCAAATTGTGTTGTATACAAATTTATTAAACAAGGAAAATGGGAAGAGCTCCATTTTACGCTTACTGCGAAGCGCTGGAGTTTGGCGCCACAACGCCGGAGAAATTAAAGAGAACGCCTGCTCGTTATACAGAAACTAAAGACTAGATATTCTGTTTCACAGTGCGACTTCCAGATGACCTACAGCCAATTTCTACACTAAACAAAACTGGCTACAATACTCTCACTGTTTCCGACCTCGAAATGTTGTGCCCATCTATGTCTTATTTATAGGCATCGAAAAAACATTGCTTTTTCTTATAAGCTAATAAATATATCTTCGTAGAATTTATTTATTATTTTTTTTAAACCAATTTGTTTAAGTCCGAATTTATTTTTATTGCTGTATAATGTGCATACGGTATCTGGTAGTCGATACAATGCAATTTTCTGATGTTTCTAGGTTTTAAAGAATGTTAAATAGGTATTCGAGAATAATACGATAGTGTGCAACTAGAGCCTACGTCGACATAGTGCGGGGAAAACGATCCCTCTCACGGCAGTATCGGTGCGTTGGCCAAGGAGTTGCTGTGAGTTTGCCACCCGTTTGAGCGGATGTTTGAGTTGAGTGCACAGTTACCGAGGCGCAACGAAATTAATCGAACTCAAATCGGGCTCTTGCTGGGGCAGCACGGTTATGCTCTTGCACATAGCCTTATGGAAAAGCAACAGGCGAACATATAGTAGATGTATCTGGAAAACTTGACACGTTTTCTGCAACAGGCGGACGCAGCACATTCAACTGTGCTCTCGTCATTCGAAATGTGGCATAATCGTGCGCAGTCGCGGCGCGAATCTTTTCCAACAACGTGAGCCACATAATAATCATAGTAGTAGCTGTACATACATATATACATACATTTGTATGTACGACCACTTTACATACAAACATAGCTATACAAATCTCATAATAATAACAACGAGAAAGCTACCCACTCAAGACCAGGACCATGAAAATGAGTCAGCTTGAGCCGAAACTGCTCTCTCAAATTGAATTAGTGCAAGTAATAAAACAATTTCTCTATTGGTACAGTGTATCCCATAGTCGATGCACTCGACTTCTGTAAGGCACCTGTTTTTCTAATTCTTTTACACCACCTCCCACACTGTGGAAAATAGACACTGAAAACAAATGTGATAAAATATTGTATAAATTAAATACAAAATAAATGTTGAATTCATATATCAATTATATATATACGAAATTTAAATATAAACTAAGTAGCAACTGCTTTCGAAGCATTTGTGACACAAATCGGACAATGACTAATGTTACAATAATGCAAGTTTGGCTAGATAGTAGCTGAACTATTGGAGCTCGACCAATTGTGGCGAGGCAGGTGGGCGTGACAGCACGTTATAAACCAGCTTTATTTGTTGAGCTTGTACAATCCTATAAAGTTTATAGTATAAACCTTATCGGTCCAGCTGCAGTGGTCCTAAAGATTTTACTAGGCCTGCAAATGGACATGCTTAAACGCCTATATTGCCTCGGCTGATGCCGATTTCAATATTTCTTTTTCCCGAAATGATCAGTATTTGCTTTCAACCTCCCTTTAGCGCAAAATTCCTTTAGCAGGTCTCCTTTCACAAAACTCTACATTATAAAACAGTAAATGTGGCCGGTAAACGAAGAAATTGAAAGGCCAGGAGTGTGCTTTTTTGGAAAGTAACAGAGCAAGTCAAGTAACAGAGCAGTCAGTAGGCGGCAGGGAGAGCGGGTTAGGGACTCGGGCCTTGGAGGAGAGAGCTGCGAAGAGAGACTGGCGAGAGTTCAATGTCAACTGTGTGGACAACGGCACGAAAACTTTTTAGAGCCGCTTCCGCTTGAAAAAATACACAAAACTGGATGTGTGTAAGCCCGCAACTAAAGCATGACCACACCTAAACATAAAAACAAGTAAAGAAAAAATACATATTTCCTTTCAGTTTTTTTTTTGCGACTGAAACGACAAACCGATTACAGTGGTGGTGAAAATTATAGGTTTCTGGCGTAAAACGAATAACATCGAAATTTTCAGAAAATAAAATGTTTAATTAAGCTAAAACAAAGCTTTGACTTTCAATATATAAGGTTTATAAATTTCGGGACATAAACTTTCTTGCGGGCTTCTACCGGCAACTCCGGTGAACCAAATTCCAAAGAAGATAAATTTTTTATATGGAAGTAACATAATTAAACATTGAGATACGTTCTGTTTTTATTATTATTTAAAGGTATATGTAACAATAGAATAAGAACACAAAACAAAAAATAAAATACAATACACTGAGAATAAACATAATTTTTTTAACTCTATTATCACAGCTTATGAATAAAATAAAAAAAACTGCCATTGAAGGGTTGCAGTTGTCAGAAAAACAAAGCGGCTGTAAAGGAACGAACGCTTCTGTATGGTCGTTTCCCGAAATCCATTACTACGATATTGACTGCAGCTGTACGTGGAGCGGCAGCAATGCCAATGGGGTGGAATGTGTTAAGGAAAATAGAAACGCAGACAGACAGGCGGACATATGGCGGAGTTGTCTCAGGTGAGCCTGTGTGTGTGCGAGCTACCACAGGGTGACAAAATCCAGTGTGAAACGGACATATCGCACTTATTTTCGTGCTTCATTGTGAGTTGTAGTGCTCTTGTAGAGTCTTTCACATACCAACTATTCCAATAGCCAGGAGCGGTCATAGTGCGTGGGCCAGACAGAGAGGGAGATAGACAACGAAGAAACTTCCTTGGCAAAAAACGGGGCGTTGTTGTTGGCAATTCGCTGTTATTCGGCACAGAACGCGTCTTGAATGATGATGGGAAAATTATAAAACAATGGCACGACACAATTAAAAGACCGCAAAGACGCCAAACTGTTTTCAGAAGCAGCAGCAGCAGCAGCAGCGGGAGCTATTATTTATTATTTTTGTCGCTGCCTCGGCTGTCGCACAATACACTGACACACATTTTTAAATAGAGACGAGATACTTTTCCTCATCTGCTGCTTCTTTTCAGCTTATCTTGTTTCTTTTGCCCGACACGCACGTACACGGTCACACACACACACACCCGCACGCACGCACACTCATAAAAGCTATGTAATCCAGCGGAAATCGCAAATTTCGGCATTTGTACACACCTTATTAGTGAAATAGATCACTGTACTGAACACTCATTAGTATTACATTTTTCACTGCACAATTAACTGGCTTCCACGGCCTTTTACAACGCGACAACAAATGTGCGGCAGAGCTGGAAATAGTGTGACCGCGCACTGGTTGTCGTAATATACGAAATTGCTATTAACAATATACCACTTTTAAAAGTGTGATATTTTCAGTGTTGCCAGCTTTAGCTTGAGAAACCAAAAAAAAAAACTGTATTTGATAGGGATAGGTTGTAATTGATCAAATTGCAATCGGCAAGCGGAAGTTAGCTTCCTTTCTTGTTTTATTTTTAATGTGTCAATTAATAAACTTTTAGTAGCCAATATCGCTTCTCAACTCCACGGAAAATTGCAGTTTCAAAACATTATTAATATGGTCATAGCGACTCGCACAATCTGGTGCAAGGATCATCTTGAGCAAACGATTGGTGATCGGCTCGGTGATCAAACACAAAGTGGTAGAATGTTTGCTTTGAACTCATCGCATTTGAACTTCACATTTCAAACTTTCTGTTTATATTATACTAACTTTTTAATACAGTATTTTTCAGTATTTCGAGTGCAACGCGTTAGTACTTTCCATTCTGTATTAGCACAATTATGTATCAAATGCCACACTGCGGCAAAATTATAAACAGTTAACTAAATATCGAGATGAATCCTTTAACTAACATGAAAAATGTGCTCAAGTTGAGCGAGCACGAGTTACAGCATGGAAGCAAGAAGAGCTGGCACGACATGTACCGGGATTCAGCCTGGATTTTTGTCGCGGGATTTCCTTACACTCTTTCGGAGGGAGATCTGATCTGCGTTTTCTCGCAGTACGGAGAGGTCGTCAACATAAACCTAGTGCGAGACTCAAAGACGGGCAAGTCGAAGGTCAGATATTTACACAAACTGCACCGGGTTCATTCTCAATTGGGTATACTTTCCTAATTTCTTTAGGGCTTTTGTTTCCTGTGCTATGAGGACCAAAGATCCACTGTTCTGGCCGTAGACAATCTCAACGGCATTAAGATAATTGACAGAACGCTACGCGTTGATCATGTGGCGGACTACAAACCACCAAAGGAAAATGAAAAAATGGACGAAGAGACTCTCCGACTTTATATGGAGGGATGTGCACCGAAGCCGCAGCTTCAACAGGTAAAAATTGAGAAATCCAAAGACAGAAAGCACTACAAATAAGTTGAGTAAGCCATCTCTATAGTCTCAGTTAAGGAAAACATAATAAAAGGAGCAAAATGATAGTATCTTAAATGCAACGGCTCAATGCTGGGGTTAAAAATGTATTTAAAAAAAAGGCAAAAACATAAGAGAAAAGAAATTTGAATGCACATTCATATAAGTTTCATTCATCATCGGCACTCGCAAACGATTCACTGCCATCATCATCATCCTCGTCATCATTCTGATCCTCCAGCTCCCTTAGAATACGCCGCTTATATCGCTCATAGGCACTACCTCTCTCCCGGTCCGCGTTATAGAAGTCCACATCGTCCACAAAGCTGTCGGCTTCAGTGTCAATGGTATGAACATAGGGATCATGGTAGGTGGCGTAGTCCTCATCATCGCTGGAGTCGGCAGGATCGTCCTCTTCGTCGTCTGAAAGTGCATACGGATTGGTAAACCGAGTACAAAAGAGCTGTACGCCTTGCTAGCTTACCCAACATGAACTTGTTCATCTGCCTACAAAGTTCATCGTCTGAACCCATGGCCGCCTCCTCATCGTCCGGGTAATCGTTTGTATAGTAGTTCTCCTGATTAGAGTCCTCCGAATCATAATCTTCGTCCTGATCGTTGTAACAATCCTCCAGCACAATCTCTCCCACAGGAATCACTCTGCGGAATAGGCGAAAGAATGGTAAAGTTTATTTGTAGAGCTCATGATCGTTTGACACTTTGAAATTGAAACACAGCAACATAGTTTTGTCATGTATATATTAGGCGACTTCTTTATTCAAATTATTTTCGATTTCGGGCAGCAGCAAAAGACCCCAACAAATCTTACTGTATTTTTTGTTTACGAAAACAAAGAGAACTAAAAACTGACAAAAATGAAACGAAATAAGTAAACTGTTTTAGAATATGCGGGGTGTGTGTGTGTGCTTGGTTTCTCTAGCGATCTATGTATTTTAATAGCTAATTAAATTTATAAACTTAGAATTATGGTGTCACAAATAAAGCAAATACAAGAACAGATTTTTTTAAATAGTCTACTTGCAACTTTGGCACGCCGAACATTATTGCAAATTTTTTTATGTTTAATGGAAAATTCTAAAATGAATTATGAAATTAAATCTATTATAAAAGTTTTCTTTGTTGCAAACTATTTTTTTACACATATAAGAAAAGGCGTTTGCACTAATTACTTAAAATTACAAAATTTTCTGCATTTTTTTAATGCGACTAAAATAAGGAATCATTTTGCGTTCTTGGGTTTGATCACGCCTTTGAATTATCATGAAAGTAACTCATGTAATTTTTCTAAAACACATTATTGTTATGGTTTGTTTGGTAAAGTGAGTTGCCAGTTGCAGTCCTTATTGTCGTTGATGGATTGTTTGTTCAGAGGCATCATCACACATCGTTCTTTCCCGGGCTCAGTACCACCACTCTGTCTCTCGTTCTCCCCTCACTTTTGTCTATAGGTGATGTGTGCTGTGCTTACCAGTAGCAGTTGTTGTAGTAATTAAACGGATAATGTAACCTTATGGAGAACGAATCATATTATTGGGCAATAAACATTTAATTATAATTAGGTCTAGATGATAAAGGTAAAATGCATATGAGAGACTTCGACCGAGTACTATGGAACAAGGACACAAGCACACCCACAAAGATACGGTAGCCCCGACGACACACAGTAATCGATCGGCTACATATAGTAATTGAGAAGGCTAAACGTTTGCTCTGGCTCAATGTGTATGACGAACCTTAGATAGTTGTCGTCCATCATATCCACATAGGCGGCCTGCATCTCGTTCTCTGGCACGTACAGATCGTAAACATAGCCAATATCGGAATCAGCTGGTTGCTGATCTAGGGCTGCGTCTGAATGATGCTCTTCTTGGTTTGCAGAACTCTCGTTTTCGGCACGATATTGGGACTGGGATTCGATGTCCACAATGGTTATGTGACTTTCACTGGGCTGGGATTCTTGGTTTTGGCTTTCGGAGGTTACTATAGCCGCGGCGTCATCCTCTAAGGTACTGCGAAGGCAGTTGACCACACGGAATCTTTCCTCTCGAGCATTTTGCTGTGCCTTCTGCCGCTGACGATCCCGACGCAATGCGGTTGCAATGGTCGCATCTGTGGATCGTTGCCGTTGCACCAACTCATGGGCACTGGCTTTGTTCAGTCTGGCCGCAGCAAATTGTCGAGTGGCGCAGTCGTCCTGTAAATAAATATAAAAATCTAATTTAATTTTTTTCAAATATTTAACTTAAAATCTTTTATCCATAAGAATTTTCCAAGATATTTACCGAAAAGCTCAAAATTTGAAAGGATTTACAAGTTACGGGTACTCGAAGTAAACTCTCTGTAGCTTGCCTTTAAGTCTTGACACTGATTAGTAAGTTCGTTGCCCCGCGTTCTTTCTACAAAATTAATGGACTATTCTTACAGAGAAACTACATAATACATATGTATGTACGTATGTACATATATTTACATAGTTTCTATACTGAATGCTCAAATCACGGGCACAGCGAACATTGCTCTTTAGGCGTTCCCCTCCTCGGCTATTTCCGAACCCCTACCTGCTTCTCGAGCGTGCCGGCAAACTTGAGCACGGTGGTCAACTCGTCCTTGTCCGATTCCGGCTCTACAGACGCCACTGCTCCCGCATCGTCCACAGCGTTCTCGTCGTTGTGAAGGCGTCGCCGCTTGCCATTTAGCACAAAGGCCGTGTGTGGTTCTTCGTCAATGCGTCGCTTTATACGCACAACCGCAGGCATTTCAGTTCTGAGTTTGTCGGCAAATCTGTAAAACAATTCGGAGTATAATCCGACTTCCTCAATCGTAAATTAACGCGCAGTATGACCGTAGTGAGCGTGCCAATAAATACCTTGGCAGGCAGACACATGTTCGATAGGTGGTGCGGGTCACTCAAATTATAAAGGGAAATATATACTGTTTTTACTAGACTGCATTTCGTGCCCAATTTTGGTTGTTTTTATTTAAGGGATAAGAATTTAAACTTTGTTTGACATAAATTGTCATTAAAAAATAATTTTCTTTTTAAGTTTAATAAATAATAGAAACCTTAAATAATTAGAAACTATTATTATTATGATTATTATTCCTATTTATAATGCTATATAATATATTTATATTTGTATTTTTGTCCTTATGGCCTTTTAGGGTATTATAATTTTGGTCAAAATTTTGAAACGCAGTGACAGAGTCATTTCCGACCCTATAAGAACATATATATTTTTTATAGGCGTCAACATCCAAATCGATCTAGCTTCGCTGTTTTTCAATATATTTTCATCTGCTCTGAGATATGAGTATGTTTTTCCCCTTATTATTAAAAAGCTTTAAAAATATTCATAAGTGTATTTTACCTGTCGCAATAATTATTACTAGAAAACCGGGGATCTTAAGAAAACGTTTAGTTTAAAAACAGAAATTATTTTCTCCAAATAATACGTTCCCCACAACAATATTAACTTTTCGTACAGCTCTTATCTCTCTAGTGGTTATAAAAATTCTACCAATTGTTGATTAATATTTTAATATTAGCAGGTTATTAAAACAAAGCGCACAAATACTCAGAAATTTTTATAACTTCCAAATGAGTATGACACTAGACGCAAAGTAAAAGTCGGTGAAAGTCGCGCCAATTTTGAATGAATTTCACCCCCGTTTCCGGTGCCTGTGCTGTACCCCAACAAACAGCTGATTGAAATACACCACCAAGAGAAAGCTCGGGGAAATAACAGTTATTGCTCTCAGCCGGCGGAGTCTGGTTGTACTTGCGGGTGTTTGCTGGGCCCGAGAATTTCAGGTAGCATCGCGCAGGAATTACGTCCTTTGAGCCAAGTGTGTACTGTGCTGTGTACTGTGCTGCCGGTGCTGTGTTTTTAATCAGCGGTACAAGTGCATAAATGATAAAGTGCGAATCAGATTGAATAAAAGCCCTAAATGGTGCGGTAAACGCCGTCATAACATCACCACGGGCATGTGTGCATTCGTTCCGTGTTTTGTCAGTGCAATTTGTGGAGCCAAATAATTCAATGCCAAAATTCGTATCAGCGGATGCCTCAATTACGCTTTAATTGGCACTTAATGGTTTACACACGCATATCGTAAATATGGATAAAGGATTAGCAGCAGGCTCGGAGCTTCATTGTAAAAACGGTGGGTAATGTTTGTTTGTTGATGTTAATGAAGGGGAGAGTAATTGAAAAAGTTAAATATGCTTTATGGGAAAACAACCTAACTATATTGTAGAAATGTTTACTATCAGACGCGCTCCTTTACCATTTGCTCTAGTTCCTTAAATTGTGTAGAGTGACTTTATCATTTCAATTATCATTATTATCTTGGATAGGTCTATTGACTTGATTTCAACTTTCTAGATTAATTCTATCAAAAGAGTTTTCTTTTTAAATTGTTGATTCATATTTATTATTTTCTCTAATATTTCAGAAAATGAAATGTTATTGTTAAATATTGTAATCATTGAACAGGAATTTAAAGAGAGATGTAGTTCTTGTAGTTTTCTAGATACAAAAATGTAAGCTTTAGTCTAGTTTAAAGGCTACTATTAACGCAAAGAAAATGTTTCAGAATTTCCTTTTAAGAAAAGTTCTACACTTTTTACCAAATATTTAATTTGCAAAAGCACCTGCCTTTGTGTGCTCTTCGCGCTTTGTTCATCTGCAGCGGAAACCGTAGTGCCTATAAAAATATTTACGACTAAATATTACAGCCTCTGACCTGGCCCCTTTGACCCGGGGACTATCCAAACATATGTCTGAGCTCCCCGGGGCTGCCTGTTTTATTTATGTGGCGGGCCGGGCGTCAAAAAATTTGCCAGCGCATGAATCATCTGCCACCTCGAAAAAGCCTCTGTCCTTTTTCATCCTCCAGGAGCCGGCGTGTGTAATATGAGCCTGCTCACGTGCATTGGGATGGCTGGAGGAGAGCTCCTGATGCGTTTGGCATAATAATGAAATAATAATGTCGCCTTTTGTTCGGCTGGAGGTGTCTCAATGTCTCCGGCAATAAATTAATGGGATCCGCACATATAAACATGAAAAGCACCCTGCAGGTTGTGTTTTTCTCAATTTTGATTATGTGACACGCAGTTTTTCCCCGTGCCTGTGCTCCTTGTCTACTTTAAGGGAGTGAAGTAAAGTCTATCTCAGTTTCTCAGGGGGAGGATGTACTTACTACAACTTTGTCAGCTGTTGCCGGGCATCTTGGCAAAAACTAAATTACCATAAAGACGCTGGAATGCTTGTCCTAAGACACGGTACGATAAGCCAAAGGATCTTCTGATAAAATGCTAATCATAACAACAATGTTGGCTTCCCTTGCCGCAACCAAGTTGGGAGATTTTCTTGTGCTCTTTTCGGGGATGGTTGGGTGAGCCAAAAAAAAAAAAAAAATTCTTGAACAACTTTTGCACTTTCGCTTAACATAAGTTTTTCATTTTTAATACCTCCTACACGAAATGTATAGGAGTATAATATGATAGAAATAGCTTTCGTACCTCTTCTGAAACTTAAATATAAAACATTTTATTAAAATAAATGTAAGACTTGTAAGAGATGCTTGTTTGCTTTGGGAAAGTCCCCACGAAACGAAATTGTTTGAACAATAGATATAGGATTCGGGGTGGAACATTCAATATTATCCAGTATTCAGAGAGTAGAGGAAATGCTGAATGCCTAATCAACTAGATCTGTGCGCAACCTTTAGATTGTTGTATAAATTGTATAGTCTCAAAACCCTTTTAACTTGTCTGTTTTCTTTTCGTCAAATTTTTTACGTATTCTTGAACAAACATTTAGATTTTTAAATAATATTCTGTAGTTCAAATCACTATTTAGCCTAATGCGTATCCGGTAGCAGCAGTAATAAAAATTCTATCCTGAACTTAAAGCAATGCATGTTAGATAAAGCAAATAAACCTTAAAAACCACTTTAGTTGAGTATAAGGAAACACATAAATGTTGTCAAGTACCGGGTATCTTGTAGTCGGAGCACTTACCCTTAGAATTTTTCCTGGTTTTTGTTGGGTCGGCTAAACACCTTCGGGCATCTGCTTGGGTCGAGTGTCTCTTTGTGGCTTTGACGGCCTTTGTTTTTAGTTGTGTTTTGTGAAAATCATCATCATCATCATATATCCTTGTTAAGTTGCCTAGGGGGTTGATTTTTGGTCATAAGTTATTATAATTAATTTAACTTGGGACCAGTTGGTTGACCGAGTACCTCAATAGCATCTTCATCATGTTGAAAATGGGGACCACCACCAAAAATGTATAATGAATAATATATAATATATTACGAAATCATTCATATTATTTGTTAAAACTTTAAGCTTTATTAAATATGACTACCAAATATTTGGAGGAAAAAAATACAAAAATTGCAAGTATTAAAAATTTACAAGCTCAGTTATTCATTAAAGTCAATGACTGTGCTGCGCGATTGGAAAAACTGTATGGCCTCCTTATTGGGATAGCTCCCCTTGCCATCCGCCAATTACAAGAGCAAATATAAATCTGCCACCACCCACAATAAGGGCCCGGAGCTTCCTGCTCGATAATACAGTCGTTGCACCCTTCGACACAAATCACATTAAATTTGCTCGTGCTCATTACGGACGAGCTGCCCGCCCGGCTTGGCTGGTGCCGGACGCACTTTCCACTTTCACTCCGCCTTTTCAACCCCGTTGGTGCAGCGGCAGAACCCCTGTCGCCATCGAACCCGGCGCTCTAATATCATTTTGCAATTTGCACTTGGCAAATAAAGGAGTGAATGCTGTGGCAGATAAAACGATTCTCTCCTTTGTTCTGGCCCGGGGCCACAAACGTTCCCAGCCAACACACAACGGGCCGAGCTCGCAGCTGGCCAGGCTGACAAACCCCAACGCTACTCGTAGCCGTTCACATTTCAGTGGATATAAGCTTTGGATCTGGTTCCCAGAAAAACGCATGACACACATGGATAAATAAATTATCACCTACTTTAAGGGGGAGACCAGAGATAAAGTTGCATCCATTGAGTGTTCTTCATTCGATACTATTTTTCATATGAATGTAACAAATGAAATCTAAACTTTTGTATTAAAGATTTTTTAATTAAAGATGTCTAACTTCAGCACAGTGAATTTTATTTTTTTCTAGGATAGCTGATAGGCTAACCCCCTTCGAGAAGAGGTTTTTTCTAATCATTTTCGTAAATTGTATAATATTTGGATATTAAAGATATTAAAGATTGGCAAGACAACGTTACGCCTTTAAATTTTATACCCAGTATTATACCTACTTGTGTTTATTACCAAATTTGTCTCTTTTTATTGTTTTTAAAGACAACTGAATAACAATTTAATTATTGATGTTTCCTAAATATTATTCTCTATAAAATTTAATTAAATAAAATTACAAGTAAATAATTTTGTGAGGGTACAACTACTTTCGTTACGATGCCAGTTGAACTTGACACCCACATCAGGAATTTGGTCTGGTTCGATTTGGGTCCTTTCCCTTCGGTTCACTCCCTTTCAACTGTCTGCCTGTGGATGGCGGGTGGTGGTTGAACACCCAAGGTTGTGGGGCCAGAGTGGTGGCTTGTGGCTTGATTGACATGCCCCTCACACAGGCGGGAAAGCCAAGCACCCACCGAACCACCCAACCAGCCACTCGAGCCAGCTTCGTTCACCCGATCTGCTTTGTGACAAACAGTTGATTGCGTGTTCATCCTGTCTGATGTCCTGCATCGAGCATGATTTATGTTTGCAATAGAATTTCTTTACTCTCTTTTTCTTTGGGAGAGAATGGAGACAGTTGGGGCCACACGTGGCCGGCGATGTTGGCCAAAAGGAAAAGCAGCACAAATTAGCTCATTTTCCGCTACACTTGGCTCACGTGCTCGTTAGCATCTAGCCAAGGCATCAGCAGGTCATTGACACTTGTCGCGCTTTCCCCGACCTGCCAGATTTTTCCTATTTAGTCTTGGGGCAAGTCGGTAGCAGATGTTAGCCTTTTGCCGTGCTCAAGTAAAGAGTTTTCTTTATACACTGAAATAAAGGCGTAATTTAAGAATGTAAGAATTTACTAAAGAGCTTGAACAACATATATATAAAAAACAAGAAAATAAATCATTTTATTAAGATTAGGTATTGCAGAAACTATGTATATCTATACTGAATAGATCGATCGGTATAAAAACTTATACTTTAGTATAATTGCAATTGTAATTATGTGTGATCTACCAGAACTTTTAAATATAGTTTGAAATATGATAATTGAAAAGTAGTGTAAAGAATTTATTTAATTTGTTGTTTACAAAATGTTTTAAATATTACATTTTTGATAATACCAACATTTTACGTTAAATGCGACGCTTTTTAATAAATAAAATATTTATAAGCTCCTAGTTCATTATTAATTAAATGATATTTTTAAATATTAAATTATTTTCTAAACGTGTAAATCAAAGAAGATAAGGGGGAAACCCCTTGTCACGTACTCCTGCCAGTTGATTGCTTCAAATTGTTTTCTCACATTTTTTGAACACATTTGGCAGGCGTTTAACTGTGGCCCGGCACATGGTGAGGGTGTGACTGTGAGTAAGGACGAGAATACTTTTCTTTCGTTTAATGCCAATCTGGAATGAGTCAAAGTTCTCTGCAGTAATATACAGTAGTCAAAGTTCTTTAAGGCTTCCCCTCTTTTCGGGGCGCTCCCTCGTCGGTTCAGCATGAGTTTGGTTACACTTGTGTATTTTTTGGTTGCCTAGCACTTTATCTGCTTGTTGACAGCTGCCCAAAGGGAATTAGATATCAAAAGACGCATAAATCCATTTCCATTTTGCAATGCTCCTCGTTGCCTGGTGCCTGTTTCTTTTTTTTTTTTATTTTTTTGTACCTAAATAAAATATGAGTAAATTTAAATACTACTAGACTAGACGTAGGAGCTCAATTGGTTGCAGCTGTCTAGCTTGGTTAATTTTAATTTCATAACTTATGTTTTGAATTAAACAAAAAAAATGGAGACATTATTTTAAGGGGAATAAGGAAAACTTACTTCAAGTAAGTGTCACTAACTATAGGAAAGACTGTGTTATATCGTTTAGTGTTATTTCCGATTGTCCTCAATATTAAGGCTTAAAAGTGAACAAAAATTTGCGTTTATCCGTTGCTTGGGTGACTTTTATGGTCTGGTTGTTAATGCAAATAGCATGGTATATAAGTATAATCAAATTATTTTTGCTGTTGTTAAGGTTTGGTTATTAGCCCCATCCAACTGACTCCCTCTACCACCATCCCGCTTTTATTGGCACGCGATGGAGAAACGTTCTTGATTTAACTGCTTCGAGATAAGTTCTCCGTCTTTGTTTGGGATTCTTGGCTGTTTTGATTTGGCCAGAAAACAAAAACCAAGCCATTCAGGCAAGCTGTGGAATTGGTAACAGCACAGGCGGGAGGCCAAAAAGCAGGACACGTGTTCGAGGTCTTGTGGCATGTAACGCTATGCTACGAGTTCCCCAACCTACTCGCCGAGACCCAGGAACCCCAAACGACCCCAGGCCTGTGTTTCAGTATCGAGTATGTTTGCATTTTAAAATCCACCCTCTGAACACCGTTTGCCAACTTCAATTTCAACCGATGCCATTTGAAGGGAATACTCCGCCACTCAAGTTCCCCAAGGGCTGTCGCGGACACTGGTGAGAAGTTGCACTTGACCGTAACTTGAAAGCAATTGTCAATAGTCATGGTTTTATCTAAATGACAGACTTAATCAGATTTAAATATGTTATTTAAATTGGTCGAAACATAAACTATGTTATAGCAATTTAGATGTATTCCATTAAATGTAATATTTTCTTTGAAGAAGCTTGTTGGCTTATGAAATACAGATCACTTTACTTTGCTGTATGGAAAGAGTGACTACAAAATTACGGCAAATTAGTGCTGAAATTTGATTAAATTAAATTTCTATATTTTACACAAAATATTATTATATTAAAAAATTTTGAATAAGTTTTAAACTTGCCCCACTGTTCAGATGCGGATACTTTGGCCCTCGTGGGAATTGGCTGTGCTTGTGCTACTGTAACCCCAGTTGGCCTCCATTTTGCGCGCATTTTGATTTTCAATTTTCCCACTGGACATTTCCATTGACTCAGGCAGGTGTAGAGAAGGTTAAAGAGAGGTAGAGGGGGAGATTACACTTGTTCACCTGCAGATAAGCAACAGCCAACTTTGAATCCCAATATTCAAAACGTGATATCAAAGTCTTTAAATCTCTCTGTAAAATGTATCGATATTGTATCCCAAACGAAAGGTTCCACTTGTGGCATTATACCGCATATAATATAACAGCAAAAGCATTTCGTTAAATTCTTCATTCTTGTCCTGATAAAAATAAATGGAATGAAATTCAACAGCATTTTAAAATCAAGTATTTTTACTTTTTATTTGGAATTTATTTTCCTAGAAATAGAAAGACCTATTTTTTCTGAGTGCATCTTCGTTACATTTACAAAAGAAACTTTCCTCTCTGTTGAATTAAAAATGGCAGATGGCCCATCTTGGGTGCTCCATGTTTAAACTGCCTAGCTGGCAACTTTGCTTCTTGGCTCCAGCCTAACCTCTCCAGAAGCCCCAGCTTTAACTGCCTTTCATCTCCGAGTTTCATACGCCTAACAACAGTGCTAAGTCCTGGCAGGATTATGCTTAAAGCCCCTTCCATCCTAAATACTTGTTATTTGCACGCGCTTCTGTGGCCGGATCTGTAAGGTTGGGTGTGATGATACGTGTTGGGTTATTATTTGATTTTACCTGATGTTTTGAAAAAGTTCTGGTAGTCGATTTACCCTGTGAAAAAGCGGAGTCTGTAAATATATATTATTAATTCAACTTCCCAACTTTAAAATGTTGAAGCTAAAGACTGATATAGAAATATTTTTCTTAAGAAAATAAAAAGTTTAAGGTTTTAAGCTTTCTCCAAAAGGTAGTCTCCCATTTGAGACTTCTTGAAATATTTTGTTGTGTTGTTTTTCGATTATTATTAGGGTATAGCAACCAACAAGCGATTCTTTGGCTTTTACATTTGGTTTTTATAGCTGATAGTTTCACTTCTTTAAGGGATAACAATAAATTTTTATTGTTGTTACGGCCGAATTTCGTTTTTACTTGCTTGTTTTGTTTGTGCATTGAGTTTCGTCTGGCTGCTTGGGTCTCTCCTTTATTGATTTTGTGAATTTTCAAATTTCTTTGCTTGAGTTCTGCGTTGGTAATATTGGAGGCCGAAGCTGTGGCTGACAAATGATGTGAACTTTGCTGGAAAAGTTCCAGCTATTTTTCTTTAAAATTTGTTAAATCCTATTATATTTCTGCAGAGAAATCGGCAAGCTACATTCGATTTTTCGTCAGACAATTTTTCTGTAAAAAAAGGAAACTTCTTTCAATTAACTTGTCCCTTTTCCATTCTTAAAGCAATAGGATAATGTAATATGTAAAAATATTTAAATTCATCCCAACGGATTTACAATTATAAGTAAGTAATATAAGTGCAGTAATCTTGAAATCCTGCGTTTTCCTAATTGAAAACTGTATCCTTTGTTGTACATGACATATTTCTCTCACAGTTGGCACCTTGCTGGGGACTCCTTAGCCGTACCACGGATTCCCCTCAACCCCGCTGCAACAACTCTTTTTCACTACTTTGTCATAATTTGCAACTGCTGCCTTGTTACCGCCTGCCCCATGCCACTGCACAAGTTGTTCTTATTAACTGCTCAGCCATTTTCAGTTTTCCAGAGGAGTTAATAGACTGCCTCTGAGGGGACAGGGGGCGAAACTTGTCAGAGGACGCCAGCAGTGGCAACTTGACTGTGCAACTGCACAGCCTTGCTGTTGGGCCATGTCCTGGCTGTTGTCCTTTGACTATGTCGCTGCATAATTTATGACTTCTTAGTGCCCGGCTGGCACTAAAGCTGTTTTTGTTAGCCAGCAACGCAGGACGGGATCTCATAGCGCAGTCTTAAATCAGTTGGAAATCGATTGAAATACGACAAGGTCCCTTGCACAAGCCAGAGTTGAACTCTTTAAATATCCTCGGGCCAATGGGGAATAACTCAATTATGGAACAATTTCATTTGGATACACGGCTTGACGTTGGGGCAGACTTCCTGTTGCTCCTGGCAATCCAAATGGCTCGAGATTAACATGTCCTCATCCCAAACGACCAGAGACTCACACAGCCAGGCACTTCTCATCCATAAGCAGCTAATACATTTCGGTCATTGAGCATATGGAGTGATTTTGGGGGGAGTCTCAGTTCCCTTCGTCTTTCCTCGCGATGTCCTGTCCAGAGCGACCCCCCACCGGAAGGCAAACATTTGAGTTGTTACTGGGCGTAATTAGTAAAGTGAAGGGAACACACTAATTCACTATTCGATTTAACTTTTATCGATCTTAAATTTGCCAATTTATTGTAAACAAAGTTAAGAGGAAGTAGAGATATCAAGAACTGCTGTAAATGACTTTGCGTTATTTCAATTTACTTTAAGACTTTTCTCAGAAGCAAGCTGAAACATTATTTTAACAGAAATAAAAAGAAAACAAACAACAAACTCAAAGTTTTCATTTAAAACACAAAACTGACAACCAATCTGCTGAGCTCTCTTAACTCTCGCTTAGACCCGTAACCGCTTCTAATTGCTTGAATCCAACTGTCTTCCAATGGCTGCTAAGTGTACACATTTGGGTGTGCGTGCGTATTTGTTTCTGGCAGTGCCTTTAGGCCATCGCTCCGTTCTTTGTGGGTTTTTGGCTTATAAATTTAGTCGAAGCACGTAGCGTAAACTTGGCAATAAATCCGTAAGCCCAACCGTCCGTGGCCCTGTGCCATTCGGCTGGCACCCTCTCTCGGCCTGACTTACACGCATCCCGCTGCGAAACACGTGGCGTATTAACAATATCGACATGAGTAAACAAATGCCCAAGGGGGATCAGGGGAGGATGGAGGCTGAAGAAGGAGCTAGATTGCTTCAAGTAATTTATACTTTTGCAACTTGAACTTTACACAGTTTTTTGTTTCTTTCTCTTCTCGCAGCAAGCCCACCCGTTAAGAAGAAAGGCGGGGCGACGAAAGAAATTAACACAAATGCTGCATAAACTGACATATCTTGATGAGACGGAAAGAGGACGGAAAACGGAAGTGCCACCACCCAAAGGACACGTGTTAAGTGGCCTTATCACAGTCATTAATAGCCAAAATGCCGAACCTCCATCACGTCGACTACAATCGAAAATATTCCGCCACGGAAACGATTCAGGTGAGTTACTTCTGCTCCGCGAAATTTCCTACAGCTTAAGTGGAATTGCCTTCTGTGAGGCATTCAAAAAAAGTGCACCTTGAGTGCGGTAATTAAAAATGAAACGAACAATTTACGAGCTGAGAACGCGGCACGCGACCGTGTTCATCCCAGCGATATTTCACACCAAAGACACCGCGGTCAGGGGGTCAGGACATCGTCCGAATAGAGACTTTACGTTCGACTTGCTCCTTGACTTGATTGATGTGCACAGTTGCTTTGCTGTTTGCGCTGAGCTAAACAAATTAGTTGAAGAGTTTTCGTGTTTTTCCTGGAATCGGGGATGGTGTGACATTGGAGCAACCCCAAAACACGCCTATCGTCCCGCTAATTGCTGTCATATATTTTCAACTCAACTCGCAACGAAGCATTCCTTCGGCAAATTGTTATACTCTGCCCTCGGAGAAAATTGAATAACAGGGTTGATCTACTATTGCGAAAGGGTTGTAATTATGAGAGGGGAAAATATTCAAAAGGTATTTTAAAGAATTTTGGAAATGTTTCTGCAATATGTTTTTAATCTCTAAATTAAATTAGTATTAAATGGATTGAATGTCGCTAGAATAACATCATAAAAACAATGTTATGAACCTTGAATATGTTCCCAAAAAATATTGTAGGCATATGATTCATCCATCCTTAGTTTAAATATATTTCCAAATTTAAAATTAAATTTCTCCAAGCCTCCACTTTGTTTAAACCTTATAGAGATAGCCCAGGATAGAGCAACCAAAAATATTTTACTTTTTCTGGTTGGCTTTGGTTTGCATGTTGTCTCAGCTTTGGATGTTCCCGCGTTTCCCAGCCAAAAGGGAAAGCGCAAGAAAACAACGACGGGAAAGTCCTTCCTGGCTGCTGTTGCTTTTTATCCCTTGCACTTGATTTTGTTTTGTTTTTCCTTTATATATAAAACGTGGCTTCCGGGAACGAAGAGTTTCCATCTATGAAACTTGATTAAGTAGTTTCTGCGCGTTTTTATTTGCACAATAAAAGCTTTTTTTTTTGCTGTGCAAAAACGGTGTGAAGTGTACTTTTTCGCGGCGGAATTTTTCGCTCCAAACGCATCCTTTTTGCCAAGCTAGACATGCTGGCTGTTGTTATAAGCCCTTGTTTTTTTATGCTTTTCATGTTGGAATGATAACGTTGTGAGTTCATTGTCAAGACTGGCAAACACGGCTTAGGTGAAATGTCAGGAGAAACGGCGTGGGGAAGAAGGACTACTAATTCCCAGGTAATCGCTTTATCAGATGTAAAAGTTTACGCGGGCTGGGGGAAAATGATAATAGTTATAAATTATATAAGGGTACTTGACATTACCAGATTTTCTGGCTTTTAAAGTTAGATCAAAATATAGAACTAAAAAATTGTTTTTATCGAGTACAGTTCGCACATCTTTGTACGTTGTTTTGTTAAGGATATGATAATATACACCTACGTTTACTCGATTAATCAGTGTGAGTATTTCCTAAAAAAGAACCCATATGTCGACCCTTGAACCCACAGACGCCGCTGCCCATTAAAAATGATTATAGAAATGCCTTTGCACACTCCCGCCCACAAAAGTAATTTCACTTTTCGCCGCATATGCTGTCCGCTTGGTGCTGGCCTTTTTTTGCTTTTTTTGGCAAAACAAACAACATAAATATGGATTTCTCATTAAAATGCCAAAGTTATGCCGGCACGTAGATGGGCATACTGGGAGTCCTGCGGGTCCTGCGAGTCCTGGGAGAGCGACGCCTGCGCCTTTCGTTTGTTGTGCTCTCCCCAATGTCAATGTCGGTCTCCAAAAGATTCTCCCTTTGGCATTTCGCCGCTCTCTCTTTTGGGCCAAGTCACGTGCTGCCATTGAAGGAATTTCATTGCCGGCTGGCTCGTAAAGGAGAGCAGAATTATGGAACGGGCAGCGTGAGAGGGGAGCGGATGGTGCGCCTCTCTTAACACTCAGCCAGGACAATGTGGCGCATTTGTCATGAAACGGATTTCCGGTATTGTCGACGCTGTCTTTGCCACCCCACTGGATACCATGCTCCGCTCTTGACTTTCCCCTCAGAAAACTTGTTCAATTTTTTATGACAGAGCCAAGGAGGAACGCAGCAGTGCTGGCAATTTGACCTTTCTTAAGTGTCTTTTTTTGGTTTAAAATTTTTTAAATAACAAATTTTAATTTTCTCGCTAAGCTATCTGGAGTAAGTAAAGATATGTTTTAAAGAAGAGTTTATATTAACAATTTGTATAGCTTTTTTTTAAAACTGTATCTGAAGGGCAGCACTGGCTCAAAACAAAAGAAAAGCGTGTCTGGTCGCTAAAGTGGCTATTTAGCATTTTAGAGTAGGCGAACATGACCTCAAGGAGTCGAGTCCTTCCCTTGTGTCCCTCTCCGCTGATTCTTCGTTGCTCCTGCCTATGAATTTTGTATTAATTTTGCTGCCAATAGAATGACAAATAAATATTTGAGCTCCAGAAAACTGTTAAATGAATAAAGTGTTTATGCGGTGACAAAAAATATAAGAATTATTTCAGCACACTTTATTTTTAATGTTTTCTTTGACTAAAGCAAATGTTTCTTTTAAAAATCTTCCTTTGTATAAAAATGTAAGAAAAATATTTTTCTCCTTTTTGTATTTCCTACATGTCCTTTGAATACCATCTTTTGTGAGAAAATATCACCCTTCCAAGACCTTATGAGTAGGTAGAACCTCATATTCAGGTAGCAAGTGTCTGAAAAGTATGCAACAGTTTCGTTCACTTACTTTTGCAAGCGTCACTTCTATAATTCTCAACTGGTTCTAGCCACTGCAGACAGTAGTAGGGACTGATTTGGGGTTGAAAGTTATCTTTGCGCAGAGGCGATATCGTAACCAATGAAGTCCTACTGAGGTGCGATTATTGCTAGTTGAAAACTTTAACCAATACCCCGCCATGGGGACGTGAAAAACCGTCCACTACGGCAATTTTTGGGAGCCCGAGAGGGCCATTTAATAATAAATTTAAACATTTAACACTTGATAAGAGCGTGAGTCCTGATCCCTCAGCGCTTATCTCCAATCCAGGCACTAAAATGTGTTTATGGTAGCCTTGCTTGAGAGTGCACACAAATGGCTTGAGCCATTAATTTGTGTCGTTTGGATCAAGCAGCTCCCAACCTCCCGAGCTCCACGAAGCAAAAAGGGTTCAAGGGGCATTAGACAAATTAAACTTAATGTTAATTCCCATTTAGCCTACTCTAGCAACTACAACAACACTCAGACTGAGCCGTATAACCATCAAGAGCACACCAATTTCTGGCGGGGAATTCCCCAAACGTTCCTGACCGAAAATTACTGCCGCAATTTATGTTTATGTGACTGGAAAGTTTTTCCTTGGGCAAGATTTTTCCCCTTTTTATAGTTCAAATGAGACAGGAGGAAACGGCAACGGAAACGGAATCCTTTAACTTCAATATAAATTTACTGCTTGTTAGTTTTGCCTTTGCCTTTGGAGAAACTTCGGCCCGGCCTTCGGTGCCATTTATTTTGCAGGCTAATTTAGACCCTCAAAAAGGTAAGCCGCAAATTCCCGAAGCGTAACGTTGGTCAAAATCCAGAGACTGGGCGATGGCTGCGTTTCCCTTTTATAAACTAGGCAAATGTAATTCCGAAGTGACCCCTAACCCCCGGACATATTTCATTTTTTACGCTTAGCCTACTTTTTGTCAATGCCAGGCATGTAGCACTGATTTGGATTTGGATTTCTTGCCTTTTTCCTTGGTCTTCTCAATTTATGCGATATTTATGCAAAGCAATCCCACATTGATGAAGATGTTTTATTGCAAAGCTCGCCCTGGGAAAGGCCAAGGAAGATAATATTATTCAATAACAATTTAAAGAAAACGGTTGAACAGAACAAAATGTGAAGAAATTTGGAAATCTGAAAATGTATACTTATTATCAACTTTAAGTTGGTGCTCAACCTAACGACGTAATGGGGCCTTTAGTAAGAAATACAAAAGGGATTTCCTAACTTTATCCTTTTGTCTTCTGTTTCCAAGTTTCATAAGAATATGATATGAACAGTGAGCCAAGTTTGTATAATAATTTAATGTTAGGAAACATACCCTAAGGTTGTAATAGAAAGTTTTCACTTCTGTATTGTTATAATTATAAGTCTTGTTAAAAACTTGCAGTAACTCCATTAATTTATTTTATTATTTGTTTATTATGGTGACATATAAGACAAAAAAAAAAAGGAACTCCCAAGATTCCTTCATTCAAAAATTCGTAATTATATTTTTTTTTATGTTTGTATCTTGCAGTATTAAATCTTTTATTCTTAACATTCCTGCAAATATAATAAATAAATATTAGAATTATTTTTTCATGTTTAAGTTTAAGGAGTTAAACAGAAGCTTTTCCATCATACAATTTAAACTCCCAACTGAACCCAAAAAACAAATCTAAAGAAAACTTGAGTTTTTTTTATATAATATATAATATAATATTTCCCTTGTCCTTTATCCTTTTCCTAAGACTCGCACCTTTTAACGTTCTGTAAAAGCAAAGGAAAATTTGTCAAGTAAAAACTGATTCGTGGCACATCCTTATGTAATAAAGGGAAATTATTTGTTATACCAATAATACTGGGTTTCCGTTTCTGCTATTTAATTTCGAGTACTCCGAAATCAGGTCTATAGGGTATTAGACCGGTGTGTGTCTGAGATAAAATATGTAAAATCTTTAAACAAGAGTTAATAGGGATATCTAGGTCGCAGACGAGATAAATAGAATTACAATTGTTTAGATTCTTCGAAAGCCTTAAAAGTGGATTGATTGAAGATTTTAACTAACTCCTTTTTTGTAGTCCTAAATTCGGCCAAATATTTACCCTTGTAATGTAGAAAAAGGTTATACTGGGATTTTCAGAAACCGGTATTAAAATTGAAAGGGATTTAAAAGAATATAGGACTTTTAATAACCTTTTCGGACTTCTGAGGGTTGTCACCGCACCCTTGAGTATTAGATAGCGGGGTTGTTTATCAACTTTTTTATTTTGTATAATTTGTCTCTTCTTTACAAATATTTGCATGCTTTAAAAAGTAATGGATTTTAAGTAAATAGAAAACTAAACGACGGGTATATTAAAAATTTTTGAACCGATAAATTCGAATATGACATTCTAAATTAATATATTTCGTTGTGGAGGCCAACATTGCTTTATCCAAGATTGTATCGTAACTAAGAAAAAAATTTAAAGAATATGAGATATCATGTGAATCAGTTTTAATAGTTTTAGAGCCTTAAAAATGGGCAAAAAGACTACAGCAGTTTTAGGCTCGTGAGAGAACGCTCATACCGAAATTATTTGATTTAAAAAATAGTTAAGCTATATCAATCTTCTTAGATGTACTCTTTAAAACTTCTGTTCGATGTATGTGAATTTGTAAAATACTGATCACTTATATTTATAAGTGGATTCACAGGTTTAATTTTTACACTTAAGAATATTTACAGTGAAATGTGTATTCCTTAATCGATTAGAACTTTTCTTCCTTCTTTAAATAACGATTATTTTCAATTTTTTTCAATGTTCCAGGCTATCTTCCTTTTTTGTGAGATTCTCTTCTTTGCGAGGCTTTCTATCAGCGTTTTGCATAAATTTTCACTTTGTTTTATCAAAGTCTGTCCTTAATTCGTTTTCTCTCATTTTTTGTAACTTTGCTTTTGTGCGGTCCTTGTGCCTGAGATTTTTCTATTGAGATAGTATTTTGTTGTCGCTGTTGCCTTGTTTTTAATCCTTTACCCATTGACTGCGACAACGAAGGACCCTTTTTTGTTTGTGTTGGCCTGGTTGCGTCCTGGTTGACTGCATACACGCGACACGACGCGGCGCGACTCGACGGACATTTTATAGTTATTGCCCCAAAAATTCCCCAGACGGCTTTAGCCATTTTCTATGCCACTTGGGTTTTATTTTGCTTCCATGAATGTGTGGGTCTGCGCCATGGAAATTGGAGCTCCATTGTTTTATAGTCGCATTGGGGAGTTATCACATGATGAACAAGCGCCAGAGAAAATATGCTAGCAAAATGGAGTCTGATTTGGCGAAGGATTGCTGTTTTAGAATCAAACAAACAATAGAATTTGTAACATTTTACTTAAAATTATATTGAAATGTTTTACTCCTTTCATGGTTTTGTTGAATGGTAGTAGTAACAGGAAACGGAAGTAGATAACACTTTTCATCAAGTTAATAAAGTTAAATTTATGAAAGAAAAATGTTTAATCCTTCAATAAAAATACCCTAAAAAAATATTAAATACAAACATTTATGAGTGTTTGTTTTTAAACTGAATTAAATAATCCTGCACCTCGATAGCCTGAATTTCCCTAGCCCCTCTTAATTATCCTTTGGCAGTGCTTCCCCTTCCTTTCATGACGTCACAATTCAACCTGTTAGACCTGTGGCATTCCTTACGAACAGAGCAAGGACCTGACAGAAAGCCCAACAATCCACAGGATGGAGAAAATATCCCAGTGAGGGGAGAGGCCTTCAATATTTGTCCTTAGCTGGTGGTGCATTGAACCAAAGCCGGCATGGATGAGGATATTTTCGAAGGCTAAGGTCAAATGCAGTATGCGGGGGAGGTTTAAAGGCGGCGCTTCCAGTGAGCGAGAAATGTCCTTGGGAAATTTCCCTGTTGGCTTGTGTTTTTAGCTTCGTCCTTTGAAGTCCTGGCAGTGCTTGTTGGTCTGCGGTGGCGCACGCTTCGTCTTTACCGCTTGTCGCACGCGTTCGCGAGCATTTCGTTCTCGTTCTTTTGGCGTTATTTTTTGCTGCGTTTAGTGAGTGATAGCGCGTGTGATTTAGGGTCGTGGCCAGCCAAAAAAAACACCGCATTCCTTACCGACTCTGGATAAGCCCAGTGACCAGCAAAAAGTGACGAATTAAAAATATATGTGAAATGGCCAACTGATTTGCTATGCAAACGACACACGAAGTTCGCGACAAAGAAGGCACTTTATGAATAGGAAATAAGCCTTCCCACCCTATCCCAATTCCTTTCCTTGAAAGGGAATCGTGAACAAGACATAAATGCCAGAAAAACATTCGCAAAGGATAAGCGAGTCGAAATAATCATAACCGTCGCAACAGGACTATGCAAATAATTTTACGGGGCTGACTTAAATAATAAATCTAAATGTATGAATTGTATATTATTTTCTTTTTGAAGAAATTTAAATTTTAAAAACAAATTTTAAATTTTGTAATATTGAGAAAAGGATCTTAAAATTGAATTTTAAATTAAATGTTATTGAGATATAATTTCTACACAAGCCTGAAATTTCTCTTGAAATGCCGGCTTGCTGTTTTATCTTTGCATCCGTTTCCTGTTTTAATGTTTATCTTAATGTCAGGACTCCCCCTCTAGCACTTTCTCTGTCATGTGTGTGCTTGGATTTTTGAGCTAATGTAGTGCCATTTTAGGCGCCACAATATAATAGATAATAAAATGTAATGTTGTCTTGCTGGCTTAGGCCCCGGAGCGGGAATGTTCCGTTTTAAGGAAGTCTCCTTACCCATTTGGTGCGTGCCCTCAACGAATTATTGCGCTTGTGTGCGTAATAAAACTCAGCCGCAGAAAATCTCATGTACGATGAAATGAAATTGTATTAAAAACAAGAGATACCATCGTCATGCCTTAAATTGGATTGGATGATGTGCCATAATGAGGATATCAGTGGGCGTGTGTTGCTGTTGTTTCAAAGGATATAGAACCAAACAATATCAATTTGTATTATATTGGAAAGGATTACTTTGCATCATTGAAAACACTTTTTATCACTGCTTATTTATAGTTGATTTTTAAAATTAATAAATTTCTTTTTCAACTTTATTACTATACAATTGAAAAGGAGAGTTCACACACCAGGAAATAATGTCTAACGAACATGTCTAGATTAGTGTTTCTCACAAGCCCTAATTGACTGACTTCTGTTCACACCAATAAATTACACACAAATTCTCTATTTATAACTCCTGTTAAGGAGTTCATTATAATTCCGAAAGAAGATTTCTTGATTTTTTCGCAATAATATTCATTTCCTTTCCTGAAACACAACCCAACCGTTTCGCATCATATTCTCAGGATTATAATTCGCAGCTTTCATTCCTTCCATGTGTGTTTGCCTTACTTATTATGCGCCAAATGTTGTTGGGCTTCCGCAAGTGGAAGTGTACACAAGAATAAGACGTGTTTATCTAATTTTGGCGTAGCAAAACTTTCATGGACGTGTTAGGCAGCAGAAAAAACCAGCTTTATACCAGAAATATGTTATCGTCCTATGATTTTCCTTTAAAGGGAACTCCTGAAACAAAATTGATTCCCTAGCTGATAAAGTCATATATTTTTTGTGATTTATATTAAACTGAAATTAAAAAATATATACGGGACAGTTGGCAAGTTATGAGTGGTTAGTATAGTGTTTTTGGTTTAACGTAATGTGCAATATTTGCTTTAAACAATTTAAAATTTGTTTAAATTTGATCCAATCTTTCACCAAGTGTCAGAAGGCTAAATGATTTCTATTTTCATTTTTAACTATAAAGAAAATAATTTTCCGAATAAAAGTTCAATTGCATTTCCCGCCAATAACCGTTAAAGCCTACCCCCTCTCCCATCACACACCCAACGCACGCACACTCAGACAGTCCGACATGAGTTGTGTCTGATACTGAGTTCCTCTCACTTCCGGCGTAACCGGAAGTTTTCAAGCATGTAAAGGAAAAAAGGACAAACAAATCCAAAATAAACAAAATTGTTGGGCGAAAAAAGGAAAAGGAATAGGACAAAAAAAAAAGAACGACAGGAAAGAAAAGAAGCTGTGTGTGAAAAAGAAATGCTTGCGAAGCGGAAATTAAGACCCACTCCAATAAAACGAACAGGCGCCCCCAAAACAAAGCTGCCAAAAGTTCGTAAACAAACACATGTCCCAACTGTCTGCTCCCGTTTACCCGCCGCCTCGGCCCCACCCATTTTCAACTGTGTGTAAACAATTGCGAACATATCACATTTTAATCCGATGTAGTGGAAAATTGCGTCAAGCGAAACAAGCAGCGAAGAAAATTGTTTTCCCTTGCACCGTGTGAGGCGCCGAGAATTGATTGTACGCCATTTTTTGTCCTTAGCGGATTAGTGAAGACACGTAATAAGTTGGAATTGTCTTATCCGCTTACGTAATTAAAAACCCGGCCACCTTGCCCTTGCCCCGTCCGTGCGCTTGTTGTTATCCTTGTTAGAAGCTTTCGAGCCATTTATGTTAATGGCTCTCGTGCACCTGGCAAATCCTTACAAATGTCCCTCTTGCCGCCCTAAAATTGAATAGTCCCGCTGCCGTTGCGTCCGTCTGGTGCTAATTTATGAGCTTGATGCGTGACCATATGGCTGCACATCCGTCGCCAGGGACACTGCCCCTATCTCCACTTTATTTGCTCAATTTATGAAGTTGAAAATATGCTTTGGTGTCCAGGTCGACCGACTTGGAAAATTGTCGAGGTGGAACGTAGAAGTTACTTAAAATTATTGTGGCTTTTTGGCGGTTATGCTTATAAATATGCAATGATTTTTCGATCCTTATATCGAAGGAAAGTCTCTAACAAAAGACAAGAGGATTCATTCAATTGTTACTTCAAGTCGAAAAAAAAAATTATGATGGAATTTTACTTTATTCAGACTTGCTATCAGATAGAAAGTAAATTAATTTACATTTTCTATAGGTATATCTATTTATTTAAATGTAAAACAACTTGTATAAGGTATATCAGAATATTTTTGTTGTTTGTTTTTAAGATATATATCAGTAAGCATCCAATATTCGATAGAGTATCTCTCTGATTACCTCGACAGCAACCAAGCTCGCTTGCAAAAATATGAATACATTTTCCAAGTAATTTCGATTCAAGCTGTAGCTTATTAATATGCTCTTGATAAATATTTATATTTCATGCTCGGTCTCTCATCATTAAAATTCCGGCAATGTTTACACATTTTTTTTTGTGGCGTAGAAACCAATTTTGGGCTTACCAAACCAGAAAAATTTCCGTTTTCATTTTCCCTGTTAGTTTTTAATTTTATACGTTTTCCTTTGCGTTTTCCCCCTGCCATAAATTGTCTATTGCTGTCATACTTTTGGGTATTTAATAAATTTTATGACTTTGTTGGTGGAACGAAGGGGCGGCGGGCGGGCGGGTGCTGTTTTAAGGTTGCTTTGCTTTCTTTTTTAATAACATTCGACGTCGTCCCCGCTGCTTTTTCGCATTTTCTGCCTGTTCGCCGTTGTCCGCCTGGGGATATGCGCCTGTCTCCAGACTCCAGTCTCCAGTCTCCTGTTTCCAGTCCCGGCTTCTTGCTTTTTACCTACTTCCGCTTCTTCGAATTGCAAATATGGGTATTTATGCCGCCATCTCTGCGTTCTCCCCGGCTTCGCGCTTGGCGCTGCTCCCCGAAGTATGCAGCAATCTCTTGTATGAGTTTATTATGTAAGCTTTTGCTTGAAACACACAATTTCCTCGAGCGATTTCCGTATTCCCCACTCGATGGCTCTTATTAAATTGTATGGTCCGCCCCTTCCCGCCCCCTTATTACCGACCAACCGTCCCCCCCACCCAGCTGGATCGTTAAGTAACAAAAATACGATGACTGCTTGCAAATTGCGCTTTAATTGAATTGCACATAGATTTTACTTTATTTTTATTATTTTTTGTTTCCGTCTTCCCCACTTTCTGGGCAAGCAGTTAGATGTAAGTTCTGTGCGGCTTTGCCACGCCTCCCGCCCCCAACTTGCGGCATAACTCAAAAGACTTTAGAAGTGCTTCAAACTGTCATAAGCATTGTATTCGCTCATCCTTTTTTCCACCATTTTTTGGTACACACTTTGCTACTTCCCTCTTTGCTATAAGTATGAAAGGGGTTCGGGGTGAGACTGATTACATTTGTTCTTGGAACTATATACTCTTGCAGGGTATTATAGCTTGAACTTTGATTTCATAACAAATGAACACTACTATCAGCAGACGAGTCAATCTAGGCATATCCCTTGTTTCCTTTTTTCGATGCAGTTTTAGGATATATATTTTATTTGTATAAATAAAGCGCTTAATAATTATTTCTGATTAAATATTATTAAAGGTTTTCGGTAAAGTAAATATTATAACACATTTTTCTTTTATAAAAGACATTTTAGGGCATTTAGGAGTCTTTATTCGCTTCCTCTTTCTCAGTATAAATTTCTGCATTTTTTGTTTGAATACCATTTTAGGTTTGGTTGGGCTTTTTGGCGCAACAAGACCAACTGAAAGAACAAAAAAATGTGAAAGGAAAGCGTGCACTTTCTAAGTGGGTTTTGTGCGAAAAGGAGGCGGAAAACGTTCGCGGAGCAGGAGGTGGTCAACTTACCAGCAAATCAAAAGCATTTCTAACTTGGCTGGGAAGTTTGCACAGCGCGTCGGGCTCTGAAAGCGCCACGAAGGGAGCTGAGATTGAGTGCAAATAAAATGATGTCATGAAGTGGGTTGTGGGCTAAAAGCGCCGCAATGCATGCCCCACTTCATTTCAGCTATCAACTCGTAAAGTTTGCGGCTTCATGGCCGCCAGCAAAACGTCGCTCGTCCCTGGGGAGGGTGGAGCTCTGATTTTTTTTTCTCGTTCCTCCGAACACAAGTGGAGGAGACCACAGCAGGCAAGCTGCAATTACAAGTTGGCGACTGATGGCTGGGTGGGAGAAGTGGTGCCCCAGGACTCAATGCACAAATCTTGACAAGTATTTTGTCAACTTTGACTGCTGGCAGCAGGAGCTGGAGAGCAGGAGCAGATGAAGTGCAAGTTGCTTCGACCTCAAACCAAAAATGCTGAACTTTAAGACTGGTCCTCTTGTGTAGGTGTCTCTCGCTCACTTCTGCCTTTTTGTGTGAGTAAGTAGTCATAGAAACTGAGAGTGCCAAAAACTCGGTGATGCAGAAAAAAGGGAGTTTGACTTAGAGATGGGCTGAATGAAATGAAAATATTCTTTAGAGAAAGAAGTATCGCTTGAACTGGCTTATTGACCGTAACATGTTGTATGTTTTTAGTATGTTTCGTATTATTATCTAATGTGTGATTTATTTTTGATTAATTCCGTTTTTTCATGTTACATATTATTTGTATTTTAAATATTTAAATTGAATGACATACTCACGCTCCCATCCCTAATCTGGATTAATTAAGTAGGGGGCGGCACTGTCTCTTTCTGCATTCCCCATTAATTAACTTGATTCAGTATTCGAGCCTGCCATTGCCTACTGCCATCTGCAATTCAATTAAAAATTAACATTTTAATTGCAAATTACTCTATGTATACTTTACAAAGCGGCGCACAGACACCGGCAGAAAACTCCACTTAACTGGAGTAACTTCTTTCACTGCCACCTGCAACCGGGCCAGGTGAAGAAGTGGAGGAGCATCCTTCGAAAAGAGAGAGCTGCTGGTGGAGCGGCTCATTTCATGGCGTTTAATTTTATCATGCGCCAACAATTATGCAACTTGTTGGCTCACTGGCTGCCACACAGGTCCAGGCCGTTTTCAATTTGTTGCCAATAAAACTTTTTCCATTTCGGTTTGCCCCTTGTTATTTTTTGTTCCTGGTGGCCTACAAAATGTTCTTTTGTGTTGGGCTATGACGTGGCGTAGTTCTGTGAGATGGCAAAAAATAATACAAATTAAAGTTCTAGTGGCCTTCCTGGGGGAAAGAATGCCGACTTAATCGCATTTGGGTTTATATAGTGCTTTGTTTCCTGTTCTTATGGATCACTCAGAGCTGAGTAGCTCTCTTGGTTATTTCACTTTTCATTTTGTTAATTTGTGAGTCCATTTGCTGCCAATTTGTTATTGATATTCCTGACATTTCTTGTGGAATTTCAGCATTGTGAGGGAAACTGAAGGTAACAGAATACTTGTTCAAATGGGAAATTCTAGTGAGCACTTGCTATACATTTTTTTATTGAATTTCCATTGAAAATGGCAATAAAAGCAGATTTTCATTTAAATTTTGTTTCATATATAAAACGAGAGTAAAAGGTTTTGTTTGTATTTAAAGATAAAAATATGTTTAAACTTTAAAGTGAAATTTGTTTACGATTGTATGGTTTAAAGACATTTATGACAGAAATTCAATGCCAAGCCTATTTTTTTTCTATGAATTTATTGCAATTATATTCAGTCACAAATTGAATTGTACCCTTAACACGTATTGTTGTTCACATTTTTGCATAACTCTTGAAGCGGTTACTCGTCTGTTAATTGCTTTTGTAGACAAATTTAAAAAACCTCTACCGTAGCATTGTTTTCTGCCAGAAGCTCTTCAAAAACAGACAAAACCACGACGTAACCATGACCATGATTTTGCCAGCCAAAACAGAAAAACAACAAAAAATAAAAAGAGAACCAAACTGAAATGAAAGGGGATGCTTTTCTTTTTTTTTTTTTTGCTGACCGGTGGGTCAGTTTTAATTTAACTTTGACATGCATCAGCTCAAAAATCCAATTACAACACAAATGTACACAGAGAGAGTGAGAAAGTCCCTTTTGTGAGGCTAGAAAACCCATTAAGCCCTTTTGCCTTCCATAAAGATGAAGATTTATGAAACCATTAATTTTGCCAAAGCGTGGAAAAATGTTTCAACACTAAAAACGAAGTGAAAAGTGCAGAAACCGTGGAAACAGCGATGGAATCCTAGAAATGTCCAGTCAGCCGGGTAAGCTGCGACCGGGTCCCTCTGCCAAGCCCGATCGCAATGCCAACGAGGAGAATCAACAGCTGGGCGCCAGGCCCAAGGAGCAGACCAAGGGTCAGCGGATACTGCTCGCCCAGACTGACAACCACCAGGCCAAGATGCTGTCGCATCCCAACTACATGGAGCTGGAGTTCCTGCCCGCCGAGCCTGCAGCCCTGGGACCCCCGATTACCTTTCCCGATCTGCCAGTCAGCTATGCCACCAGTCTGGTCGGACCCCCGCCATACAGGGATCCACCACCGCCGACTCCGCCGCCTCTGTCACAAATGCCTTCGCGGCTGCTACACTCGGCCCCTAACTCCCCAAGCCGTGGCAAGGTTGTCCTCAGCAAGAAGGAGCGCAAGGAACTGAGCAAGCAGCTGGGCATCGACGAAGCCTCAATCCTGAGCAGCAGCGCCCAGTCGAGTCCCTACAAGGGGCGCGTCAGTGAGCTCAAGAATTGTATAGCCCGCGGTCTGTTTGCCACTTTGCATCGGGGCTCTCAGAAGTCGCTGCAACACCAGGATGACAGGGTCGCCAGCCAGGAGATATCGCCACCGCCGCCGGCCCCAGAGTCAGGCAATAACAACGAGGATGCAGCGGACTACTCGGAGAAGCTGAAGAATCTGCCAGTGCGCCAGCGCAAGGTGGCCACCTCGCACATGGAGAACTACTGCCTGTTCGATCCGGTGGACTTCATCAACGAAAAGGCCATGAGGTATCCCAGTTCCAATGGCCATGGCCTGAGAGATCCATTGTTCAGCTCACGGCAGCATTTGGTCTGCGAGGATGAGGACGAAACGGTGCCGGAGGTCATATACGACAATGAGGAACTGGAGCTGGAGGACACCATTATTATAGAGACTTCCGCTCTACCAGAGGCCGAGTCCGAGGCTATTGCAGGCACCACAAAGATTCTATCCAGCTTTGATCACCACAACTACTTTGTCATAGACCCTGGAGACTTCTCCATGGACATAGGAATACCCAATCCGTACACCAACGAGCAGCTGGTTAACGCCAAGCTGGAACAGCAAAATCTGGAGACGCTGTTTAGCGAATTGGAAAACACGGCCAGTATGTCGAACAGTCAGGAGTCCAAGGATACGGAGACCACTTCTACCGCCTTGGTCGAATCGTCCACGTCCACAAACTCGGCAAGTTCCGCAGGAAGCTGCTCCATTGCCAACCCCGTCCTGCAATCATCGAAGAAGAAGCTGACCTTCCTCAATTTATCACCGTTTCGCAGTGGCAAGAAAACCGGCCAGAAGAGTAACTTTGAGCAGCAGCGAGCTATCTCCGAGCTGGTCAGCACGGATCACATGTTGCACCTGCAACAGCTGTTGCAGGAGCAGCGTCAGGATCAGCGATCGCACACCGTGCCCACCGAAAGCAATTACGTGCTCTTTAACCCGGGTCCGGTGCCCAGCCGACATGTCCAGTACAAGATACGGAAACCACGACCCCTTTCTACTCACAGTGATGCAGACAGTGGCTTCCTGTCGCCGTGCTCGCCTGATGAACTGAGGGCCAATCCGGCCATTCTGGTGCTGCAGCAGTGCGACAGCGTCCAGGGATATTTAGAGGTGAGTTGTGAGGTCAAAGGCCATTTAGAAAATAATACTAAGAATGATATAAAGTCAAAGCTATAGATATGGTACTTACTAAGATGTCGGCATAATTTTTAGGGTTGCATTATTCCCAGGGTATTAGAACTAACATTTATACATTACGCAAATCCTCATATTCTGATGCAAAGCCCATCGTTATACTTGGGAAACAACCCACAGCAGTCCGCATCAGCTTATCTATATGTACCATTTCCCATATCGTAAGCCGGGCTCTTTCCGGTGTCGTACTTGTCGCCATTTGCCGGCTCACTTATCTTAACGAGCGCGCAACTTAACAAGTCTTATTATGCATCTTGAAACACCCCAGGGGAGGTGTTGCCTTATTCCTCAACCCCGGGCCCAGAACCACCCACCATCGCGTCGAACAAATGCCAACCCCTCGGCCGATTCGTTCGGTATATAGTAAATTATCAAAAAACACCCACGAAAATGCAGTTCGAGGCAGTGCCAGTGCATTCGAACGATTCTTTGGCATCCTGGGGGTTGAGGGTTTTCCGAGGTCTCTCTTTGGTTCCGGCCGGATTGCCATTTCCCTTTGCCTGTGTTCTATGTCCTGGCTCTCGCCTCTGTTTCTTGCTGCCTCTGGGGAGCAATCAATCGTCGCGTATTCGCTGCTCGCTTCATTAGTTTTTCCACCGCCGAACATTAGTTTGATTGTCTTGGCAAGTGAGGAACAGAACAGGTTGAAGGGAAAGCGGAAGAGCTGGAAAACAACTCCCGCAGCTACACCCAGACCCACACCCACACCCACACCCGCACACCAGCTGTGCTTGCATCTTAGCGACTTTTAATGGAATTGAATTAAAACTGTTGCCATGGTGTTGAGTTCTCCGAAGTGTGATGGGAATGTACAGCATGCGGCACATCCCCCATGGAGCCACATATAGTAAGCTTCTCCCCATCCAGTGCTGCTTGCCACAGGCATTTTCTATCATTTCCAAATTGAAATGCGCGCTGTAAATTTTTGCTTTGAGGCAAGCTTCCAAAAAAGCTAGAAGCAACAGCACAGAACGGAGTATGGAGTTTGGAGAATGGAGTACGTTGCACGGAGTACGCAGCGCCTTGCCATCGCATTTCCTCTTCGGGCAATTTTTGGTGTCCGGACCATCTAATGAAACGACGGCAGGGCATCAACTGAAGCACACTTTTTGGCTCATTCGAGTGGCCTGCAAAGTGTCAAGTGCATTGCTTTTCATATCCTTGTGGGCGGGCGGTGGTGGTGGTTGGATGGATAGATGGCCAGGCAAACTGCAAATGAAGGCAGGAAAGCAGGGATGTTGGGTGAGTCCCGCAGCAAATGGGATGTAAATTGATATACGCGGGGGGCTTCAGTTGGGCGGGCGGCTCAAAGGTAAATGCTGTCATATCCGGGCTAGAAGTAGTTCAAAATGGGAAATTATTTTCAGAAAAGATGAAATTGTATATTGAAAACGGAAACTGCAGAAAAAGAGCTAAGCTAAGAGATTTTTTATAAGTGAAATCCTTTGAGAAATAGGAATATTTTGTTAAATAGGAAATAGGAAACTACTTGTTCAAAATACAAGCAGCTGTAATTTAAAAACTTAACTTCTGTAATTGTCTCTACAATTTAGCTCTCTAAATTAAGCGAAACATTTTTCCACTTCACTGATTCCACCCCATGGGTTTTGTCACTTGTACGAGTCCAGCTGTATGCTAGCTCCAATTCAAACGTCCCGAACTTTCCATCAAAGTCAAGGCAAACAGAAACATTTTTGGAATTTATGCAAACGGCGGCTGGCACTTGCATAACCATAAATTGTGGTCCTTCCTCCCGCTGGGAATGGCCGCCAGTTTTTGGCCTAGGTCTATGCCCACCCATTCCCGAAACTTTGGGCCTTCCGCTGTTCATTTACCCCCGAATCCTTAAGCGAAAAGTCTCAATTGCAAATTGCAAACAGCACAGAGGCATGCAATTTTGCCTTCCAAACACACCAGAGCCCCGCTCAGCACTGCACACCCCCGGTTTTCCCGAGGTTTTCCTGGACTTTTCCCGGGAAGTTGTCGCGAGGCGCTAAGCTGTCAACTGTCAGGCATCACTGCGAGAGGATGCTACTGCACCCGAAACACTTCGTTCCCTTTCCTCTACGGGGGGTGGTTTTGAAAGGGACACCCTTTATGGGGTTGAACTTGTGCCAGTCGCGTGTTGTGCGGCTACTTTGTGGACCCACACACAACCTGCCACTCCCCGGATGCCTCTGATTAGTCCAATAAGTTGTAAAAAGTGTCGCCGCTGCTGCTGCTTCTCCTGCATTCCCTTGGTGATTATCAGATGTTCTGTTCTGAGGGGGTTGGGATTTCATTTCGATAACTTTTTGATTTATGACCGGCAATAAATGTTCAATGCAGTTTATAATTATGTTGGGCCCACAACGACAAATGAAGGGAAAATGTCGCTGCCATATGTGCGAAAATGAACATAATTGCGAATGCGAATTTTACTCATTTTTTTTGGCGGAAAAAATTGCATGTCCCATTTGCAGACTTATGAAGTGGAATGTAATATTTTTTACCCTTGAAGGTTAATTATTATTATGTTTCGGTATTATATACAAACGAAATAAAAGTAATGTGGTACAAATGTAATGTATCTTTTGGGTAAATTCGTATTATTATTAACTTAACTATATAGAAAAAACAAAGCTATGCAATATTTTTATTTTACATACAAATTCTACCTCCATAGTTCCATTAGCGAATTGCGTTCAGCTCTAAATAAAAAATTCAGCAATCAATGACAGTTGTGCTGACTTAACGATGACATGGGTGCATGCATAATTGCTAAAGGCATTACATATTCTATAAATGGTGTCTACAAATATGGAAATCCATTAAAAGGGTGCCCAGAAATATGCAGTAAAATCTTGTATATCTCAAATTCTTTGTAAACTGTATTTTTTGTTAATTTAATAATTATGCATGCATGGATATCCTTTATATGCTAGTACCACTGTCTGTCTGTATTGTAAAACATCCAACCTTCAAACTTCATGTCGCCGTGCAAATTCCCCCATAAAGGAGGTGCAGATTAAGCTGCAATTTATAGAGAAAATATTTTTTCATTCATAATTATATTGGCGAAGAGAAATGGTAATTTTAATTTTTCTGCAATAATTTTATTGCCAGTCGTAGTCCTGCCATCTGGTCGCTGAGAGCCATTTTAATGGACGTCCGCGTTATTAATGCCGGAGCTGCTGCCTGCACATATGATGGCGACAGGCTGGACAAGGACAACGACTTCCTCTTTCTTCCATTTTCCGGCCATTTTCTCGGACTGCGTAGTCCTGCTTAAATGCACATTTCATATTTTTCCGGCGCACTTAAAGTTTTCAATTTTCCGCTCTATGTGCCACTGGGACTGGGAGTGTCCTCCGCTGCAGGCCGTCGCTTCTTGGATCCATTTTATTTACATGGACGGAGCCTCCGTTGACGTCACTTAGTGGGCGCATGCGGGACATTAAAGGCAGTCAGCCAGGACTACTGCTCCCCCCTACTCTCCCTCTCCCTCGTTCTGTGCTGCAAAATGCAGCCCTGACAGCTAAATGCGTTGCACTTATGCTTAAAACATGTCGGGCCGTCCAGACAGCACTCCAACAGCCGGAGGAGGGATAGCTCCACCAGGAGAGACAGGGCAATTGGGACGGCGTTTCTTGGCTTTCTCTCGTTTTAAATGATAGTTGAAGTAATGGACCGAAGGAAAATAAAACAGGATTAGGTTCCCAGGAGGCCTTATCTTGGTGCACAGTTCCAACTTTATATCATATCATATTGCATATGGACCGAAATGGGTTTATCTAAATAATGCTCTTTGTGTGTTTAAAAAATATCAATATTATTTAATGCATAACGACTGAGAAATTCGGTTCCTGCTACTGATCAGGGGTATGATGAATAATAAATTTCTTAAGGGAATACAAATGCCACTTTGCCGCATGTAAGCCACAAAGTTTCCACTTTTTGAAAGCTAGTTATTTACATTCCGTTGACCAGTCCGGTTGTCAGGTTAAAATAGAAACTACTCTGCATTATTTAGCAATAATCGTGACAGATTTATAATGTCTCCAGTTCCTGTTTGCTCTGCCCTTTCTATTCCTATTGAGAGAATGCATCAGACCAGCAACAACGTTGCAAATGCAAAAGTTTTTCCGTTTTTCGCTTATGGTATAATCGGTGGAGCGGAGTTAGAAAACTTCCTAGCCAGGCTTCGTGCCGGCTGTGCTTTTTTTTTCTCCGGGAAGCTGTGAAAAATTATAGCCATAATTTTTGGCCAGTAACCAGGCTGTACCGGCCGCCACGCTGCCTTGCACTCGGCACTATGTTCCCTAGGAGCCCAGTCCACTTTTCGGCGCTTAATGCATATTTAAAACTGCTTTGCTGGATAGTTTCTGAGTTTCTGGGGGTAACAGAAATTGCGCATTTTTGGCTTATTGGAAAATTTATTTATTAAATTCTACTTGAAGCCATGGGCAGCCATGTTTGTGCAACTAATTAAAAAGTTCTCGGTTTTGCCCTTGGCCTCCTCGCACAGCTGCCATTTATGTATCAGCCAGACCCTGGCCTTCGAAACTATGCAATTAATTTAGTCAGCTTCTGCTCACAAGTCAATGCAGTCAAGTATGCCGGGCATATAAAATAATTGCATTGTTTTTGGCATTTCTTGGGCAAACAAAAATCAGCTTTTCTCAACGCAATTATTTACATTTCTTTTGGCGCAAGATGCATTCCATTTCATTCATTTTTCTCTCTTTACCATCTCAGCTTTGTGCATTTGAAAGGCACAAAAACATGGCAAATAAATCTGTTCAAATGCGAAAGAAGTTGGTAGGAGAGACTCAATTCTGGTCTGCTTTTTAACCAGAGCAGAGGAGCTCAAGAATCAGAGATAAAGTTACCTCAGCAGAAAGTGCCTGTAGTGACACACTTTACTTAAATGTAGATGGGTTTGTAAAAGAAAGATATACAATACTCTTTCATAAATAAAAGCCATACAAATATATAAAATATATATAATTTATGAATAAATAAATCAGATAAACTACTCAGAATTACCTTGCTCTCGGACAGAAAAGTTAGTGCAACAATTTTAAGGTTGAATAATTTTTTGAAGGTAAACAGGACAGAAAATTCCTTTCTATGTACACATAAAATAAGTGCACAGAGAGATGACTTCAATCACTCACATTCATAAGCCGCTCCGAGTTTCTTCTATAACGGAATTATTTTGAAGATGACTTTTTGCCGGTAAGTGGCTTTCTTTTTGTGCAAATACTAATAGCATTAAATATTTATCATTCGGCGCTGTCAAGAATATGAGAAAGGGATTTGTTGCTAATTAGGAAAGACAACTCAGAAAACTGACAAAATGAATGGTCACAGACGTAACTTGGTGATAAGAGTTATAACAAGCAAACAACAGGACGAGCCAAGGGTTGGCCAGGTGGAGGAGTCCAGGGTGAAGGAGTGGGGACATTGAAATTTATGATGTGCACCCAAAATGTAGCACACACGGGCGACATATCACCCAACTAGGGGGCCATCAATAAAGATTTTTTCGGTGGCTCCTTGTGTTGTTTTTGTGCTACTTTGGGGCTGTGACATAAATGCCATAAAACTAATGCTCAGTGCAGAATTATTATATAAATTGGGTGCTGTTGACGAACTACGAATACCCTAGAAAAAGTATTAGTTATTTATTAGTATCTAATTTTATATATATTATGATATCAGGAAGAGAATTAAGACTAATTTTACACATTAAAATACTTATGTGTAACATCAACTTAAATTTTATAATTCGGTGTAATATACAATTTTCCATATCAAATTACCTTCCCGGATAATCAATATACCCATTCTTTTTGCAAAGGTTCCCATACGATAACATTTGGGGACCCTTTGTGAGAAATTAATAACCTGGTTTACTGTTTTTTTCCCTCTGTTTTTGTTTTGCTGATCCTGTCCTTTTGTTCCGCCACGGGTTGGGGTGCTGGCCCGGGTCTGGGGAGGATTTATTTGCCGGAAATAAATATTAGCCGCAGTCAAACACACTTAAGCCTACGCAGGCGACATCGCCAAGTCCTGTGTGCCATTTATAGTTTTACACAGGCTTAGAACTTGCTTTACACGCACGTACAGCTGGAAGGACCTCCATGATATATGGTATCACTGCCTGTGTGTGTGTGTTCACAGGCGCGCTGATTCCCATAATTGATTTTGTATTGGCCTTCGATACGGGGATGTTGGCCAGCGCTGGACCCAAGCAAACTGCATATTGAATTTCAAAGAGTTTTCCCAGAGCAAGGAAAAAATGTCCTCCCATCAATCACGCCCAAAGGAATGGGAAAAGGCTGCTGAAATGAATTCCCAGCTAAATTTACGCTCATTGCCTAGTGGGGGAAGACTTAAAAAGTCCAATAAGCTTCTGTCATAATCGAATTGAACTAAATTCATTTAAAAAACGTAGACGGGAAGAAACCCAAACAGGAAAAGCAACCCCCTGCTTGTGTTGTTTCTACCTGTAATAGACCTGCCTTGGAAATTCCCCTTCATATCACATTTGTGCTAGTCTAAGCTCAAAAGTGATGCTGGGTCTGAAGAGGGTTGTTTTTGGGTATGTTGATGTTGTCGCAACAAAGCTAAGAAAACACATTTGATAATATTACTAAAATATAATTTTTATAAGTGATGCACTACCAACATTTTTTCAACAGTTCCAATTATTTGAATTGTAGTATAAATATGTATCTTCTATTCTTACTTAAAAATAGTACTTAGTTATCTTAAATATCATTGAAATCTTTGTTAATTACATTTGAGAAAATAAATCTTTTATTAAGAGCTCCTATCATATCTCAAATCTTTCGATTAAAATCAGACTGCTATCCATCATTAGATCAGCTGCCAGGCAGTGACTTTTCAAGCAACCCTCGTGTTTGTAACCACCAAAAAACCAAACACAAAATAATGGGGACGAAACAACAAAGGGCAATCTGCAGAAATAGAGTTTGAGCATCGCAGACGGGCGGAAAAACAGAAGCCTCACCTAAGGCAGGCGAGGCAGGAAAATGTTGCACAGGTTGCCATTGCCGCTGCCTTTGCCGTTGCCCCTGCCAACAGAATCATACGGACATATCAACGATGTCTGCTGCAGTTACCCCGAGCTTATCCCACCCGTCTTCCGGGGCTTATGGAGTGTTGAATCATTTGTTTTTATGTACAGGGGAACTCATCCCTCCTGAGCCCTGAGTCCAAAGTCCGGAGTCCTGGCTGGCATCTTCTGCTGGGAACTGTAAACTATGCGGGGTTGTGGGTGAAAAGGAAAAGGTCGCCCAACGTTCCGTTCCGATTTTATGCCTCACAACTTGATGTGGAAAGTATAACAAATATTTATGCTCTGAGCTGTGTTATTAGATTTTAATTTCTTGCACCCATGCAAACCGTGCCCACCCTTGTAGGACAGATCCCAATGCCGTCGGGGTGAGGGCTGCGAATGTTTCTGGCTTGTATTTGCATTTGATGTGGGTGCGGATTGCTCAATCCCCCTGACACTCGACTCCACCGAATTTCCCGCCAGTATTGTTGTGAGGTGTCATGGCCAGTAATTGAGTTTGAGTTTGCCAGCTCGCTCTGTGCTCAGTGCTCATTTTGGCATTTGCTGATGCAACTTGCAAATATTTGCCTAACTGCCTTCGTTAAACAACATTTTTTCACTTAACGACTAGCTCTGCAGAGCGAATATCTTTGGCTGTACGTGATGAAAGTGTGAAAAGGGATGGGAATGGGGCTGCGAAGGGTTTTTACACCGCCCCCGGGGGTTGTTATCCTACAAAATGACGTTTACCAAATTACATTATTAGAAATTGATGGTTCAGTTTTCAAGAAGGGAAGAGAGAAGGGGAGAAATACGGGTTTCGTCAGCACTTTCCAAACATTCACCGCGAAAGTTTAACCACCCAGGAAATGGGTTGGCGCCAAAGAACGTCAGCTGCACTCCGGGGGAAGCGCCACGAGTAATGAGCAGGGTCACTTCTAGCACCTCCGCATAACCGAAGTCAACTGACACTGGCAGGGCAAGAATTTTCAATAATATTCCAAAACCAACCGCATTTCAACTCGGTTTATCGCTTGGTTTTTTAGCTCAACTGGTCACTGTTCCGGTTCAGTTGCTTTTGTACTTTAAAAAATGTTTTTTCTTTTCTTTAAGTTTGTTAAATGTTATCATCAAATACTTATAGTTTAAATATCTGTCTATCCGGCTCGAAGGTCCCAAATGTACCATACTGTACCTTATAATATTAATTATTATAATAATCAATATTAGATGCACAAGTTTCTCTTCACTGCATTTTAAAATAAGATTCCCACTGTTTTATTTGCTTTTTTATACAAATAATATTATTAATCTCACTGTACTCAAATTCCCCACAATTCTTTTAAAACCAAGCGCAAGGCACCAGCCTTTAAATCAGTTTTGGCCAGAATATTTTGGTTCTGGAAAACCGGGCAAGGTATTAAACATTTTTTGCTGACTTCCCTTGGTATAAATGTCGCTGCATTTGGCATAGATTTGCATGGCAATGAGGAGGAAAGGCGGGCACTGTCCGGTGTGGGGTGCCATGGATATATCTGAGTGGTCCTATCGACTGGCGACATATTGCAAAAACGGACTGCGGCATTTGGCATCCGTTCGGGTTCCGGTGTCCGTTTGGGTCTTCTTGCTTGCTTTTTTGTGGATAGTGGCAATAAAAATGAACGTTCGAAGTGCAGCGCCAGGAAGTTGAACTATCTGCATCCAGTGGAGTTGTGTCTGCCCGATAAGCCGGGATGGGGATGTTTCGTGTACGCCCCACCGAGACGCAGGTGACTCTGCTCCGCTCCATTCGGTTGTGCTGGGTTAATTGTTTGCTTTTTGCCCATTTATCTAGCGGGGACAGGCGAGTGACGGAGAGATTTGGAACTGCCTGCCACTTGCACACTATTAATCAACTAGATTGGGCTTTCCTCAAATTCCCGGCGGATGCGGCTGGCTTGTTTATAATTAATGTGACGTGTGTTTGCGCCTGCTTTATGCAAATTCCCCAGACGAAGCTCCTCGTCCTGCCTGTTCCAGCTTTTGGCTGCCTGCTAATGAAACGTCACGTCGTCGAGTTTTGATGGGTCCTTGGCTTTTCTTTCATGGCGGAAAGGCCAATCTAACTTGCAGCCCAACTCAATAAACACTTTCAAGGAAAATTGCAAAGTGCAGCGATAAAGTTTTTCATTAATCTCTTACCCCCCGGCGAATTTGAAGTTTAATCTCAGCCATCTCAGCCCCACGTCACCTACACTCGGTCCGCCACAATTAAATTGAATTAAGTTGGGGTTACTCTCCAATCAAAAGAAAGGGCCACCTGAGTTCCAGCGGGCTCTGCAGAAATGCCCGAGGAGTTTGTGCTTGTCAAATTGATATTTGATTCATGACCAGCGCATTTGTCAAGTCATTCATCTTTCTCCGGGCGGAGCTCAAGTTTTTTCCCCTGCCTGAGCTCACTGAGCACCCACCCAGACTTTTTACTTCTTAAATTTTTCTGTGTGATGAATGGACAGTGTTAACGGCTGAGGCAGCCATTAAGCTCGTCCTGGTCGTGATTTCTTCCTTAACTGCTAGGTATTATTGTACTAGGTATTATTGTAGTGAACTTTGGTTAGAGAATATAAATATTTGGTATAAATAATATAATATTTTTGAATAAATAAAATGCATTTAATGTATCTTATAAATATTATCTTTAAACATAAATATTATCTTTAAACGAAAAAATTCGTTCACGATATCTCTTCATCATCAATCAGCAATAATATGGCTATATTTCAGAGTATCTTTCGATGTCTCACTGCATTTCATTGCTTATTCCTCGTTGATTTCACTTAAGCGCTGGCCGCAAGCCCCTGAACATATTAGGCTCGCCCGAAAAGCCCCTTTGGGCCGTCGGATATGCCTCCTCATCATCATCATCAGCGGGTCCTGGATCCCTCGGCTCCTGTGACGATTCCGTGTTTGGTAACACGCGCACGTAATAAAAGCGGCATGAATTCGAAGAAAGCAGAGGAAAAGAATGAAAGTTTTTGTACGTACGGGTTTACATTTCATTCCTGCACGATTTGTCAAGTCAGCGGAAACCGTGCAGGCCTATCAGCGTGGCACCAAATTGAAAAATTACTTTGCGTGTGGACGAACTTATGAAAAAGTCATAAAAATATTCCCCAACGTTTGCCTTGATTTGTGGTCGAGCTAAACGCAAACTTACCTAGGCAACAGTTATAACTTGGCCAACTAGCCGCAGGTGCCAAACGAAACGAATCCCTAAATCCCATGGAGAACGAGGCTCCCCTTTGGAGGGGAATGGAAACAAGGTTGACTTCTGGTAAATTGTAGTGCAAATATTTTCGTTATTTTCCGCCCTGGCACTTGAAATTGTTTGGGGTTAATTAAGGACGTTTACGGTGCCAATGCAAATAGTCATGGTTCCGCCACTCCTGCCACTTCCCCCGAAAAGTGTCAGTTGGGGGAATTTCAAATGAACTTGTTTCACTCCTGATGGGTAGAGTGTAGAGTGAGCTTTATTTATTCCGATAAAAGCAACAAGGGTATGGAATTTGTGTCGCAGGCGGATAATAATCGGAAGCATTGTTTTTTATTTGTGAACTTTAATGTTATAAACACGTTGTTTTCCTTTTGAAGTAACTTTAAGAACTAGTTTGAGCTTATTCAAAAACGGTAATATAATAAATGAGTAAGTGTCTCTCTTAATCTTGGCTATTTTTGAGCCGTTTCAGATGTAATTTATTCAGCTTAAAGGTTGTAACCTCATCTCATCTGGTGTTATAACGTTGCTCTAAGGATATTTTGTCTACTTGTCTGTCATATTCCCAAAGTGCTCTGCATGAATTTGGACGTTCTATGCTGGTGCGTGTTAAAAAATAATTTCCCTAGGTAATTTGACAGCACGCGTGGGCAGTGTCCTCGCCCCCGAGCTCTCCATCCCCTGGTTGTTTGTTGTTTCGGCTAATAGCAGACAAAGTTTGAGTTTGCCAAAGTTTTGACAAAACTTTCCTTCGCTAGATTGTTATGTTTTTAGGGGAAACTTCTCTGTGTTGTTTTATTTTTTGGGCAGAGCTTGTTTTGATTTCATTGTTTATTTATTTAAATGTGAACGTTCGCCTTGTGTTGATTTAATTGGGCCAAATGTGTTATTGGGCCATCAACGTAATTGACAAGATGGACGGGATGGGACTTCGTTTAGTTAATTACTAACTTTGCCTCTCAGCCTGTCGCATAAGCCGCTTATGAACTGAGCAAACATGGCGCCCCAAAGTATGCACACAAAATTTATGGCATGCCAATTGAATGAGGGGACGACAAGGACAATGAGGGCTGCGTATTAATTTTACATTTTGTGGCAGACACACCAGCGTAGTAAACAAAAAAAAAGTATAAGCATTGTATCGCTTAAATTGTTTGTACAACTCCTGAAATGTTTTTCCCGAATTCCGACCCCAGCCGGACTCGGCCGTCAGCCTTAAGCCCAGGAACGTGACCTGATCGGGCGGCACATTGTTTGCTTAAATGTTGTTATTATTCCCTTTCAATATTTGCCGATGTGTGTGGGCGGATGGGTGGCAAGCTCTGCGAAATTGGGTCCGTCCGTACCTATATGTGTATGTGTTGGTTTCCGGGGGCGAGCCCGGTCCTGCCTACGGTCTTCCGTCCTCCGCAAAACAACAACGTGGCACAGCACAGCTATGGGGAAAAATTGAAAAGTTCGTTAAGCCGACCGACTGGTTGGAATATTTCTATTTTCGGCGAAAGCCCGACTCTCGACTCTGCGCCTATTTGTGTAAACAAGTGAGAGTGATTTATGCATAACAGACCGCCTTCCCACATCCGCTCAACCTATCAGGGAAATGTCTCCCCGGCTCAAATGCCGCTCCAAAGCTCCAACTTCACGTCCTTGTTGACTCAGCCGAATGATTGTTTTGGAGTGTCTGGATTTGTGTCCTTTTAGGGCATAAGCATTCTACAAATATATATGGGGAATGCTTTGCGCCGGATTGGCAGGGGTTTAATGGATCTTTTTCGAAAATGAGAATTTTCTTCAGACTTTTAAGACGTTTGAATTTCGTCGGTCGTGACAATAGAGCTTGGCAAATATTCACTTAAGGACCGAAGCATTAAAAAAATTTAATGTTTGCCTTTTTGTGTTGTATAAATTATTATAATCTACAGATGATCCCTCTAATAACTCCCATTTCCCATAATTACATAATATAAAATATGTTTAATAAGCATACATTTAATACCATATAATAAGCTACGAAATTTACTGTCATAAAGGGAAGTTATAAGCCAGCGAAAGACCTTAACGACCGTGTCACAAAGCCACTCCAGACACAAAGCCACTCAAGCAAATACCATATCAAAGGCCAATAAGCGCTCATTTAAAGCCAAACCACATCACATACTCAAAATGGCACTCGAGCTTATGCCGACGTGTGGGGTCCCCCGATATTCAGGGCCGTTGTAACGTAATCAAGTATCCACTCTGTGGACCCTGGAGCTGGACAAACAGAATTACGTTGGCCAAAGCCCAACGTAGCTCCACAAATTAATTTAATGCCGGCACAAAAAATCTAACAAAAAGGGAAAGCCGAAAGGGGCGGAGAGCGAAAAAGAGTCGCCAGAGTCGGGAAACATTATAATAAAATTAATCTCCATTTGTTTGATGGGGTGGACGGCCCAGTCTGGCCTGGGTCCCGCTTTATTAGCATCCAGCGAGCTACTGGAGCCAAAAAGTGGCAATTATTCATTTTATGAGCTCTCGCTGAACGTGGGGCTGGCGCAGAAGCATGTGAACCATAAAAATTAAAAATTAGCCCCTGGCAGCTCTAAGGGGATTATGTAACACTCATTTGATGGAGCCAACAAGGAGAGAATTGGCTTCGCACTCGAAACAACAAGGAGTAAAGTCTGAACAACTAGCTAATGAGTATTAGAGTTGGTACATAATTTCAGAAATAGTTTGGTAAATTTATTATTAATAGAAAAACTAACAAATAGCTATAAAAAGTTAGTTATAGCGAGTTTACCTTTTGTGCTTGATGTGCCTGTAATTAATAACTATTAAAAATATTCCATTACCTAAATTTATCATAGAAATTTTTGCAAGTGTAAAACAAGGGAATCTCGTGAAGCAGTCACCCTTTCACCAACGTTAAAGTCAAGAAAATGAATATTTATGCGACACTCGGGGGAGTCCCCCCCCCACTGCAAGCCATTGTTATGTGGCAAGCACATGTCAAAATTTTTACGGCTCAAAAAGGAAAGCGGCTGCTGGCCAAAACAGGCGCCACACGAGGCCTTTGGAGCTGGGAGGATGATGGTGGGCTCCGTGTTAGGTGACTGAAATTTTAATGGGTTTTGTCTTGGCCCGGGTCCACTCTCGCCCTGAGTATATTCAAAAATTAAATCCAATTATCAGTATAAAGACACTCGTTTGCTCCAGGGATTTGCCAACTCATATGCATGCCAGGGTGTGGCCAGAGTTATGCCGCTCCGAAACCCCAAGCAAGTCTAGGGAACGTAATGCAACAAAGTTTCATTTTAATGAAAAACTTTTGTTTGGCCCGCACTCCTTTGAGTGAAAGATTCGCACAATCTGGTTCCCCGATGGCTGCAGTTCATTAAGCGTGCCAGTGTTGAGCTCGCAAAACTGAACTTTAAAGGTTATTTCCGCTGGGCTCCTAACTAGAATCGGAAAGGTTTCCTCCTTCGAGATCCGAACAGGAACTTGAAAGGTTACATGGCTCAGTTTGCCAAATTTGAGTTTGAAACTTTTGGGTCTTTGGGTCTCGTGTATGCATTTAAAAGGTTAATTTGCTTGGGCATTTATTTCGGAGTGTACGTGATAGACTACGGGAAAGCTTAGTAGATCTAATTGTTTCCTCGTTACAAAAGCGGGAAATGTTCTTGGTTTATTGAATGGCAAATATAGTGTAGGAAATTAGTACTTTAGGTAACCTTTTTTGTCCGTATAGCTAGATTTTCAGTATTAAATAGGTGAGAATTTCTAAATTGTTAGTAAACTGACTCTGTATTGTTCATTCTCTAGAATTAAACCCGACAAGGATATCTTTAAAGTGTCAAATATCTTTGGGATTTGAACAAATCCCAAAAATTTTGAGAGCCTAAAAGCCCGGTGGGGAGGATTTGTAATTTGTCTGCTCGTTGAAATACCTTGGGGGAAAAAAACAACAAAATCCTTTAGTTGGTTGCTGCCTGACCCCTGTAAAAAATATTAGCATAAGTGCCCCAAATTCTAAACCGTCCTGGAATATTTAGGCAGGATACGAATTCTGGAAATGTAAATAAAATCAACTATGGGCGCACAGCAACGGAAACAGTAAAAAGGACAACAATGAAGGGACAAAGCAGAAGGTGCAGGTCGAGAGCCAGAATATCATTCTGAAACGCTTGACAGCCACTTACACATGTCAAATGCAACAACACCAAAGTGGGTAAGACGAAGCTAAAAAAAAAGAGAAAAAGAAATACAAAGAAGAAAGGATAACGAGTAAAACGGATATTAGAGCATTAGACAGGAAGCTGGTTGACATGGCTGACTTCTTGTTCTCCCGTTCCACTTTCAAAATGGTTGCCATCTGGTCAACGGGCAATGGGCAGTGGGCAAGGCTCCTAAATGCAGGAAGTATTTCCTTTTTTTTGGCAGACCAAAGGAATTTTCATGGCATTAACTACACTTGAAGCGGAAAATGAAGCCACGAATCTCATGGCAAATGCAAGGAATTTCTTAATATTTACCAGACAAAAGAAGCTGCTGCCAGTACAGAGCAGTGGTTATAAAGGGAATTTTAAGTATTTCAAATGTTGGCCTACAACACTGGTAACCTAATACACCTCGCCTGAAGTCTGTTGCCGCTAATTAGCTTAATGCCTTCATTTTCATATTCAAAAGAACTTTAATTTGGTTTCCTCATTATCATTCTAATTTGCCTTTTGATTCATTTTTCGTTACAGGTAAGCCGATTTTGCGAGTTCGTTTGCTCACTCGATGCTGTCGATTTTGTCGATGCTTTATAATAAGGTGTAAGTGGATTAGAAACTTATTAAAAATCTCTGGAGTGAAAGAGAGGATATAATTAGAATAAAAGTGCCTCATTATATGTAAAGTATATGAATATAATGCTTTGTAAATATAGTGACTCAGTAGGGATACTTTAAGTGCTATGTAGAGAAGCGAGATCCTGATTTCTGTTAAATATTAACCGATTATTAAATTAGTATAAAGTTCAGCAGGGGCTTCCTTTAACTGCATCATGTTGCTCATCATTAACCTGTGTCCTGTGTGTCCGTTAATAATCTCGATTTCATAACTGGCAAGCGATTAACTTGCATCGAAGTCCCCATTATGCACCTGAGAAACAAGCCGCTTTCATCGCTCTCTCTCTCTCTCTTTCTGTCGCACACTGCACATTACGGGCTCATTAAGCTCCACTGACGCTCTCATTAAATTTATACACATTTAATTGACTTTATGACCAGTCACGGCCACGGAAGCTTCCCGTAGAGGCGCCTGTGGCCCGTAGGATGCCATCCGACTCTAGTTAGCGCATCGTAAAAAACCTGCAAATATTCCTTCCCATAAACACATGCAGATATGTACATATCGGCGCACGTATACTCCCGTATGTATATATAAGGCTTACATATAGTTCACATGCTCACGCATTAAGGCTTAAATAATAAAGCCGCCCGCCGCAGACGCGTGCTTCACGCTCATAATTATGTGACATCCGACGAGTTGCCACATAAAAGTTTTAAAAAAATACCGAGAGTCAAAGCTAAGAGACGGAGAAAAATAAGTAAACCATAGTTTATGTGTGAAATGGTTCGACTAAGAGGTACTGAATATATGCAATAAACTATATATTTCAAAAATGTATTAATTAAATTTACATAGCCTAAAGCTTTTTACTAGTTATTTTATTTTGTCAGAAGTTTCTGCAAGATGTTCAATGACATTGTCCATTTACTTAATTGTGCAGTTAATATAGTATTTATGTAATTTTTTCTTTATTAAAATGAAAATTTCAAAGATTTAGTTGTCTTGAGGCATAGATAACTATAGTTGAGAGTGAACAAGTGAACAACTTGGGCACTGGGTATCACAGATCTGACCTGGACAAGAGGACCGAAAACTGTCAACACTTTGGTCCGGGTCTGGCAACAATGTTGCCAAGCAACATGCAAATGTGGCATTGGCCGTAAAGTTAAAGGGGAGACATCGAGAGATGAGGGCCCAGCGCATGGCTTTTACTTGTTCTTGTCCTCCTTCTTTATGTTTTATTGATGTTCTCGGAATGGTTTAATATGCTGTAATACGGTGTGATTTGTGTTTTATTCGTAATTTACGATGCCCTTCCAAAGGGTGAGTAGTTCTTAAAGGGGCTTTAAATCGCCTGTTGCAATGGCCCTTTTATTAAACGGATTTGTGGTTGACACAATGTTTGGAATATATAAGTGTTTTACTATTTTACGATTAGGTCTTGTTGGTAAAATTAATCATGGTCCTATGTCACAACTTTAACCCTTTCGTTTCGTTTCGTGAAAAATTATGAAATTATAACCACTCCTAATGACCGACCATACATTATGGCACCGGGAACTCAGCTGGCGGAAAATCTCCCCCAAGTCAGTTTATTTTTTCCGCTTCCTTTCCTTCCGCATGTGATCAGTCAAAAACTTGCTCCAGCTTCGTACATTCAGTTTTTTTTTGAGGCTCTCGCACGCGCTGTCGCTCTAATAACGAAGGCGAAGTCTCCAGTCGCCGGAGTGTTGCAATTAATTATGAGGCACGTTGACAGTTTTTTTTTTCGTTTTTTGTTTTTTGTTTGGGGCTGCACACAACTTGTCGCTATTTTATAATTTATTTTTAGCGAAGAGTTTCCCTATTTGACTTCGGCATTTGGCGGCGTTGAACTTGACGCAATTTATTTTGTCAAAGAGGCACAGACACGCCTAGTTGGGAGTGTGGCGCACATGATGCCCCGCTGCGAGTGCCGCTTCTGTTGTTGTTTCTATAAATATATATATGGCAAAATGAACCTGCACTTAATCTGCCACTGGGGAATACCCAGTCATTGACTCACAACCATAAATCTTCAGAGAGATACATATTTTTTAGATGAACTCACAAAATGCACATCACTGACTTCTTGAAGAACAAATTTTAGTTTTAAATTAGTTAGGATGATTGAAAGTTCTATTATCTAATTAAAATCATTATTTTTCACTGCTGCAAATTAATATACATATGCGTAAAGTCTTCCATAAGCTATTCAGACCTTGAACTTTGTAGAAGCTGCATAGTTCGGCATCGAAACTATTTTCTCCACTCTCAAGTTTGTTGTCGAGGCATGTCTTCATATTGGATGAACTCGGCTGTGAAGTGACTCTTGTCAGCGTCCTATAAATAACCTCAATTTTGATACCCCGAATGCGTTATGCCGCGCCTTTTGTTTGCTTTCGTGTTAATTAACATGAGTAGTTTACTTAATTAGGCATAAACTCTTTGACTTCTCACATTGTTTATGTCTGCAGTGGATCGGCAGTGGAGAAGTGGTTCGAGAGTGGTGTTATTGCACAGAGAATGGAACTTATAGCATATTTTTCGATGGTTCTTACTACATTTTGAGGTCGATAGGTGGTGCAGTTTTCACGCCACATTAACTGCAATTAGTCTTCATCAGTGCCAACGTCAGCAGTCAGTCCGAATTCGCTGTATTGACTTTGGCAGAACCAGAAAGAAATTTGCAAAACAACTAACAAGCTGGAGGGGTAACCCCTTTCCTGGAGAGTGGAGCCAGCCACTTGGAGGGCCACTTAGTTGCCATGTTGTTCTGGCCCCATCCCGCCGCCATTGAAACTCCTTGCTCCGTGTTGTGGTTCAATGTCGTGTGCTTCATCCTAGACGTTCCGTTGCTGCCCCCGATCCCTGTCAACTGGCAGAAATTGTTGGTAAAAATAGCGTGTGGCACTGGCATAAAGAGTGGACAAGCTGCATATATTTAGATATTGTTGATGCATTGTCTGGGTTCAGTGCCGTTGCAAGAAGGAAGGGCTGGGGGCTGGAGGCTCTTCGTCTAACAATTGCTTTTGATGTAGACGAAGTGCTGTCACGAGTGGCTTCCCATTAAACGGGTTCCATCGATAAAGTTCAGTTTGGGTTCACCGGAAGTGGTCTGTGTCCAGTGGGGGCTTGATTTCCTTTGTAAATACATTGTTGGTTGTATCCATGTGGTTTTTAATGTTTGCTCTAACGAAGGTTGTCTTGCTTGTAGGTCTCTGCAGGGATTAATTAAATATCTTTTTTTAATACTGCTTGCTTGATGATGATGAAATAAATATCGAGCTATTTTTTCAATTAGATTAATTTATGGCTTTTTGGCTTCACTGTGGCACTCAAATATAAATCCTTTCGTGCTTTCTTAGTAGCTCGCTGAGGGGCTCGAGCCCCTCTGTTGTGACATGGCATGTTTTGTGACTGAAAATAAAAACACAGAAAGAAAAGTAAAAGAAAAACTGTTGCATGACTGGCAGTCACCTGCCTGTAGTTTTCCTGTCCAACGCTTACGATGCTAATTTTACGCTGGCTTGACAGTTGACTAAACAGAAAATTAAACAGAGAGCTAGGTTGGAAAAACTTGTAAAGTGCTTCAGCTTCGGCCGCAGAAAGGGGAAAATGACTGGCATCCTCTTCTGACTTTGCATCTTGGCTTTCCTTCTCGTCTTGCCTGCTGTCCGCCCTATCAATTTTCCGTTCGAAACATCCCCGGAAAGTATGCAGAGGATTCTATCGGCGTTTTTGTTTAACCTTTTTGCAAATGTAAATTAATTTTGACTTGACTTATTTGCTTTTGGCCGCCATCTTCAATGCTTCGGCCTTCAACCACGTTTTATCTTGAGTGATATTGCATTACTGTAGCACAGCACTACCTAAGCCCACGTAAAGAATGGTGGAGTTTTTCCCGCCTCATGAATATTTTCCCAGCATTGTTTTGTGCGCCTGCATTTGGCGTTTTCCTCGTTTACTTCTGCTTAAATCCAATTGTTATTTTGTAATTTCAATTTGAGTTTTTTTGCCAAATGGGTTGAGTAATTGAGTTTTCGTTGAGTGCGTACAGATTTTTCGTTTGGCAATGATCGCTTAATCCAGAGGCAGTCGCATTTCCGCTTTACATTCACTTATTTTCGTATATTTCGAATGTTGCGGGCTGTTTCGGAAATGTTGCTGGCCAAAAATAGATTTTCCCCAACTGGAAAGAGGGCAAGATGCTCCCAAATTTTCTCTCGTGCTCTCAGTTCTTCGCTGATCACGTCGCGTATCGGTCGGAAAAACTTTCGCGCTCTGTTCGTAGCGGATCGAAATAGAATGGAAAAGCGTGCCAGCCGTTTTCCCCCCGTTGGCTTCTTTTTTAATGGATTAATTGCCACATCGTTCGCCTTTCGGCTCCGCTTTTTTGTTTAAAACGCATTCTCGGAAAATAGTGCACCAAATGGTTTAATCAAGTGAAATTTATGTGCTTCGGCCGATGCAGTTGATTAAGTGTAAATAAATAAGTTCGTTCAGCGATCGGAGAGGGTGGAAAAACTCTTTTCCGAGTCCGGTGGCCGTTCATACAAGTTGTGTTCGGTTAAATGATAATTCAACCAATAATGAATTAATATTCGGAGAGGCTGAGTGGTTGTTCTTTGTCAAACAATTTAATTGAATTCACACATTAACGGAAAATGGGAAAATGGGTGGTAATTGATGTGGTTAATATTGTTAGTAGTTTTTACACTAAGAAAAATGTTACCCAGATGTCAATGTACTATAAATCAGAAATTTGTTTCTTTTCGCCTTCTTGTTACTGAATTTTCTACACGTTTAGGTTAATATTTCCTCATTTTAACGCCGCAATTCATTGTTTGGCGAAAAAATTACATTATAAAAGGGTTTTTCTTAAGAGTAAAAGGAAAAGGCCAAAATGTCTGTTACAGCAGAAACCCGAACCCCTTTTAACCCATTACCAATAAAGCCGTTAGGCAACAGTTTTCTTTTAGCCTATACTCATTAGCCGCGGTACTCGTCGCGTTCGAGGTATTCTGTATTTATGTAAATCCGTGAGTCGGCATATTTATACTTTAAAATTTTCACAAAAAATTATAACCATATCGGCATTCAACCAGTGCAATAATAATCCTTCTCTGCATCCCCTGCTTTCTTGTGTCAATATTCAAACTTAATTCCTTTGTACAGGAAATGGTTATAGTCGGGATACTCATCTACACATTGCCCCTTTTTCCTTTTCTACTTTGCTCCTTAGTCCTTTGCCTTTTATTCAATCTTGTACTTTGATTTTTTCTCACTCCCTGCAAGCTGCTTTAAATTTGAACGTAAAAACGAGCTGTGAAACGGAGGTCTCCCCTTTATCACAAGAGTTTCTTCTGCCTGTGGCAAGCTCTGATTGCTTGCCACCCCAGCTACTTTTCCCCTTGTTGTGCCACCTTGCTGTGCCACCTTTTTTGGTTGCTCGTTGCGTATGCGTAATGTAAGCTTGGGGCGTATTAAAGGGCTCCTCAGTCTGCGCCTTCCGAGTCAATTGCAGGTGACTCATGGCCGTTAACTTGGCCCGAGCACGCCATGGTCCTAACAGCTGTTAACACGACGGCCCTGCCATTCGTGTGGCATAATAATAAGCAGTTAAGCCCATTCCTGCCCTCCATTCGCATTTTAGCGGTAATTAAATTAACGCGAGAAACTTTTTCTTTTTGTTTCTTTAAAGGAGTCGCCATGTGCTGCGGCATAATTAATTAAAAATATAATTAAAAATGTTTTCTTACTTGGCTTGAAAAAGAAGGCAATGCTGCAAGTTTTGGGTCACAAGCCATTATGAGAATGAATTTTGAGGCTTTGAGGTTATTTTTAGGAGCCTTCATATCGATTTTGGGTCAGCCCAGGCCCAGGGGTTGCTTCAATTGTTCTATAATGGCCTCTGGACGATGCCGAGGGGCTGTCAACCCACTCACGTGTCACTCGCACTCGAGTCAGCCCAACCAAACCAATCCAACTCACATCTGTGCCCAATTGCCCGTATGGCCATTGACTTGGCCGCAATGGCCAGCTTTTAGTCCTTCCCCATATGTATATCCTGCGGTCCAATATGTGGTGATCCCGTTCTCTAGGGCTCGGCCCTCACTTCCTGCCTGTGGTTCAACGTCGGTGCTTGCCATTGATATTTTTTTCTCGGCTTTGTGCAAATTTTATGCAAAATTAAGCGAGCCAGTGATGCGTCCAACAATTAGTTTAATGTCTGTATAAAGTGCCTTCTATTGAATATGTGCTGGAAGAAGCAGGTCAAACTGGTTAATGGGGGAAAACTAGAAGGGGATTGTTATTTTATTACTAAATGTTGTAAGCTTTGTTAATAGTTAGTTTATAAACACTTTAATTGATTATAGAGAGTTTTCATTAGCTGTATGAGTGCTTTTGTTAACTCCCAAGGTCTATCTTCAATTGATTTCAACTTACAAGACTAGACTATTGTGGAGACATTCAAAATGGACAAATTAATTTATATCTTTATTTCTGTTTACAGTATCTCTGTAATATTTTTATGCATCTCGTCAGAGCTTTCACATAAACTTTACTGATGTGGTCGGTATTATCTTTTTTAGCCAATTGGCATATCTGACCCATAACACAGTCAGCAAGCCGGGAATGAGATCCTTCTCAGCGGCTGCCCCCCGTGCATTGCTAATTCGGGCACTTAGCCTCAGCTGGAAATTCCCCACGAAGGACCTTATCAAATTGCCATAAAAGTGCCGGCGGCACTTCAGCACGGTCATAGAGAGGCAAAAGTTTCAGATGATATATAATTTGTATATACATCTTTGCCTTTTTTTCGGTTTCGGTTTTCGTGGACGTTATTTGGCCTGCCATCTTTTTTAGTTCGCTGTCTCAATGGGGGTGCGAGGTCTGAGCTCCGAGGACTGGGGCAACTGGGTCATATACATTTTTGATGAGTTGTCATTATTAAATGCGAGTGATGTCAGGAGACGGTGAGCGGAAGGGTGGGCGCCTTGACATCGCTAATCGGAGGGAGGAGGAAAGACAATTTAGTTTTTTTTCCCCAAAAAATATGTATTTATACATTTTATTTATATGACAGCTGACAAGCATTTCTGTCTCAACTTTTACTTTTATCAGCGAAAATGTTTATTTTCTTGTCTCGCCCTGAGACTTTTATTATTTATTTGGGTGAGTTTTTGCGACTTTTTGTTTTCTTTATGTGTGTTTGTTACGGGTAATAAAAGAATTGAGGCAAGGCTTTCAATTAATTGTGATGTTGTGTCACGAATTGTTAGCAATTAATGAATGAAATGCGAGTCTATCAATTTTAGGGTTGTTACCACGAACTTTTCTGGGACTGTCACCGTCTGCGTGGGCATTGAGAATTGCCCGTAATAATTTTTGTTCCATTTTATTTAGTTGTGTTAAGTGGACACACCTACGCTAATGGATCTGCTATGCTATATAGATAGAGGGATTAGTTTATTGAACTTTTTGATGGGCGAGAATTGTGACTTAGTTACCTAAAAAAATTCTTATTAAAAACTTAAAACTTCTAGATATTTAAATGTACTTTCTAAACTATCTAATAGTTATTTACGATTTAATTAGAGTAAGGAAGTTTATATAAACCCATTTTATTAAATCCTGATAAATTTATTCATCGTTTACATAGCTTTATTCGGCTTTAATACGAATGACCTTTCCTAAATGATGTCATATTTGAAGCACTCATCGCACCCCCATCTCTTGTCGAAATCAAGCGTCTCGCCTTTGATATGAAACCCAGTTGATTGGGCACATCAACACATTTGCCCAATCAGTCCACTTCCCTTACATTTCTGCCAGATTCCCTCCTTCCGCTGCCTTCTTCTTCTTGACCAAATCAGGGGGCCGCCCAAAAGGTGTCCGAGATTGTTTTGACATTACTTTCAAATGTCAATCGCCTGTGATTTGATTTCTTCTTCTGAGGCTTTCATTGAGTTTGGCAAATTGAGTTTCAGGTGGCAGTGGAGAGGGTATGCCTGAAAATGTTGGGTCAAATGCGATAAAAGTCGATAATACAATCGAATTTAATAAGGTAAAAATGGGGATGAGCGAACTCAAAGCTTTAGCTTGGGGTGGATTTGCCTCATATTGCTAGGCGGAATGCAGCGGAAAAGATAAAGACAGATTTAGGAGCTGCTTTATTTTGTCAAAGAGGCTGACAACAGGTTGTCATGGATTGAGAATATTGATTTTTCAGGCAAAGGATTTTCTATGAGGGTTTATTTTTACACTTCAAGTCTGTGAATCAGAAGCTTTCAACGTTCTTATCATTTCGATTTTCCTTTGTTCGATTTAGGCAATAAAAAGGGAATTTGTATATTTTATCTGATCTTAAATACTTTTTAAATAAGTGTAATAATTATTTATTATATAATTTACCTTGAGCGTACAACTCCCTTCCATGCCAAGCCAAATTTGGTTCAAATTAAACCGAGCCTACACACCTGACTTGGCATTCATCGGCTTCCCGCAAATCCTGAAAGCAGCTTAAAGACTGCCACGGGTGAGATAAAGGAGACCCACTCAGGCTCAGGTCACACATCAATGGAGTTATTTAACAGTCAGCAGACAGCATTTATTGCTGTTCGATTTAACATAAATTTCAAGCAATTTTCCCTCGCCAAACACCTGTCGCTTTGCTGATGCTGATGTTGCTGCTGCTGGCAATGTCATGCAAATTCCAATAAACTAAAGTACCAACGTCGCGCCATTTTGATAAAGAACAGAAGGAACATGGAGCGCGACAGCAACCCCTCGGGAATAGCTATTTTTTGTTTTCTGTATTTTTTTTCCACATCTCTGGGAAGCTATAAAATTTTTATCAGCATTACTTTTATTTTGACATTTCCCTGACATTTCGCAGAAAGTAAAGAAAAGTACTGAGTCCCAAAGTTCACCTCCGCCTCCTCACTTCCGACACTCAACCCCCGAAAGCCTTTACACACTAGATGAGAGCCTCGGAACGTGGGCGTGGCAGGGGCTCCGAGTTTGTCGGCGGCTTTCATTTCGTAAATGGCTGTGTGACCTTTTTCATACTCGACCAAAATTGATTTCCTGGACGATTTGTCAACCCCTTTTCAGCCGATACTGAAGCTTATCAAGGCAGCAATTTTGCTTGCGCTACACAAATCTGAATTGTCGCTGACAAGGGTGTCGGCCCCAATTATGCATAAGCCTAACTACCCCGCCTACCTCAGAGGGGGAAGGTGTGGAGCAGGCCGGACGCAAGACCCATTTCCGGGACACAGGCTCAACGTAAACCTGTTGTTGAAGTGACGGTGTTGGGTCTGCTGCTGCTGATGTCAGTTCTGGTTGGCACTTTCATTTTCAATTAGTTTACCCAAGTGGGCGTGTGATTTTCAACGCAGAATTTACAAAAAAAATATGGACAATAAAGCAAAAACGAAGCCACAAGAAACACTAATCGAATAGCAGATACCCAGTACTGTTTAATTCGATTTGAGTAATAAACAAATATATAATTATTATACTCTTCTTTGCTTTTTAAAATACCATTGAAATGTTTTTAGCTTTACATAGCATTAAATTTAAAATTTATAAACCCCTTTAAATGCATGTAAAGTTCCTTTTCAACCATTCGATATGCCCCAAATTACCAGGTACATTCACAAGGAGGGAAGTGCTTTTGAAAAGGGTGAAAGTGAAGGCGTCGCCTAATGTTTTTTATTATTGTTATTACCGGAGCTGGGCTCTTGCTGGCCTCGCTGATAAGCTTAAATGTGTTTGGCGCACGGTGTTTCAATAAAACTTTATCATAATTGACGTTTTAATGGGGCTGGCAAAAAAAATAATAGCGAGAAATACACAATGTTCCCAGCATCCTTGCTTCCGGGTGGCCGCTGGATGTAATTTTATATTTATGAAACGGTCTGGAGGAAATAAAAGCGCTGAGAGGGCGTCATAAACAAGGCTGTCGTTGAAAGGTGCATAATGTGTGATAAGTATGCGAGTATAAAAAATGCCTTGGGTTAGACACGGGTATCATAAGAGTGGTTTTACAATGGTTTCTGGATGGTCTGGTTCAAATGAAATTGAAGTATACAAGCGCTTTTTACTTCTCTCATAACATTAATGCTTAAATAGTTAAAATCTTCATAAAATTAACTTTAAACCCTTCCCCTCTCCGATAAATAAATCAAATTTACTAATGAAATGCATAGAAAAAGTGTTACACAAAAAATGTCCAAATGAAATCCATCAACTCGTGAATCCTTTAACTTAAAAAACATGTTGGCTCGCTGCGTAAGCTATCAAGGATCTTGCGATAACATCAACGGCATCCTGACGCGTGACTATGCAAAGGTTGGTATAAAGCAGCAGACAAATAATAGCAGTAAGTTAATTAGTATATGGAAAGGGGGCACTTTTTGTCCTCAACCCAGCTAGCTAAATGTATTGTTTTATTTCATTTAGACTGTGCAAAATGGAAAATGTTGCCTCATAAACAAACGTATCTCAGAAAAGCTCTCACATATGCAAACGCCGCACAGTGGTTTGCTCTCAAAAAAGAACCTTTGAAAGTTGATGGGAAACTGAATGATACTTCTTTTGAATAGGCGAGCCACTGTGCGCTGGGGGGAGTCTAGAGTCTATAAGCCAGAGTTGCCACAGTTGCCAGTGACACTGACATTTGCCCGGCTATTTCCCACTAGCAAGTTTTCAAGTTATTGTTCAAAGTCCAATGCCAAAGCCAAAGCCGAGCCTAAAGCCAGACAACAAAACCGACTGCAAAAAGTGAAAAACTTGCATAGGCAAGTCCAAAGTCCTGGCGCCAGTCCATTGTGCTGCGTCTGCCTCTTTGAGATGTTAAGCCCGCTCGTAACTTGGCCGTGGCACCAAATGGAATAAGGCTAAACAGTAAAGGACCAGACCCGAACAGACCAGAACAAAATAGAAAGGCAGTTAGACAAACAGAAGGCAGGCAAAAGATAGCAAAAGTACAATGCAAGATATTTTTATTGCCAACCAAGGCGGACTTAAAATGTGTCGCATGCATATGCAGGGCGGCGGCCCGAGTGGGTTTGGGGATATGAGTGCCGCATTAGGATTACCAGCTGGCAGGGGGGCACAATAAAAACTATGTAAGGATGTGGCTAACGATGTGAGGGCACCAAAGGTCTGCAAAGCTAATAATGTCGGAAGAAAAAAGGAAAGTTGTAATACCCTGAAGATCAAGGAAGCGAAAAACGAATAACTTTGTTTTGTGAGGAGGAAATTATATATAGAGTTGTTGTTTAGCTTACCATTTATTATTAAATTAAATAACAAATGTCAATTCAAAGACATACTCTTCGTTTAAAGACAGACTAAATTTTCATTTGACGTTTTTTAACTTCAAAAACCATTTTACCTCAAATGTAAAGTAACTCTACGTCTCTACGTTTACTTCCATATTTTCCCTTTTCTGGCATAATGCATCACAAGCTTCACTTACCCCGCCAAGAAGTTATTCTTTTACGACATTATATCACAAAACTTGCATAGATAAAGATGATAGAATGGCCGAAGGACGGCGTCAAGCAAGGAAAGCCACTCCAAGGATATTGCGAAAGGAGAGATATAGTAATAGGATAAGAAAAAGGCCACTAAAGCTGCCAAACAAATAAAAAGGATTTTTCGTTTAGCCAAAAGTGTAGCACAGATTTTCCTAACGACTTCCCAAGGCTCTTTTTGGGGGGGAAAATGTCTTCAATTTTAATTTGTTTGCCCAACTCCTTGTGCATATGATGCTGTCGGAAGGCTAATGATTTCCGGATAACCAAATTGTGCAGAGGATTTCAACTTGTGCTGCAAGCAGGGACAGCTTGGGCATAATTACACCATGAATGGGCTATTAGTCTGTCGCTTAGTAAACATTTGCATTCATATATTTTTAATTCCATTTCAGATTTACACAGACTGGGCAAACTACTACTTGGAACGCGCCAAATCAAAGCGGAAGGTCACAGATCTCTCTGCTGACTGCCGGGATGGCTTACTGCTGGCCGAGGTCATCGAGGCGGTTACCAGCTTCAAGGTGCCCGATCTGGTCAAGAAGCCAAAGAATCAACAGCAAATGGTGAGTTTATAAAACTTTACTTAAAGAAAATATATAGATTCAGTTAATGGTTTGGGAAAATAAAAATATGGTAATCAGTATAATGTTTAGCTGCTCACCCAAAGAAAGCTTTTCAACTCCCTGGTAATGTAGGGATAAATAAATTTTACTCGAACAGTCATTCCGACATTGGAAAAACGACCCTTAAGCGATGAATAGCTCGAATCCTTTGGCTCCTCCCCATTTCCTCCCCCTCTTTGAGGCTCCTTTAGAAACGTGAAAAAATCCTGGCATTTCCCATTTCAACCGAGAGCATCATGAGTCACTACTATTCTTCGCGTTAATTGTTCCTCGCATGACAAAAAAGGCTGGAATAGAAAACGAGGCGAACAGGGACCGAAGCCTGCATTATACGTCAAATGCAAATCCGGCTCAACGTGAAAATATTTCCGCAAGCACACACTCATACACTCAGCTCACCGTTCGGGTGTGTCGTGCATTGGAAGGTGGATCTGTCATTCGACTGGTGGCCGTACCACAGGGCGTATGGCGAACTTTTTCATCCGTGCTGCGGCGACTGTTCTGAAATTCAGTTACGAGTTGGAAAATGATGATTTCCGCCGCACTAAGCAATTTGGCGCCAGGTGGAAGTTGCTCCGCTCTGATTGAATTGGGATGACGATGGTGGAATAGCGGGATGGCGGATCGGAAACTGCAGCGGTTGGTGCACTCCACTGCTTTTATTAAATTAAAATTAAAAAGCTAGCACGGCAAGGATTTTCCCGACACCACAAATAGCCTTTTTGGTCGAATTTTGAAATATTTTTTTCTTTTACTTTTCCGTCTGCTTCGTGCAAAGATTCCCAAATAAAGTCCTCGCTCCCGACGGCTTTGGCCGCTGCCTTGGCACATTTTCTTTTTTCTCTTTTTTTTTGCACTGAATCTGCGGCAAGTTCATTGCCGATATATAAACAGAGACAGAAGGCGGGTCCATGAAATAAAAATTTATTTTAACTTTGTCAGTTTTCGGTTAGTTGACGCTTTGCATTTTAAATAGTCAGCAGGGACTGCGCGAGGAGCCAACAAGTGAAATGGCAGCAGACAAAGTCTTTGAGAAAATGATAAGCTCAGCTAAACGTGCGCCGTTGTGGCACGTGATGCAGCTTAATAAAATATAAAAAAAAAAATAAGAGAACAGCTAAAACGAAAAGCGAAAAGCTGGAGAAAAAATAGCTGACAAATTGCCAGCGAAACTCGCCCAGAAAAGGAGGCGTGCCACTGCCGCGTTGACGTATGTGACATGGGCGCCAAATTGGGTTTATTTGAGATGAAGAAGAAGCCCGAAGCCATGCAATGCACTGCACATTTCCACACACATCATTGACGAGCAGAAGCCAGGACTAACCAACAAAATTTGCCAATTTGGCTCACAAATATAGAGGAAAATATAAAACCAAAATGAGTTGATTGCATGCGAAGTTTTAGCCTTGGAAAATGGTATGGGAAAAAACCTTGGCTTATAAGTATTGGGTTCGAGGTATAATTTGAAGTCCGAAAATTTGTTAAATATTTTGAAAAGAAAGGTTCAATTTACTATATCTATATAAATATATACATTTTTTTCAAGCTAATTTTTACATAAATATATTGTGGTAGCAATCTTTCCAGCTTGCTTAACATTTTGAGGTGCCCTTTCTCTGACCTCAGATACACTTCAATACTATGCATATACTTTATCTATTCGCCAAACCTGTACTGTTGTCCCTGCTGACTCCGCCCCTGTATTGTATTCCTTTCCTGACTCATAACAATGCCCATGCCTTGCCTCCTTTTATCACACTTTTCGTGTTTTCAATTGCAAGGCAAGCAAACAAAGCATTGGGAAAACTCCCTGTTTTCTGGGCAGCGCCTTTTTGTTGCTAGCCACAGACTTCTTTGCGCTGCCTGCCGCTTTCATTTCCCATTTGTTTTTCATATTTGCATGGCGAAATGAGAAATCTGCGCGCCAGCAAGGCCACAAACCAAGTGGAGTTCGCAAAAAACAAAAAAACGAAGGAAAAGGTGAAGGAGCGGAAAGGAGCTAGGGGGAGGGCCAGGGCACATTTGAACAAATTCAATAAAAACAAATAACACCGTGCTGAGTGCATTGAGCGCAGACTAAAGTAAATTTTATCAACTTTTAAATCAAATATTAAACTTTAGTTGGCGCTTCCTTTCTTTGGCGCGTGTTCAGTCCAAACTTTCTAATAAACTTTTCTTAGTCTTTTCTCCACCATCTCTTCACTTTTTTTATGGCCACTTTTTGCAAGTGCAAACTTTACATGAGGGTTTCCATTCCCGTTTTTCCAACTGCAACACGTAGTGCACTTTTTTTCACCAACTCTGCAACGTTTTTCTAATGAGTGACGACGACGAACACCCAGCAGCTGAACCAGCCAAAGGACCTGGGCCAGAGTCAAATGTGGCTGGAACCACACAGCGGCTAAAAGAAGTGGTGAAAAACTGGAGAACGAAACTCTTGAAAAATCAGCGAAATGTAAAAGTGTTCAAAGCTAACTTTAGCGACAGTGCTTGGCAACGCGTAGCAGAAAAACTGGTAGCCAAAGTCACAGGAATCCAAATTAAAGGCCGCCAAAGTTGACTTTAAGTAGAAACTGGTTGAAGGGGTTTTTACTTGGGTGAAGAGTTTTTCCCAAACAGAACTCCAGATATACCTAGACTTTTATTAACTTTATGGGGTTGGTTGAAGTAATTTTTTATATATTAAATTTTTAAGAAGGATGAATACTATTATTACTAATGGAAAAAACAAATCATGCAAATATGAATCATCTTCAATTCAAAACATGTAAATATAAATAGGAACATTATTTAGGTATTATTGTAGGAGTCACGAATTAAGCTTTTAAATGTATTAATTAAATTGATTTAATTCAATGTAGTTGGTCGTGTTTAAAGGTATTTAAAGTTCTATTTAAACTGGACTTCCCTTTAAAGACCTTCTTGCAGCTGAGTCACTGTCGTTGGAAAGAGCAATTTGTGTAAATTTACTCAAATGAATTTTACTACGCTACTAATTTGATTTCCACTCCGTTCCCAAACAAAGGAAGCATGTGAAAGCTGCAAGCCAAAAAGGTAGGATAGAAAAGGCTCTCCTCCTCCCCTCCCCTTCTCGTGGAATCTGTTCTCACACACGCAAACACTCCAAGAGATTTTCCCAATCAAGTATGCAAATAATGTAGGTGTGTGTGTTTGTGTGCCTTAAATGGGAAATTAAATCAAAATAAGCACATGCTGTGTCTTATATAATTGCCCGTCTTGCTCCTTTGTCCATTTCCTCGTCGCTCTCCTGTCTTTTACAGGCCAATAAACGCCTTTTGTAGCCAATTTCTAAAGTCATTCTTCCAGCATTTATGGCTCTTTGTAGTTGTAGTTGTTGTTGGTTTTTCCATAAGCTGATTGCAGTTATTATCAGGAGGCAAACAAGCATCCACAGCATCGTACAGGCCAATTATTATGTAATTAAACTAAAACAATAGGAAGAATTAGTGCGCTTGAACGATTTTCGAATACCTTCCATAACCAGAACCCACCCATTGTTGTTTTTGATAAATGCCCAAGACTGCTGTCTCGGGCTCAGAAGGACTTAAAAGCTTTAAGAATCCGGAAAATGGAGTGAAAATTTGACAGGAAAACTATGAATATTTTAAATTTTTTATGTGTATGATAACTGAATACATTTAGAAGATTAACTCCCAAGGCAAATAAAGTGATATTATTATTCTACAATTACTTTATTGATTTTTAAAGAATTTTTGTATTTATTTTATTTTTTCCTTTAGCGTTACCATTAATTTTTTGCTTTTAAATTCCTCTTAAGCCAAATAAAAAAATATAATGCATAAAATTTATTCTCTTCCTGCTGCTCTTGGTAAACTCCCTCCTTAAGCTCCTTGTTCCGTTAAAAATGCTGCATTTTACAGTATCTAAAACGAAATCTGCTAAGGTGACAGGCAATGGAGAAGGACTTACCTGAACCACCCACAGTCGAATTTTCTGAATCACCATGCTGGCTGAAGCAAACAGCATCTGGCTTTAAATTGAAGTTCATTATTGCAGCAGACTTTGACTTCTTTGTAGGGAAATTCTTTCCATTGCCGAAATAGATATTCTTGGTATGAAATTCTTGCTGCATCGTTTCCTTGGTAAACAATGCACAGTGTTTTTTATGACAGCATTAAAGTTAACAATCCCACGAATATTGGTTGGCTAAGCTTTTTCTGTGTACATTTCAATTGGCTAAATTTAGTCGACTTCGGCTTGCACAACGCAGCAATGAGAACAAAACAATGGGGCAACTTTGCGGGTTAAACAAATAAAATAACAAGAAAGGAATTGTTGCTTAGGGAATCGAATCTTGGAATACCCTTGTTTTTAAATTATTAAAAGTTTTATAAATGATTATGTCGACGCAAAGCATACGAATTTTCTTTAATACTTCCAAAGAAAATTATAAAATAAACTAAGACCTAATTTTTACAATTTACAGAACATAGTTATATATTCTCTGCAAGGGTATAAAAATATACTCCATTTTCAATGTTTTGAAAGTCACAATTGCGTGCAAACAAAAATAAAAGAAAAGAAAAAGTTGTGTAACCACAAATCAGGCGGTAAAAAGTTTCTGGGCCCTTTTTGCACGTGCAGCATCCATAAATTCCAGCGCACAAATTAAGTTGTACGAAAAGAAAAGGCGGCGAGTGGAAAAGTGGGGGGAGGAAAAGCGGTGGGAAAAGTCCACGGAGCGGGTGTGGCAACCAATCAATGGCTGCGCCTTCTGTTGCATAAATTAGTGGCGGCACGTGATCAGGCAGGCACAAACTTTTAAGTACAGTTGTCGCACTACGCTGTAGTTGGGCTCCCCCAAACTCGTACTCCACTATTATGCCATTTATTTTCAATTAGGAATATAACAACTCAAAGCTTGTCCTGAGCCAAGTTTACGAGTATGTTGGTCAACATGACAAGTGTTCAGGGACTTTGTTTGTGAGTAATTTAGCCCCCATTGAAAGCAGTTAGTTTGACTTAGTTTGTACTCTCCATTAGGTTATTTCTTAGCTTTCAAGGGGTCTTTAACTAAGTTTAACTACATTAATGTAATTACCTGTAAAAATGTAGTTTAGATAATGCTTTGAGCTAAGCAATAAAAGGGAATACATAAAAAAGTGCTTAAGGGTACTGCAACAATAATATCACTGTAATTCTTCGCATTGAAATTTTGTTTGTGTTTTATTTTTTACAATAATAAAGTGTCCGTTCTATTATTTGATGTACTAAAATATTATATTATAAATAAAATTGTAAAAATTTAACATCATATATATCCTGTAGTCTATCAAGCTCAGCGGAATACCAAGTTAATTTCTGGCTGTTTCCCCTTTTTTTTTTTGCTGCTCATTCGTCAAAGTTTGGCCAAAGCTTTCTAATTACAAATGTAAATCCCCCCTCGGTCGTGTGTGTTTCTGTGTTTTCAGAACTTTGTTTGGCTTTTCCACAAACTCACGGGGGGAATGGAGTCGGTCTGGTGCTTAAATGCGCTCGTAGCATGATAATTGTCATTGGGGGAGTGCGGAAACGGAAAGGGAGTCGGAGAAGGACGAAGGACCCCGACTGGACATGGCATTAGCCAGTTTGATAACCCGACCTAGGATGGCTATTTGCAGATGCTGCTTGCTGGGCCAGTTGACAGGGGACATGGTCTCCATGGTTTTTCGAATGGTTTTTGGTCAACAAACAACAGCGGAAGTGAATTACACTTCAATTGGCAGGCAGGCTAAGCTGCTCGAACTTTGGACCGCATCCAAAAGAGTGAAATGTGTTGAAATAAATTTCTATTTCTGGCCATATTTCGAGCAACTCTTGCCAAGATTCACGCACTTAATTAGACACGGGCCGCGGCATCGTTTTGGATACTGGCTGGCGGTGGGATTCGGTGCTCCTCTAATTGCACAGGCAGTTTCCTAGCACCGACTTCAAACGACGGACCGTGGCGGCGACCTCGATTCGAGTGCTCCGCAAGATGTTGCATCTATATTTAGCCGGAGATGCAGACTTCCAAAGGCCCTAATGTAGTGTTCACTTGGCAGTCTCTGCTCTCTGCCTACAGGTTGACCCACCCGGCATGTTTATTTCTCTTCCCAACTTTTCTCCCAGTTTTTGGAAAATTTATGTGCAGCAAACGTCTCTTTGACATCATTTTTGGAGGCCACACCGAGAAGTTCAGTGCAATTTATCATTGATTTTGTGGCCAATCCACCCACATGATTTAAGGTTGGCATTGCCGGGGCAACAAGGCGCTTCACGATCCACAGAACGATTTCAGATCCCAGCATGTCGCAATCTCTGATGACCTTTTTAAGGCAGTACAAAAAGTCACCCTATCTTTTGGGGTCTTTTGATTTGGAGAATCATCTTAAAAAACTATTTTATTTATATGTTGGTTATTTCTTATATTATTTTGCATTCAATAAATACTCACTTTTTAGATTGTTATAATCTAAATAATTTAAAGACAAAACCTCATAATCATTATCAATTCGCTTAGCCCAAAATTTGTAAGCAGTTGAACAAGTTCGTGATCAGCATAAAGATCTATCGATTGCCATTTACTCGGCTGTGGTTGTGGTTTGTGGCTTTAATTGTCTGTTGACTTCTGCCATGCAAATCGCTACTCATAAGAACAAGCTGCACAACTTGGCCTACTTTTTCATTTTGGCTGTCAGCCTCGTTCTTCGGTCTTTGTCTCGCATGCTTTTGCAATTAAAATTTATGAAACTATTGAACTCGCTGATATTCGGTGAATGAATCAAGATCGCTGGAGGTACAGACATAAGTACATATACATATGGATGGAGGAGCGTGTCGGAGTTTATGGGCCCATTCGAGGGAACAAAACCAGCAAAGATCCATCAGGGCGAAGACAATGAGATGCTGTGCGAGATTGCCTGTGACTGCGTACCTCTTTGATGACTTATTGAAAATTCCATTTAAAATTTGTTTACTCATTGCAGCCAGAACGAAATAGCAGACGGACGGTTGTAGGAACACACATACTTCCTTCTCTCCCGCTCTCGCACGCCCACAACTGTCAAGAGTACAGAAATCAAATTAAAGAACTGAAATGTGTTTATGTCTGGGCCTGGCAGCAACAACAAATAAAGGGAAACCAGCTAATAAAACGTTACTTCAGAAACATGTTGCCAAGAAATTGAGATTGTCTTTTTAGGTTTATCATTTGGTTCTAAAACGTTTTTTTTTTTTATTTGAATAAATTCCATGGTGTTGAAATATTTTGATACTATTATAGGTTTAGTAAATTATTATCTTAATTTTTCAATTTTTAAAGTTAGTAATATTTTTTTATAAGTATTTATTAGTACTACTTTTATTGATATAACGAAAATTTAAAGATACAAAATATTGGTTAGAATGCATTTTAAAATCAAAATTAAAAAAATGGAAATATTTAGATATATAAAAACAAATTCGAAAAATCCCGTTATATTCTCCCCACTGACAGCAACATTTCGATGTCTAGCAACATTTCCCAGCAACTGCAAACAAAACCCGTCTGGCAGAGAAAACTCTAGCAACATGTTGTGGCGATCACAGCTGTGCGATCAATGGGCAAGCAAAACAAAAACAAAACCCGGCCAGATGATGCTTCCCCGGCAAACGAAGTGGAGTTAAGACCGAAGTCATACACAGTAAAAAAAAACAAACACGACAACAAATTGAAAAAATTAATAATTTTATTTAAATTTTTGTTTTTAACAGATTATGATTATAATTTTTATGAATGAAGAATGAGAGGGTTACATTTGTTCTTAATTAAAATGACAAAATAGGCCTATACATTCTGGTTCAAGCTTGAAAAGGTTTTACATGAGATATAAATTATATTATTTCATATAATATATTCTCTATATCTTGTTTGTATTTAAGTTCTCCAGACTTTAACATTTCGATATTATAAACCCTTCGCACAAAAGTTAAGAAAAATCCACGCTTAGCTCAAACTTTTTTTCTCTGCGTAGCCGAAGTCTCGGCCCGAAGAATCGATGGCACGATCGATGATCTCCAGGCCGGACGCGGTGTTATTCGCCGGTTACGAGTCAGTAGGCAACCAACAACCAACTGTTGCTGACAGCAGTTGAAACCGAGTGTGCGCGCGTGTTTCCCGATTTATAATATGTTTCATGGAAATCCAAGCGAATAAAATCCGGAAAATTGATTGCTAATTCAAAACACCTGAGCGGTTTATTACCAGTGCTAAGTGAAGATAAAACAAATAAGTGCTTGTGAGCGAGTTTACGACGCATGTGCACGGTCTGAATTTATGCAAATTTCTCGAAGAAAATTTTATTTGTTTAATTGCGAGCGTTGATTGCCTTAAATTTGCCTTTATATATGCGTGTGCGAATTCCGCAATAGACTATATCAATTAAAAATGCTCGTTTAAGTGTCTTTTGCCTTGCCCCAATTAAACTGGACAAAATACGAAATAACGAAACCAACAACAAGCCAGAGAAACGAAGACATTTTGGGTCAAGTAACCTCAAGTAGCTAACACAACGACGGCAGCCGCAAAGAGTTGAAGAGGTAAATGAAAATGTTTGACCCCTTTCCAGGGCCATGTGCTGCTGGTGGCCCTTGGTTTTCCCTCGTGCCCAATTCACTTTCTGAGATATTTATCAATTTTACGTTAAATTAACATCGAATCAACATAAACAATGCGAGGAGTCATAAAAAGAAGTCGGCACACACGCATGGCACTGACACCCCCGGACCTCCCGTTTGAATGGGCCAGACCGGGGGCCTAATTATCATGACGCAACTGTCAGAAAGGTGAGGAGCAGCGATGGCCACGCCCCTTGTTAGCCTATCGTCCTCGATCTGAACCCTCACCCCTCCGTGTCCTGTCACCGCACCACGTCGCCTTTTACGAGCATGGCTTTCCCGCCGCATTGTGAACTAAACCTTTTTCCCCGTGACTCCGTGTGTCCTCCTGTGGCTCACATTTTCACCTACAAACGCGCTCGCACACATCGGTAATATTTAGCCTTTTGTGGCCAGGCGTGAGCAGCCAAACTTCGACGACGTGCCCATATATTCCGGCTAAATTTGAGCCACAGCTGCTCCGGAACAGTGGCGTAGTAGTGTGGCCACAGGGGGTCAGGTACGAAGTACGTGTGAATAAGGTTGTACCGAAAAAAAGAATCAACAAAGGGATAAAGCAGTTCAGTAGGTCAATTACAGGTAGACTTAATAAGAGTGAAAAAATATTTCCTCTTCTGGAATTGTGCTTTACTTTTGGGTATTTATTCTTATCGGTAATATACTGCTCTTCATAGAAACTGAATTGATAAGAAATATAAATAATAGACCATTGTTTATACAGTTTATAAATGTCAGGTGGGATCATTTAAAGAGCTGTTTGATATTTCTCTGGAATAATTGTGCGATTAATTAATTTAGCATTTTAAACAGAAGTTAGAACACAGTATCCAAGGGGTATCAAGTAATTTTCCCACTAGTTTTTTATTTCAAAGCCTTTCTTGTTCAGTGATACACCTACGCCCCTGGCTATACTGCCACTCTCAACATATTTAATTTCTTTCTCATTCCCCTTTAAGTGTATTGTTGGCCCAGTTTATTGTCGTTCTATTGCCTCTTGTTGTCGATGTCAATGGCGGCCGAATTTAGGAGGTTGACAATAAAATACCCATTCTAGCTACAAATTACATAATTATTGCCATTGACTATTGTTGTCGCCCGGGCTTATTGAATTTCAGTGAACTAATCCCAAGCAAGATCAACTCTTGGGTGGCTTTGGCCACCATTCAATGAGCATTTAACGTGATTTTACGAAGAAGTAGCCCGCTGAGCTTTCTGGAAACCGAAAAGTCAATGGCTAGCTATCTGTCAAGATGGTCCGATTGCTTTTTCGGGGGTTGGAAGCCAGCACAGCTAGCTCAGCTCTGGGACGACTAATGAGCCTTTATTTATCACTGACACAGCGATGAGCTTTGGTCAACGCCGGCGATCCATCATCCGCGCAAGCCAAGTCCCAAGCTTTGGTCTAAGCCAAAGCCACCAAATTGAGCGTTAAATCGAGCCTGACTTCGCATCGCACCGAACTGTCAAAGAGATTTGGCCGTTTATTAATTTAACAAGCTTTTGGCGGGGCAAACGGGGGTCTTCTCTGGCAAACATTAAATTAAATTTTCCCCGGCTGTCGTCGTTAGCCCGGATTCATCTCCGCCAGCGAGCGAGGGATAGAGGATAGATAGGTATGGTACCCACACGTGGGGCTCTATGACTGCGCACAGCTGTCAGCTGCTTGGCCAGACAGAACTAGGCTTTTTGTTGTCCGCCTGTCTAGCCGGATAAATGTTTAAGCCACGAAAACGGCTGTTGCAACTGGCACTGGCTGTGGACTTTGGCCCCTCGGGCCAAATGAAGTTGCAATGTGGTAAAGTTGAAGTTGCTCGCGCGCACCGCCGCTGCTGATGATGATGATGAGTCATGGGGTGCGTCATGTGGCACGGACTGAGTACGGAATTGGATTAATTGGGGACTTCCAAAAATAACAAATTTAAAAATAAACAGATGTGATCAAGCATGTTAGAATATAATTAAGAAGATAATATTGCAACGTGACACTACAGTTCTATTGAACTAATTTATTAAGTTAAAGCTCTCAAATTAAACTAAAACTTAAAATTGATGATGAAGCTTACAACGCTTAAAGTCTCGAATATATTTTATATCCGCTTTTTCTTTATTTGTGGCATGCCTTGCCTCCTAGATTAAATCCTCTGAAAAGAGAAATTTGAAATGCCACCAAAACGTAGACAAGAAAAACCTCTGGCTAATCACCTAAGTATTGTCAAGTTAGTTACCCATTAATGCCGGGGGCCAAAACATGCTCGAAACATAGCCATGTCTGTCGGGCTTCTGTCTGTTTTTTTTTTTTGATTTGCCACTCGATGAAATGGCAAATGGAATTCTGTGGCTCTCACTAAACCCCCTCCATACTCTCAACCGCCTGTCACCTTCTCCGCTTCTCTAACAACTTCCGCATCACATTTGTCCAATTTGCACACGACAAACAGTGCTCGGAGCCCGATTGTTCCCAATTATTGTCGGCCTGTCGTGGCCCCAAAGGTGTGGAAAGTGTTTTTCGATGCCATAAATTCTGTTTGCCAATTAGGCGGAGAGAGCTTAGACTTCAATTAGAGGGTGGCCCGTGGCCAAAGAGTGGGCCAATGAGATGCAGCTTTGCAACCAAATGAACGGGTTCTCTTTTAATGCGATATTCTCCCAGTAAAGGGGAATTATAACACCAGAAATCAGAGAATATAGGAGCTACTGCTAACAAAAAACTTCACTTCAAACATCGCTGCTGTCTTCTATAAAATGTCAACTTAATATCTTATTTTTCTGATATAAAGACCCTCCCATATATCATTCAGATTGCACCGAGATATTTCCTTGATCTCAGCATTAGCCCATTAGTTATGTCAACCCTAAGGAAAAAAAAAAAAGTTTGAAAACGGCACGCGTTACTCGACTGTCGGGCACTGGACACAAAATAAATTCATCAACGAATTCAGAGCGGAAGGTTCAAAGAACCTTTGCCGACCCGACCAAATGTTGACTGTGGAACTGGTTTTTTTTTAAGAGTGACTCACCCCGGTTGCATTCGGTGTCCACTGGTTAGCCACACCGCTGGCCGCCGTCACCCACTGGTCTGCAGTCAAGGTCGCTGCTTTATTTGCGGTCTGTGTACTTTGTTTGCCAAAGCTTAACGCCCTTTAACCAGAGACGAGTTAAAGGGCGTTAAGCTTTGTTTACGACATACAGCGGCCCGGCTTTGCGGCGTGCTAATTGTGGGGCATCAATAAAGAAAAACTTTCGTGGACCGCACAGCGCGAATCGGAGGCTGCCAACGAGCCCCACCGCGGATCCCTTTTAAAAGCCAGCCAAAGGACTCACAGAGAACCAGCCACAGCCCAGACATAAAGAACGGAAATGGGGCCCACAAATTAGCACGACTTCGAGGTTCCAGCCTTGGCTCTAGGCAGTGTGTGAACCAAAATGGGATATACCCTGTAAGGAGGTATAGTGGAGGCAGCGTTTTGGGATTTTCGACAACCTATAAAAGGGAAATAAATATATTTTTTAGAAGCATAAGATAATAATATATTTACAAAAAAAGATTTACCAACTTTTTTTTCGTTTTTTAAGCTCCGAATTAAAATTAGAGTAAAGTCTTTGTTAAATGATTTTAATAGGTAATCCTTAAGTTGATCAGCTTTATATTCCTGCGTGTGTGGCCGCTACAAATCTCTTGACTAAAGTAAACAAATTATTTGATTTCATTTATTATTGCTTGCGGTTATTCGGTTTTCGTTTGTTTATTTTTTTCGCTTGTTTGAGGGCCCGTCGATGGTCGGCAAACTTCTGTGAACAGCAGTTGTGTCCGAATTTTCGGTTTGGCCCGAGGGCGCAACATTGGTAAACTTTGTGGGAGAAATTCACATTAATTATATAGGACTCGAGCGAGGAAGTTACTTTTTAGGTAGCTCAGCTAACCGGCAATCAAAACACGTTTAATAATAACTAGCTGAAGGAAGATGGCATGGCACGATACCACGAAGATCGGATAAAACAAAAGTTTTCAGAAGTGGGAGGTAACATTGCTAGACTAGAGTCGAGGCCATAAAAGCGAAATAATCTTGGCGGATTTTGTGGAAGGTTGGTTCCGGGAAATTTTGAGACATGACAAATTTGTTAAGTTAATTGTTCAGGAACAATATATAAAGACATATAATTTAATTATTAAAACAAAAGAGATTTGAGGCACTATAAAATTAAGTTAATAAAATTAGGTCCTCTTCTTCTTTGGTTTTATAAATTAATTTATAAATTTTTATATAAATAAATTTATTTGAGAATACAGTTAGTAGTTAAGTAAGTTAAAAGTACTATCTATATCTACCTATATATAAGTTCCAATAAACGGATTTAACTACTTTTAAATTCCCATATTCTGCCTATGCAAATTCCCTAAAACTCCTGAGAGCATAAAATCCCTATATTGCTTATAATTCTCCACTCGAACCTGATTGTCGGATAATCGAACACTCGACCACTGATGAACAGAACCTAATGGCTTAATTAATTGCACGCGAATGAATCCCCTCCCGCAGTTCGCTGCAAAGCCCTATAAAGGGACTCAGCTCAATAGAGGGCCGCCACTCAATCAGTTCAAGATGGACAACGGCTGGAGTGACTCGCGCTAGTCATTTCCCTGCTATCCTGCCACGGCACTCAAAGCCAAGTGGAAGCGAGTCCCATTCATTAAGCCCGACTGACAGGGGCAGCTCTGACTTCAGCCTCAACTTCGATTCCGACTGCAATTCCAAGTCGAGCTGCAATCAGCCGGCTGACGTGCCTTATCGTTTATCGCCTTGGCTTGCTCTTTTATTGTTTGCCACTTTGCTCACATTGCGGCTGTCCATCTGTAGCGAGGGGTCTCTCTGGGTTTTTATTTTATTTTGGTACGTGCAGACTTGTTTTTTATAATTTTCACGCGTTGTCTTTTGATTGAAGAAGCTCAGCGGAAATGTCAAGCAGCAGCATAAACACAAACATAAATCTCAATGACGGTGCGGTGATGATCGTGCTGCAGATTACAATGCCGCCGCTGGCACACAGTCAAGCCACCCACATGTGCCCCGCCGCCTCCGGTTGGCTTGACATTTTTATTTTAATTTCTGCATCTGCATCTCCGATCCATCGCTGCTGCAGCTGCACTGCGGTGTCGCTTTTCGCCTCTTTAGCATAAAATATTCGCCAGAGATTTGACAAAATCCAAGCGACCACCTACGCTCTTCTCTACGCGAATGCTGACACATTTTGCAATTCGAGGAAGACTGCATTACGGGAAACTGAGTAATTAAAAGTGCTGAAATAAATTTGGACGGTTTCCAAACAAGTGAGAGAGTAAATAAAATTACTAATAAGCGGGAAAATTACATTATTAAAAGGAAACTTTCGCTAACAAAACTAATCATAATTAACCTCTTTATTACAATGAATTTATTTTACAATGCAATTAAGTTAAGTGTGAATAGACCAAGTTTTAAGAGTATTAAATATATTCAAAGGTCATGTACTTACAATTTAATATGGAATAATGAGAGATTTCTTTTCATTTTTGGTTTTGTTCTTTTATTCGTTAATCAAGATCAAAGCTAAAGTCTTAGACTCTGCAAGCATTTAAGTATATGAAAGTTATTCGATATTTTTATTGCCTTCTATATATTCATCTACTTTTCTCTTATACCCACCTTAGAAGGTTTATCTAATCTTGAGCCATAGTTATCTGTTATTTCTTCATTATTTATAAATCTTTTTTGTTTAAAACCGATCGTGTACCGTGAGGCACGCTCTACTGTGGCTTTCTTACTTTGTTGTTCAGACTTTTCTCCTCTCTGGTCCTCTGGTAGAATTGCAAATAAATAGCTCACATTGAACAAATTGATTGTACACATTTTTAAAACGACAATTCGAATTTCGTAAGAAATTAACAAGGAAGAAATTTTTCCCAGAGTGTCCCCGCAGTCGGGTTCCTCTTACAGCCACACCACTCCTTCTTTTTCCAGAAAGTTGGTCACGCATTGTGCGACTATAAATCTCACGGCAAAAGGCGTTGAAAACCCATAAGAAGCGAAAAGGTAAAAATGGCAATGGTTGGGAATCGACCGAAAGCTGCACCTTTAAAGCTGTTTTTGCGGGGCTAAAAGGCGCCTTCGTACTATACCATTGTTGTGTCAGGTCCATCGGGAGCATAGAATTTTCAACGGTCTGGCTAGTAGTGACTTCATTAACAGTCGACAAGTTTTCAATTTCATGTCTTCAAGTGCTGGCAATTAGCCACGCTTCATTGGCCGACAAATCAGTCTGTTGTTATGGTTATTACTTGTTTGCCGAAACGATTTCTAGCTGCTTTTGTTGCAGCTCGAGACACTTATTAAGATTGACAGGAAATCATAAAATTGTATGTTGAGGCCTTGCAGCGCCGAGATTGTTCAGGCTAATTGATTACGGATCCAAATGCGAGCGGGAAATCAGATGGGAAATCACACACTTATCGGATAACCGGAAAATGGGTGCTGAAAAAGGGAATCTGCATTCAATCAGAGAATTAACAGCTGCCTTTCGATACCTGACACTGCCTCGAATTGTTTAATTTATTTTAATGAATATTACTTGACTGCATTAGTCAACAATTTCGCATTTCGTTCTCCAATGTCCGATGAAATCTAATTAAATTCACTTCTGCTGACTGCATGCACGCCAGGAATTTGGCAAATATTTGTCAGTTTGGCATGTTGACAGCAGCACCGAAAACCACATACCAAACGAAATTTGCCCGTAGGCCCAGTAAATGATGTTTAATTTATAAGTAGCAAGTGGCAGCTTCTATAAACAGCATTAAACAGAATTATAGCACTGGTTCAAGTTAATATAATCCTTGACTTTTATACCTCATAGAAACTATATTCTTCGTTAAATTACATGAAAAATGAAGTTGAATTAAGTGAAAATGGTTCAATTACAGCTAAACACTATTATCTTGAACACAGTTGTCCGAGTTGAGTCCGTCTATCTGGATGTACGATGTTTATATTGACATGACAAATAAATTGGCCTGCTCAGGCGCAAGTGAGACGGAGAGCCGAGCTACCGATGCTGCTGCATGCGGTCCGTCTGCCGGGCCAGCAAACCTCAAAATAGTTTGGCAAAATTATGCATTAATGTCGGCCAGGTCGGGTGCAACTCCACTGAGGTTCGGACGGGCAAATAATACAGGTATATTTCTTGCTGCTCACAGACCCGGACCGGTCCTGGCCATGCCAAATTCAGAGTGCCGAGAGTCCCAGGCCATTGGCTAATTTCTGCGGATTGGCAGAGAGCTGCAAAACTATGCAAAATTCTCGACAACCAGGTTGATGCCGACAGGTGCCAAAGGGCATTCATTTGTGTGCAGTTCTAACGGGGCAATTGTCTCTAGTTCTGCTCTGTTTGTGCATGGCAACCATAGCCCAGGGGCAGGGGCTTAGTCTCAATTAAATTGAAGGGGATGTGAAAAATCACAAGCCAATTTATGGAAAGAAAGTTTAAATTAAAGTTTGAATAATATTCTATGACTTTTTATTTAGACAAATTAGGAAAATAAAAGACTATTATGAGATAACGCTTTTTAAGATGGTTTTTCTGGTAATGGTTTTACTACTTAATTTAAATTCTTTACAATTTTTGCATATAAACAATCGTTATTTAATAATACAAAAGTTTGTGCTATTTTCATTATATTAGTCTTAAATATACTTATCAACGTAGGTTTGTTTTGATTGATTGGTTTAATAAAATATTAGACTGCTATTAAAGACCTAAACAAATTCTCTTTAAAATAATAACAATAATTATTTAGATTTCAAAATGGTAATGTGGCCTTAATCATATGTAAACAATAGCCTCTTTATCTCCTAATTTAAAAGCAATTTTTGTTAATATTTATTGTTTACCCCATGACAATTATTGAAGCTCCACCGCTGTACTCGATGCGTGTTTTCAAATGAGTATGCGAGTTTGCTTGTCTGTGAACTGTTGACAACTACCGGGGCACAATTGTTAATTGCATTTCGGCAGTTGTCAAACATGACCAGAAAACGCGTGTACTATGCTATGATTCTTCATGGCCCCGGGTCATTTAAAGAGCTTTGCATTTTAAACGTCACATTAAGCCGTGCTCTGAGATTCTAGCGGCATTTTCTGTTGGCTTTCAACTACATATAGTTGACGCATATAAATTGAATTGCCAACTTTATGGAATTGTTGGCAGGAATTGCGGAAGTTAACATTCAGTCCGAAAGCCATCACTCAATTTGTTGACTTTTCAGGAATGATTTATGGTGGCACTTAGAAATATCCGATTATTTTTTATTCCCGAAAACGTTAAAAAACCAACTGGGATATTTCCTACGAAATTCTACGCCTACGCCACGGCTTTATTTAAAATACGTAATGTGGGCTTGAGTCGGGAGGAGCAACATATGAACACATGAATAGTTGCAGTCAAATAAATAGTCCAGAAAAGGTTTTTTTGTTATAAAAATGCTTCCACGATTAACAATTTTATTCTACTATTTTGTGTTAATTGATTTGTAAAGTCTAAGTATTAATAGTTGCTATAACTAGAACTTTGAGTATTAATTTTACGAAACTAAAATATTAAATCCTGATTTCATTATGAATATAGAACCTATTGTGATTGATTATTTAAATTAAACTAGTTACACCTCGGAAATTATATATTTTGTTTATATAAGTTAAAAAAGTAATTATAATACTTTTTAGTTTACTAGCCTATCTTTTGCATTTATTTTTTCAATATTTAATTATTTACAGATAAAATCAAAATAGTTTCAAACTTATGTTATTATCTTACCCTCAGCTATAAAGCACGTTCATATATGTGTCCTTGTATCTATAGATTTCCACCCGCTGCTGTGTGTATATATATTTCTTGCAGTTTCCACAACGCTTGACACTGACAATTGCACGTTGCGTGTTCAAGAGGAATGCCACAGCTCATTGTCGCTGGACGCAGAGCTACGAACGTATGCTGGTACATATATGTAGAAAACGAATATATATTCGAGCTGCAACACCGACTGGCAAACAGACAGACATTCAGACCGACGGATGCAACAACGAACCGTTGGACATGTTAACAGGAGCATGCAACAACACCACACACACAGAATAGCAAGCAACTGCAAAGTGTCAAAGTCAAATATGCAAAAAACCAAGGGGGGCCAGCGGGGGCAAGCGATCCGAGTTAAACAGTTGACAGCCGAGAAGTTCAAGCTTCAAGGATATGTCCAACCGTAGCCTGGGAATTTCATGCTTCCATCAGAGCTCAGGTATTACCTGCTAAGGCTGGCAGTGCGTGACGGTCTGAATCCGAGCTAGAACTGATCAATGGGAGGCACTTTCTTGGATCTCTTAATCAATCTTACACACTATAGATTTGTAGAAGATTTAATATTTTAAAAAACTTAAATCTTATAAAACAAATTTGTGAGATCAATCCTATGCTATCCTAATTGTTTAAAAGTAGCTTGATCTCCGCGCATATGCGTATAAATAAATATGTGCAGTAGGTAAAGTTTTAAGTCAATAAATTTCAAGTTGAGTGAGCAAAATCACAGAAAATATTTTACAAAACAAAATGCATAAAACAAGCCTCAACGAACAACATAAACCATAAATGTGACTGCAATTTATAATTAAATTTCATATACATATACATGTACGTACATTATTTTTATAGGATGTCTGAATTATTAAAATTGCATTTAAAGTAATTTCAACAAACAAGTCATTTTTTTGCATTAAAATTACAAATTCTATCAAGCAAAATGAAATATTCTGCGTGGTAAATTTGATTCATTTCGCATGCGTAAGTTCATTATGCATAACAAATAACAATAGCCAGGGGAGTGCGTGTTAAATGTAGCCTATAATTAAATATTGTGCTCAGCCAGATGGCAAGGCGGGAGGCGTAAGCGTAAGCAAAAGCTAACGCATTTTGACAGTGCAATTATTTAAACGCCGACGCTGATGTGGCGCAAAGTGTTCATATTTTATATTTCTGGCGCTTGCTCTGAAGCCCAGCTCCAAAGTACAAAAGCCATTGGGTGTGACACACCTTCAACTCGACTCAAATCTGTATCTAGCTCAGTTTTTCCGAGCTTGGTGGCAATGCAAAATGGCAAACACAAACTTGGCTTGGCTCAGCCAGCTCGGGCGTCAAATTATTGCCTTGAGTGGTCGTAGTTATGACAACCTTTGATTGCTGACCCGATTACATATGGCTGGTGGCACCCAAATGTTCGCAAATTCTACAAAAATATTCCGAGATCTTTGGTTTTGATTATACTAAATATGGTTTTAAAGTGTCTGAAGTTTAGACAATTATATTGTCCTAAATGTCATGGCAGAAGTTGTTCTTTGCCGAGGGCAATATTTCTCTGTATTTGCATCTGCTTTTTGCATTTAAAAATTTCTTTATAAATATTTCCTAAATCGATTTATTGTATTCCAACCCATAAGTCTTTAAGAAACTAGATTCCTTTCCTCCATTAAGCTTAAAGCTGACAATTATCTGTCGCCAAATAATGCCTCCAATTAATGATCAGCTAAACTTACTGACATCCGCGCCTAATTAACTCAAGTTGATTGGTAGCTGCAGTTGCTGACTGATTTGTCCAGCCCCGCTTACCCAATTAGCCATAATTATGAGCCGCCAAAGCCGAAGCGTTTTCTCCCGCCATAAGCTGCAATTTGAGCTTTCCCAAATCACGACTTCCGTTTGCGTTCGCCCTGTCATTAGCATGGAATAGGCGCAACTAATCAGAAAAACATTTAGAGAATACCGGACCTACGTGGGACAGGGCCTAACGGCTCAGCCCCATTGATTGGCCAGGTGGCAAGTGTCAAGTTCAAGGCACAAAAGGAACGAAAACAAAGGGCCAACCGCCGAAAACAATTGATAAACAAGTGAGCGGTTTGAATGTTGATTGATTTCTGGGTTCCCAATGGTTTGCAGGTGTCCAGCTGCAAAAAAATACAAATAAAGGAAAGCCAGGGAATTTGGAAAGAGAGAGAGAGTCAGAGCCTGGTAAACAAATAGGGAAGCGTAAATGAAATGCAAATAACGCAATTGGGAGAGGAGCAGAATCATCAAATGAAACCTTCAAACGATGACGTTGACACCTGTTCCAGCTTGTTTAGTTTCAATATTTCATTTGCTTGCACAGTCCATTTGTTTGTTTGTTTTTTTGTTTACCTCTGGTTGTCCGCGTCGCCGTTGTCGGTTCGCAAAAATATATATTTTGGTCGCGGAGCCACAGAGACCGAACACCAAATTCACGCTTGGCTGCAGTTTTAGCACGCCAAAAGCTGGGAACGGATGTGATATGTGACTATGACATCGCAGCAGCCAAATATCATTTAATGAAAATATCAAATTTTGTTTGGAAACCCCGGCCCGAGACTCCCAATTTTATACCTGGCTCAGTCCATTTATTTTTCGGTTCTACTACGTGAGCGGGAGAAACGGAATTTAAATTTTTATCCATTTTATGCCCAACACGTTTCCACATTTCTCATTTGCCAGAGGCACTTTTTCCCCCTTTATGTTGCTGTTTATTTATGGGCCTTATAAATACATCTTTCTTCGGCAAAAGATACATTTTGAAGTGGCCTGAAGTTGATTATCTGCGAGTACACGACCTTCGTGGCTTCTGTCACATGGTAATCAAGTGGCTCTGATCCAGGTAAGGGGCACGTGCTACGTCTTAAAGACTTCTCGAGGAAGGTATTTAACCTGAAATAAAAGAAACATATAGCAGGGTAAACAGCTCTATTACGCTGTTAAGCCTTTAAAGATGAGTTTGCTTTTAATTTTTCAGAATAAAAAGACTGGAATGTTAAAGCCTATCATACCTTTGTTTATTTCAAATACAGAAAGCCGCAATATAATGAATTTTTTCAATAATTTTCCACGCGATATTATTTTATTTGAATACCGCGATGAGTAAATATTTCCCTGCTAAAGTATCTTTTAATTTTAATTAGTATAAAGCCTGCAGTGCAGTAACGCAAAATTGCAAAGTGCCACAATCATTTTTTTGCACTCCACATCAAAAGGCAAACAAAAAAGCGGTTGCAATTCCATTTACGAGCCTGCAGCGAGTTAAATCAAAGCTACACCTTCTATATGTGCCGAAACAATGCGAAATGCGATGCAATGTGTGCATGTGTCGATTGGGCTCATGCGATTCTCGTGCCGGGCTTAAACAATGCCCCATGTATAAATAACTACAAAAAACTAGCAAATCTCCAAACGAAGTATCCATGTAAATAACACAAAAAGCGTTGGGGAACGTATCTAACAGATACACGCGCCATAAACTTTGAAAATCGTATGCTTCATGCCACATCCCTTCCCCCTGACGCCCCCATCGTCGTTGCTGCTGCAGATGAGCATGGCCATAAAATATCAATTTCGTTTTACAACAAACGCCAAAATCGAACGTAAACTTATGAGTCTCACTCCGAAAGGAAAATGAGAAACAAAACAGGATAAAATATTGAAATAAAATACGCAGGGAAAAGGGAGAAATTGAAAAATGCTGTGCCATAAAAAAAGAAGCCAAATATATATTTGATAATATATGTATATTGATGTATTTTTCTGCATTTCTGAAGAATAACACCCGAGGCAAGTTGAGACGGTATTACAGGCCATTTACAATAACGTGGTGGGACGCTCTTTGGGATGCATTTCTGTAAACGGAATTTAAAAATGTACACTTATGTTTTGTTAAAATTATAATGGAGTATTGAAGAAGTGCTTTAACTACTTTAGAACGTATAAAAGTCATGATCATAAATTTTTGGAGCTTTTTATTATCCATATTTCAATGTTTGTCACGATTTACCATATTTAGTTTATTCTGTATTTTCTCATTGACATTTGCCAAGCTTTGCATGTATAGTTCTTGCTTTAAATTTTTGGCCATATTCAACATTTCTGACAATAAATTTATCTCTTTCATTGCAGGTGAGTGTCCGAGGCTATGTGATGGTGTTTCATCGATACGGTATTTGTGCTGATTTTTATTTCTGTTAATTTACAAAACAAACGATTGTTTGACTTTTATGCAAACAATGGAAATTACCGCTATCCATGGTGTTTAAACAATTTTAAATTTGAGCTTTATGTGTTTGCAGTCAACTTTGAGGCTCTAAAAGACCAGAGGTAGAAAGAGAGCAGCACGATAAATGACTGGTTATTAATTATACGATTTTTGCAGGCTTTTGCATACATATTTATGGGCACATTTTGTGCCCAGTGATTACGCCAGCCAATTAGTGAATTTGAACATGCGGCGGCCAGAGCAAATATTTTTTATGCAATCGGGCATGAAACAAACTCCGAACGCATATTGATATTTCTAATTAATTTTGCACACTTTGTGTTTTGAACTTCAACAACATGTCGCGGCCAATTTTGCAATCTGCCTCTGAGCCCTTTCTGGGCTCGCAATATCAGGCTGCATTCCATGCCAAGCGATGTAAATATTTTGATGCTGCTCGCAATTCCTCCCAATCTAAACACTCGCATCGCAGGGTGAAGGATAGAAATGAAAACAGCTTAGCCCAGCATCCGTGTTGCATGTTGGCCGTTGAGTGTCGGGTGTTGAGGAGCATTGGCATTAGGGGCTTAGAAGGGAAGCGGAAGGCTGTGCTACTTGCACAGCATAACTTAAGGCGTAGCTAAGGCCATGGCGCTGCGAACCGACAACACAGAAAATAGAGAAAAAACAGAATGCACCCAATTGTGTGCCAATGGCAACGCAAAAAAAAGTAAAAAGCTTTGAATACAGTGGTAGAAATTCTTTGAAACATGTGGGTTTTTTCCTTTTCTTTAACACTTTGTCAGAATTAAACAGAAACATAAAGTCTTAATGCAGAATACTTTGATCCATTAATCTTTTTATCATAATTTAACAAGCTCTTTTCATGAAACTTCAAGGGTTTCAGCTTACTTTTTTTTGGTTCTTTTTTAGATTTAAATTTCTTTTGAATTTTTAAATTAATTCAAATACTAAAGGCAAATATTTTCATTAAATATTTTCCCATACTTAACCCCCTTTCTCGGCCAGTGTAATCTGCAAACACGTTCGCTGCGAACGCTCTCGGCCGTGGCCATGCACTTTCTTCGGACGCCTATTGAGAGCGGCCTGGCAAAGTGAAACGTAGCGGCACCTTAGCATATCTCCAAGGCTAATCTTGGCAAGGAGGCAGCCGCGGAGCAGGGAGTCAAAGCTGGAGTCTGGAGGGAAGTGCAATTTGCTCGCTTATGCTGCCCCACGCGGCAATCCCAATCCCCGTTGCCGCCGGCTTATCATCATCTCGAGCTCGGTGCCCCTTTATGCACATTCTATTTTCATATTTTTCGCTGTTTTTTATTTAACTTGCCCTGGCAGTAATCATAATATATATTTAAATTGGCACCGTGTGTGCGCATAGCTCGTGCTTACCTAGTTTTTTTTTTCGCTTCCTTCCATTGCATTTCCTGCGATACCTATCGCCATGTCGTGCCTGCAGTTTTATTAAGGCGCCTGCCCTGCCGTGGCCTTATCAATAATTTCATTTTCCTCACTGCCAAGCAGCGGGAAAAACTTCAAATTGGTCGCTCCTCATCTTGGAAAATTGTAAAGCAATCAATTTAATGCGCTCAAGCACACGCACTTTGCAAAAGGTCGCTGTGGAAACCACTTTGGGGAGTGGCTGGATTTCTGCCTGGAGCGGGGGAAGTGGAAAGCCCTAAAAGTGATTCTGTTTGGTTGCTGAAAAGTTGCTACAATTGCGCGAACACGCAGAAATCTTACTAAATATTTCAACACAGAAGAAAAGTAAAGTGAGGGCGGCAGGGAAATGTGTTGTAAAGGCAGAGCAGAACGGGGGAGTTTCTGTTTTGCAGCTTCACTTAAGAAAGCCGTACAAGTTTCTTATATAATATGTTTTATGGTTTGGTAAATTAGCTGAAACGAGGCTGAAAGCTATAGATGGTTTTAAAGGTAGTTATCAAATTACAATATAAATTGGGAAAGCATATTAATAGACAGTTCAATAGAATCTCTTCAGGAAAAATTCTCTCCTGCAAACTTGATTTAAAATGAAGGTATTGTTAATAACTATTTTTATTATGATTTTGATAATATCAGTAAAAGAAAAGGCATAACTTTAGTTTGCAGAGCAGGGATACAGAAATATCCACCGAGAAACATCCAATATTCAAGCGCTAAGAAATTAGAATTTAATTTGTAAGGTCAAGTATCTTACGATGGCCTTTTTGGACTTTCACTCGGTTGCACTTGCCAAATTAAAGTTACTCCATCTACGTATCCCAATCTCTCAGGCGCCTCTTTCCGTCTATTGCACACATATGTCCGGCAATTTCAATTACATTTCTTTACTTCAATCAAATCGCATTTCACTTTGGCCTTTGGCCATCTCAGACGGGCAAAAAATTGTTTGTGCAGTACGCGTGTTGCACTTGCAGTCACTCGTAAATTGAATTTACAGTTCAGTACAGTCTTAGTCAGCCCCATGGCCGCCGCCCCTTGCCGAAGTTCGGGGCCTGAACTCATCAAGGGAGTTGGCCGTTGTCGTTTGATTCTTATTCTATTTCCCAATTTCTTATCGCTCTTCGGGGGTCGTGACTTTGGCGACAATTGTTCGAAATCGGAATCGAAATCGTTATCGAAACTACCAGCATGTGGCTGAGTGTCTCCTGACAGCCACGAAGGACACTTGAAATTATTGAAATTGTTTTGCCATTTGGCGCTGCCCTTCCGCATTCTCAAAGCCCCGTCGAGTGACTCCAACTGCAGTTCCCTTGCCTGCCTGTCTGCTTATCATTGTCCTGGAATTTTCTCATTTTGAGCGATTCGAGGAATTTGTGTGGATTTTGGTTATTGATTCCCAGATGCCAAGACGTCTGCACTGCAGCACACAGCTCTCTCTGCCTGGGCCCGAGATTGGGTGGGAGTGTGTGACTTTGAGCTTTTAATTAGTTGCTAATTGGTTTTTGGCAGCTCTGTGTCTAGTTGAAGTTACATCACAAAGGGAGTGAAGCACCCAAGAGTGAAAGCAATGAGAGTCCTTTAGGGCTTAAAATACGAGGAGTTTTATCAAGACTTTAAAGATTGGTTTTAAAAATTTTAAAGTAACTCAAGAAGAATATTTTTATAATAATTTTAAATACTCATAAGTAAACAATCTTCACATAAAATCCATTCCAATTGAGCATTATCTTAGAAATGAGGGATTAAATGGGTATATAATACAATTATATATTTTTATTAGTTAGTTAAGTAGCAAATTTAATGCGCGAATACTCCCCAATAGCTGTTGACCTATACCCCGTAAATAACTCAGGTCTCGACTCCCCCACCTGCCAGATAAAACCATATTGGTATTGTGTCCGAAATCAGACGAAAATTCTCGCGTATTCAAATATTTTGTTGTGTGTTTCCTTTTGCCGGCGGTTAATTAAAAAAGGGGCTTGGCCGCGGGACATTCGGCATCGGACGCCTACATTGATTTATTTCAGTGCGCTTTAAAGCGTGCATAAATCAAATGAAATGAAATTTATATATTAAATAAAATGTCATACGAAGCTCTGGTATGACGTGACTTTGCCGGTGGCCTGGCATATCCTGCAGAGGCCCGGACGACGACTCCTTAGCACCATTAACAAAGGATTTCCCTTTGCTCTCCCGCCACTCGATTGCGTGTGCCCTTTCATTTACGTCGTCTTTGTTGACCACGCTTAATCCTTTGCTGCGAACGGCATAAAGAGAGCATCGGCATTGTATTTGCGATAAATTCACATTAAATGAGTAAATTCACAGGAGAAAATGAGGAGGAGACGGCGAAGGGGAATTAAATACAGACTCACTGGCCACCAACAATGCGACGAGTGCAGTTCAGAAATTCTCTGCGCTTGGCACACAAACACAAAGATAGAAATATCGAAGAATGTCAATAAAGGCTGCAGCAGTTTCCGCCTCAGATCCCTTGGAGCACTCTCCACCACTGCCAACTGCCCGAAGCTGCCTCATTTTGGCCCACCAGTTCGCTTTAATGACGCTGTGTCCTGTGACAATGACCGTCACTTGCCCAGTTTGTTGTCTTCATTTTGGCTCGAATCGGAGCGAGTTAAAAAAATGCCATCATATCGTTGCCCTGCAGTATACAGTGCTCAAAAGAGGTGAAAAAGTACATGAATGCTTTTAATTTGAATATTTTAATATTTATATTTATGTTAAATTTTAATTCTATAAAGTAAAAAGCTTTAGACAATTCAATATAAATTCAATCAATTCAATATAAATTTTAATTACTTCTTCGAAGATAAGATAAATCGAAGTTATAATTTAACTTATAAATTGTCTGATAAAATGTCTGTGAAAAACAAACACATATATTATATATCTTCTATTCCTTAACTGCAATTCATTTGAATAATATGAATATAACTTATATATTTTTATAATTCCCCCTTAAAATAGTTTCCAAACCACTGTTAACCCATTGAGTGGAGGAGTCTCTGATAAGACCCGTGCGTCCTCCACTGCAATTGACAACTTCGATATGAACAATGTTATTTGCATTTATTTTGGTGCTCTTTTTTTGGCGAACGGAATGAATGGAGAGTCAGTTTCCCAATATTTCGACCCAGGCTCCACCAGCAAGTAAGTCTCGAGACGAGACACCCCACACAACTGCTCCTTGCGCTGTGGCTTTGGCAGACTTCGCCTGAGTATCGTATCGGTTACGCGATTTCAATGCATATGCTTGCTGGATGCGGTTTGGAGAGGCAACAGCTGCCACATCTTGTTGCATCCCCCACCCATTGTGGCTTATTTGACTTTTGTTGCCCATTACGTAAGTCGGGTTTCCGTGCACTTTGCTTACACCAGCGACGACGAAGTGATTCAATGGGCTTTAACTGTGTCACACACACAATATCTACGCTCCACAGTTGCCACCGCGGGCGCCGTTCATTGTGGGGCGAATAGTAAATAAGTGCACCGCTCTGTTTGACACTTGCAGCTGTCAACGCGGCGCGTGATTGATCGAGATAGTAGCGATAGTGCAGTAGCCCTCGGCGCGCCAAAAGAAACGATGTTGTCAAATGGAGCTAATGGCAGGTCCCACCATTAACACGGCCGTGACAAATGGTCCGATCGTAGTTGCAGCCCGGAAAGTCTTTAAATAATGCCAAGCAAATAAACTAACGGAAATGGTTTATGAAAGCTAATATTACTCTTTAATACCTTAATTAAGTATTCCTTAAAATTCCTTAGCACAATTTTATGACTGATAAGTAACTAATATTAATCGAAAAGAAATGATAAGCAAATATTTGTTTCTCTAAGAGTCATTTTTTATAAACAAATTCAACTTTCGAAATCGATAACTGCTGCAATTTATAAGCATCCTTTCTATCTCTGCCGGAAGCAAAATTATCTGAGATAAAATTAATGTAAATTTATCGCCTCAATTTATAATGCCACAAATGTTGGGGAAAGTGGGCCTGGCTAAGGGGCAACTCCAAAAAGATAGCTTTATCAAAAATAAATGTTGACAGTCGCCGGCAGAAAGCAGTCGCGGAAAGTATCTAGCAGATACTTGCCGGCATTGAACTTGAACTTATCGTTATTAGAGTTTTTCAATTGTTTGCCAAAGTCATTGGGCGACGAGTCGCTTCCATTTTGTCTGTCGCAAAGTTATTACAAAGTTTGCCATATAAGTTTAGCAGCTGCTTAAAGTTTGGCCTGTGCTCTACCTCTATAACTCCGATAAGTGTGGACCTCGCTTTGGGTTCCGCCAAACATCAGAGCTCCGACTTTTGGACTCTGGCAGCAAATTGAGTGCACACAGACGACGGACGGCAGACGTTTGTCATTTGTCTGCTGTCATGTCTGTTGTCAACTTTGATTTTCGACATTCGCCTCTCTGTTCCATTTACCATACGTATTCTTCTTGATTTTTTGTTTAAATTGTTACAAGCACTATGCCAACGCGGGGGTTTGACTTTGGGGGGTAAAAATATGATATAGAAGCAGCACCAGAAACAAAAGACAAATTTCTCAAGCTTTTCGGAAGCGTGTTGACAATATCTCAGATGTTCTCTGCTGCAAAACGCCAGAGAAGTGGTTAATCATGTTGGCTGTCAGAAAATGCGTCTTTTTGAAATGAAACCAACTTTTTAAACTGAAAATGTTTTTTGGGACTTATGTTAGCTGGGTTGAGCTTGACGTTTTTGAATTAGAAGAAAAAAGTAGAAGCACGATTAGGATTGTCAAAAGTATTGATATTTTTGGTATTGTATCAAAATTTGACGAAAATAAATAACAATATATGGTTTGAATATTTCTATATATTTTTGCGATAACCGAAGATCTTTTCGACATATCTGACCAATTTCCATCATAAAATCGTTATCTTTAATTAAATTTTAAATATAATCAGTAAAAAGAACTTTAAAATCCGGTTAATGTTTTAATATTAATTTTTAAGAATATAGATTGCATTCCTCTAAATTTCTTGTTTTTAAAATTTGGGTGTTCCACCAGTGTCCATACTTACGATATCGATTTTTAAATATGTTTTATCCAGAATGTGTTTAAATTATTGTAAATTTAAATATTTCCAAAATTTTCAAGATAGGTTGAGTGTCTTAAGCTAAATCATCGTATCTGTAGGTCGTGCGACCTGCCTGCCACTTACTGTTTTTCGGTGTTGACAAATGAAAGGAACAGACAGTTGATGTCTGAACACTTTATCTTAATGTACATTTTTTGTTGTTGCTTCGTTCGGCTTTGGGTCGATCCTGATTCCGGAGGGTTTTTCTGGTGCGTGAAGCAGTTAGGAAGTTAAGAACGCCTGAGCAAATTAGCTATAAAAAACGCATTCGTTCGGTATTTGGGAGCCTCATTTGGGAGTCATGTCAAAGTCACGACTCGCAGTCGGTGCGGCGATAAAGCAGCGCGAGGATTTACATTTATATTAGCCGGCTCAAAGGGCTCTAACGATGAGTCATCGTTGTGCTTAAATAGATTTTTATTTGTATTTATTTTATTTATGCGCTGAGCTGCGATTTAAACTCTGTCTATATATTTGGTTTCCTCTTCCATTCCATGGACAGTTCGACAACGTCAACTCGTGCCTGCATGTGCTGCGCAGTCAGTCGGTCGGCGGCTTGGAGAACATCACCACCGGCGACATATCCAGCGGTCGCCTGAAAGCGGTCCTCGCCCTCTTCTTCGCCCTCAGCCGCTTCAAGCAGCAGGCCAAGCAGACCAAATCCATCGGCGTTGGCGTTGGTGTTGGCGGCTCCTCCTCGGCCATCCTCTCCGGCGGTTCAGTGCTGGGCATCGGCATTGGCGGCAGCTTAAGGACTCCCACACCTGCAACCGGGCAGCTTAACACCACGAATCAGCAGGAGCAGCAGTCCCTGGAGAACGGCAATGAAATGGTGAACAGGTGAGTGACAGTGATTTGATTTCTTTCTAAGCATAAAATGCTTATCAACAATGTGAGCTAAAATTTTAAATTTGGGGGAAAAAAGTAAGAAACAGTATAATTTTTTAAACAACTTTTTTGTTAGATTTACAAAAACACACACATTTTATAAAGCTACCATCTGTGGATTCGTCAAAAAGTAAACTAAATTTTTCCTAAGCAACTCAAGATAATTAACAAACTTAATTGCTATATTTTACATAAATTATTAAAAATATTTAAATTTACCAAATCTTCTTAATCATAAAAACAAAGAACAAAATTTTAAAAATAAAGTCTTCTTGGCGCTCGTTCAAAACTCTCCATTTGAGCATTTTCGCGCTTTATTTTTGAAGCCGAGTGAGAGAAAATTTGTATTTATCTTTTTATTTATCTTATTTTGCAACCGGTTTGTGCCCACGCTTACAGCAGTGGATTGTATATTACAGTGTTGTTGTATGTGCTATTAAAAGTGCTGAAACCAGATGTTTGTGGAATTTAAAGACTGGTGTGTGTCTCAGCTAAAATTGGCAGATGCTGAATTTTAATGTCTTATCATTAAATTAAATTTTTAAACCCTCACCAAAATGCCAACAAAAAAAAAAACGAAATATAGTACCGATTCAAATAATCCTATCGGTTTTTCAGCCTTCGATAAATTCAATTTTCTTTCTGCCTGCTGAGGTTGGTGGCCATACTTATAGGTGTGGAGTGCGTCTTGGCTGCTCTTATACTAATCGCATACTGTGGGCTTGTGTATGAACTGAGCAATATTTAGATTCATTCAAGTATCTGAAAGATGAATAGACTAAGAATCCTTACAGAATCCCTAATAAACCGCATATATATCTCGAAGATTATTGAGATATATATTTTTGTAATTATTAAAAAGCTGCTTAAAACTACTGCAGCTTAGCTAAGATCCAAATGGATAGCTTTTTGAGGTAAATACTGAATTTTCTTGTGGCTGCCAATCACACGGTTAGTCTTGAAAGACTTTGTAGTATAAAAACAAAATAATATTCATATTAAGAACAATATTTGAAGACTTAAAAAAAAGTTTCTCTTGCTAATGGTAATTAAAAAAATAATTCAATAACTTTTTAGTTGTTTAAATTAATCATACACTTTAAACAAAATAAAAGTTTTGTTTGCGTTATGAGCTCCTGTTCTTTTATGATTATCAGTTTTCATATATAAATCGAGTATTATAAGATTTATAAGTCTTAAATTACTGTGCCACGCTTTATTCTAATTATTTTACACAAAAAATTAAAACCATAGCTTACAGCATATTATTTTGACTTCAAATACTAACAAATCACATTACATTTTCCAACAATCCCTCAATCTCGCTCAGCTATAAGACATCCCCAAAAAGCAATCTTGCCTCTGCCATTATTTAAACTGTGTTGCTGCCAATTCTATTTGGGGTTCTACGTCCACTTCCAATCGATGCATAAATCCTCCCCAACATTTCACCCAAAACGCAGCATATCCAATGTCAGAGATTTCCTTTGAATTTCTTATAGACTGTCATAAGACATCCGGAACGCATTTCTTTCTGCGCTTACCGAAAATTCCGAGCAAGTTTAATATGATTTATTGGTTTGTTTGCCGGAAATTACAGGCAGTTGGGGCCAGGCTTGGCTTCGGGGGGTTCCGCCTCACACCTCGCCCAACAGATGTCATCAGAAAAAAGGAAGGAAAACTCCAGAAAAGCAAACAAAATTGGCATACTACAAGTTTAAAGAGAGGAAAATCTCCGCACTGCTGCTGACGGAGGAAGAGGGAAACTCCAAGGGGAAAGTACTCTCTGAAAAATTCAAAGCAAGATGGCAAAATTAGAAAACTTTATTTACCCGATGTCGGCTGGGAGGTCCTTGGCTGGGTCTGTGGCTTGGGGTTCCTTCGTCGCCCGGTGTTTGCAACCCTCGGGGAATCCTCGAAGTTGCAGACAGGAAGCGGAAGCTTTTGTGCGGCGCCTCCGCCCCCCATTCAGTTTGGTCGTTTAACTCTGGCCCCCCGCCCCTGGCCAATGTGTTGATGACTTTCACTGACTATGAAATTTAAATGCGTTACGGAAATGTTTTGCGTTCGCTTTTGGTCGAGCAGACAAATAAATTGCACGGCATTTTTATGGCCGTCCTTGCGCCTAGTTGTGCGGTAGGCAACACATTTTTTGGGGGGCTCCATTTAAGGTTGCGCCACCAAACTTTCACTTGCGACAAGGGAAGTGAGGAGCGGGTAGTGAACCTCCAGAGCGTTGTTTATAATGTCTGCGGTCTGTCGCCCTAGACCCGAGCAGCCAAGGGGATTCCCCGCCAGGCAGTCGGAACGGTGACAAAATAGCAACCCCAAAAAGGATTACACTTGAAGGAAAATGTTTTATCTTCAGGAAACAAAAAGAATAACTAATAATATATTTATGGCTAAACCAAAGGATACTGAAATATTTTAAAATTATAATTAATATATTTAGTTTATTTTAATGGTTTTTCCTGCTAGAACATTATCTACTTTATTAACACATTTAAATTGAGTAAACAGAACGAAACACCTTTTTTTTTCTTTGTGTACTATTAAAATTCCTTGCCGAGAAATTTTCGAATGCAAAATTCAAAACCATTTTAACGACGACAGCTGCTTCTGCATTTAGGATGGAGAGATTGTGTTCGAGGTCCTTCCAGTGTCCTGGCACTTGGCAAATTCCCTGTTTTCTTTAAACCTCTGACTGTGATTTTCTGGGGTTGCTGGTGGGAGCAACATGTTGCACTGACGCACATAATTAAAACCAAAGGACCTTTCTACACTGCTCCCCGAAATGTCTTGGATATTTTTAAGATTTCAACAGCAACAGCTGATCCCGTCAGCCCCCACCATTTATAACTGCAAATTGCTTTGGCAGACATGCCGGCAATATGTTGCCCCCACTGAAGTGTATTTATAGCATTTGTAAGCGAGCTTTCCTTCTGGAATTGGCTCGAAAGTAACCCCCGAGGACGGGCCCTTTAATGGGGAGGAAATTCCCATGCACGTTGGGGCCCGAATCCACCCCCGATTGTTGGAGCTGGGCATGGGACAAATCCGCTCACGTGCGTGTGTTTCTGTGGCTGCCTAATTCGCATGCATTTATGCGTGACCATGAACAGGGACGGACCACTCCCCCAGGATCAGGCTAACCTTCCGCCCGAGTCTGCCACAATGCAGCCGTCCGTCCTAGCTGAGGCCACTCCACAATGGCAGGTTGTCAAGTCCCTTGGCCGAGAGCGCTTCAGCTCCCAGCTTCCAGCTTCGTCGGATGTCCTTGTGCCTAGTCTGGCTTAACTTTTGTTGTCCTGCGGGCTTGGTTTTTTCCACATGGTCTGCTCCTCTGTGTTGAATTTATAATTCCATTTGTGGTTTTAATTTCGTAAATGTGAGATTAATTTTATTCAATTTGTGTGCCGAGACTCGAACGGGTGTGGAAAGTCCTCTGTCTGAGCTTGGGGTTGCTTGACGCTTCATTGACTGTCAATTGTTGGCAATTGGAGCTGTGAAAAGCGGAGAGTGAAAGGTGGAAACAGAAGGCAGCTAAAGGAAGTTCGAATGTTGAGGACCTTTGACCAATCCAAACGATGTTTAAGGACAGAAGAAGTTAGCTTTCTCCTTCTTTTTATTACAAACTGAGTAAAATGTTTTCAGAAATACTTCTTATCAAGGTGTCCCTTTCCGGCCTTCTCGGACTCATCCATCATGGACTCCAATAGCTGCTCCTCTTCCGGATTCAGTCTGGTTATGAATATGTCACGAGTGGCCCTAAACTGGCCGCAATTATTCAAATGTTCGTTCTCCAAGCGCAAAAAGTTCCAGATAAAGCGACGTGTCATCTCGCAAAACGAAACGATGGAAGTGCCAGTATGCGAAGCCAGGACCTTGTGATAAATCAATAAGAACTTCACCAACCAGGCGAAACGCAGCAACGTATTTTCAACAATCACAAAATAATAGAACCACTGAGAAAAAAGGAGGATTGTATCGAGAATAAAGAAAAAGGTTCAAAGAGGAACACCTTTGGATAGACAAGATGATCACGCAAGAAACGGTTTTCCCCCTTCCATTCCTTAAACAAACCAAAGTCCTTCAGCATGTCCCAGCAAAGGGAGTAACATGACGAGATTAGGGCACTGGTTAGATACAACCAAGTCCAGGGATTTTGAAACGCACTCTTGTAATTCCCTGAAAAATATCTTATAACATCAAAAGTCATAGGATGAAGCTTTACCACTCACCACTTGTCTCCATTTGAACAGTTGAGAACACAACCACGACAATGGACAGAGCGTACTTAAATGCATTGATCAGATAGTCCGCAGATCTGGAGCTGCTATCCCTGTACCGCCGCAAGCTCTGCCAGAACCGGAACCAAGGAGGCAGTAACCGGATGACGGCCACTGCGTAGTCCGACCCAAAGTCAAAGGCCGAGGGCCAGCGCAGAAAGTAGCGAACATAGAACCTCACAAGGCGATAGTGATCGGCAAAGCACGTGACCAGTGAGCACCACTGATCCGCCAGCCAGAAGTCCACAAACTGCACGAAAAAGAATGGCGCCAGGAGCACGCGACCAGTTACGCATAGAAGCCACATCCTGGTCGAGTAGAAGAGGATGCGAATGGGGTTGAGAATGATCACGGTCACGACAACCACCGGAACCAGCGGCATCATATACGGGTTGTCCAGGTAGAACTCTTGGTAGAGCAAGTAAAGCAGAACAGTTAGTGAGCACAAGTACGCCAAGGAACAGGCCATTTCTAGGGCCTTCACTCCGCCAACGGCATCGCGGCGCTCTAGCTCAAAGATCAGCACATGATTGATTCCCACCTTTTGCCAAACATTCACATTGATGGCCAAGTAAAGTCCAAAGATCACTCCTGAAATGGGTCCTCTGAAAAGGTTGACGAAGATGAACCGGAACTCTGGTGTCAGATCCAAGAAGAAATCTAAACAAAAGCGAAGTTACCCCCCTTTTTAGGGTATTGTGAATATTTTGATGTTTCCATGGAACTTACACACAATCAGGCACATGATGGCGGCCACAAAAAAGAGGCCCATGGAGAGGCCCGAGAAGAAGAGATGGACCGGGGGCGTTGGTTCACCCAGCGGCGGCACACGGAGGCTCTTCATGGCCGTAAAGCGATCTCCCTTGGCCAGATACTGGGTGTACAGCTCCTCTACGGTCACAATCATTCGGTCCAGCTCCGAGCTCACGGTGAAGCTTGCTCTTAAAACATATCGCTCGTACCAGGCCATCGCTGCTTCGGACTTTAGATACTTGTCATACTTTTTACAGATCTTGCGGAAACCGGTATTGTTAAGGGTCTGGTAGTTTTGCATCATGATCAGGCTGTATAAGGAATCAAAATCAAGTCTAAAATATTCTTATATTCTAAATTATTACCTTAGATAGAACTCCCTCATGGCCAGGCGTAGCTTGTTGGCAGATGGGGGTTTTGGTGCGTCCTCCTGCTGGTGGTTCCTGGACGTTCCTGGCGGTGCTTTTCGTATCAGTTGGTAGTTTAGGGTGGCCAACTTCCGACGTGCCTCTGCCTGCTTGTAAAGAAAGAAGTCATTCACTCTGGTAAGCTCCTGTTGGCAGGTGTTGAGGAAGAGAGTCTCAAACTCCTGGTAGTAGGCTCTGCTCAATGTGCCATCCGCCGGGGCCTCTTCCACGGCTCGCATTATCATGGCCTTAAGTTCCTGGAGATTGCATTCAATTTAATTTTTACTTTAGTCAAAACGTTATTAAACCATTTAAGAATTACATTGTAGTTCATATACTGTTTCTGCCATTCGGATGTCAAAAGACTCTCAAAAGTCTTTCCAAACTTCATTTTGCGAGATTTCTTTTTTTTCTGGTTGAATTTAACTTGACAAGAAACACATATAACTCTCTTTTTTCCTTTGCTATTTATTCAAAAGCAGGAATTTAACTTTTTTCTTTACAGAAAATTGATTTTGCTTTTTATATTCCCTTGATATTTTTTGAGTATTACCCACCAGTTCTTTGTGCTCATTTACACTGGATATAAAAGCGGTCCACCTTTTAGGCCAACAAATTCAACCGATTTGCCGGACAGCTATATATAAATTGGTGTTTTTTATATATATAATTAAAATAATGATAGCCCCTACAAAAAGAGCATTGCAGACCACAGTTTATTCAGATTCATCCCCTTTTCCTTTCGAATCAAAAAAACTCACAAGGACTATTCATCCACAGAGGAAAATTTACCATTGTTCGCTGACAAACCACGCAAATTTTCTTTATTTTTTTCGGTAAACGTTGACATATTTCCTTTTGCTTTAGAGGACGATGTCCACCAAAATTATCTTCCTCTCTCAAAAGTCCAGACTTTTATGTTCAGGACAGGCCTCCGGCGCCCGGTGTTTTAATAAAAATAAAGTCACACTTACAGAGGCACAGTCAAGGGCTGACTAAGGGTTGTCTCCTTTCAAGCAACTCTTTAAGCTCGAAGCCAAAATTTCGATTTCACTTGTTAGCCATTAGTCATACCAAAAGAAATTGGTTAGCCAGGAATTGTCATCTGCAGGAATCACATGGTAAGTGGGAGACTGAACGACTCCCATCTCCATCTCCGCCCAGCAGCAGTAGTAGTCATCATCAAAGTCGGCATTCATCTTCCCCTCCGACGCTATGTGAAAAATGCGAAACAATTGCAACGATGATTACTTTTTCCAACAGTCTTCCCCCCCGTTGTTGTTGTTGTTGTTGCTGGGTCGTAAAGGAAAATTGAATTGGCGGTGGGCTGGGCCTGAAGTTTGTCCATCCCCTGGAGACCATTTCCCGGGATAGATGAGAAAAGGCTGACGCGGACAGGGAAAGATCAAAACAGGTGAACTCCATAATTATATGCTAAATACTGGATTAATTAAGTCCCCGGGAACCATTAGCTATTTGACGAACTTGATTAAGCTGATGACAAGGGGTAGTAAATTCCTCTGGAAACTAGTTCAGCGAAAAGTTGCAAAATGTGCAAAATATTAAAGCTGACAAGGAGGGGAGAATAAACTTGTGTGGGCAGGGTTGGCTTTATTTTGAATACCTTATAGTTAAGCGGAGTTTTATCGTATATAAAGCATGGCGACGGGAAGGGTATAAAACATTTTTAATATTAAACCAAAAACCGAGATAAATAAATTAAATTATATTAAGGAAGTAATTGTAATAAGTAATTTTTAAACAGAGCTTACATTTTCAAAAAACTCAAAAGTAAGTAAGAATTTATTGGGTATTTAAAAATCCAGCTTGACTAAAATATCTCTACTCCATTTTTTCTGTGTTTTTTCGTAGCTGGACAACAATAACCAGAAGGCAAATAAAAATATTTGCATAGACGAAGCGTTCAGCAATTGGGGAGATGGGCAAGTGAACAATGTCAGGCTGGGTTCCAGTGGGCGGAATCCAGGGACAGGCTCTATAAAATGAAAAGTAAACAGTGCAGCGTCCGCCGGTTGCCATTGAAATGATAAAGTGTCCGGCTTCGTCCTGTCCACTGCTCACCGCTCCCGCTTTCCCAGAGGTCCGACAAAAGGCAATAAAATGCATGCTTAGTATTTTTTGGGCAGGGGCTTAATGCCATTAGCGGGCCAGTGGGGGCAGTGGCGGAGCAGTCAGTCTGGAGCTACATCTGGCGGCAGTCGCAATCGTATGTTTCTGCGTGCCAGCTCAGGCGAAAGGCTTTTATGCTCTTTGGATTTGTCTAAACAAAGATTTATTGGGTCTAGTACTAGTTTTTTTTTTTTGCGGAAGGGGGGAAATGTTGTTCCACTGATTAAAGTTGTAAGAGGTTAAAGAGGGAAAGTTGAGGGAGAAACGAATGAACAATATCAATTAATAGTTTTAGTTAGTAAATATTTGCAATAAATTAAAAGGTCCCATTTTCTAAACCAATATCTTTTAAGTGTAATAAACTTCTCTTCTTAGAGAAGCAACTTTATTACCAAATTATCTGTAAGTCCCAGACTTGGCTCCTTTTTTCAGCTGTTTTAAGAGACTCAATCGCTATCATCATCAACTTTCTTTCACGCCCACTTTTCGCGAAAGCTTACCTGATTTCCATAGCACTTTCAATCGGCAACTCGTTTGGCTTTTCAATCATCTCAATTTCGGCGCTCCTCGCATGTGCCTGTAGATGCAATCATATTTCGCCACTTAGACCGACTTGCAATGGCCATAAACCTCACTGCAAAGATTTCTTTAAAAAACGGTGTTGAGATACACTGTCAAATAGTTAAATAAAACGAAGATATTTTTACTTTCAGTATACATTTTAAAATAAATATGACAATTTTGTAATAGTTTTTATCAATTATCCATTCAACCATTTTATCATTATAAAAATCCCTGTTAAGGCATTGAAAATTGAATATTTATTCACTTACCTATTCAGTAAATAGTCATGAACTTGACCTTCGTGGTCTTTAAGTACAGAAATGCCACACTTGTTAGGGTATTGAATTTACCTCTGCAATAGTCTACGTAAACTAGATCGAACAAGTTGAGTGTGCCTGATCGGCTTAGTGCTAAACTGGTTTTCCGATTGAAATTAAGCTCAATGATTAAACAATTTTACTTTCTGTCATGTCCCGCAGATTCCCTCTGCACATTGACTTTTTATGTGACATGAAACTGCGAGTATTTGCCATAATTGCTTACTTTGTTAAATTGCGACGATTTGGTTGCTGGCCAACAATAAGTTAGGCTTAATTGGTCGTGTTCGCTGTTCAGTTGACCCCAGCAGCTGTGACACGAGAATTGCCCCCATTTTTTCTTCTTCGTCGAAGTGCAAGTTTGAAATATTTTTAGACGCAATTATTATTATTATTTTTAAGTACAAGAAAAATCAATTAGCTTACTAACTTGTTATTAAGAAAATGTCTGTGGAATGAATATATTAATGAGTAAAGAAAATTACCTTTTAAAAATATTTTTAATATTTAATAAATTAAAAAAACTGGCCCAAAAATAATAAAACTGCAAATAAAGGAAACTGAAGTCCTCCAAATCCTCCCCAACTTCGGCAGATTTGTTTGCTGTCGAACAAGTTCCATGTTGAACCCAACACGAAGCATGTTCCATCAAACAAATTCTCACTAGGCAGCCTTCGGCCGGGTTCGGTTCGATCAAGATACAAGATACAAAACGAGCGAGAAGATACAAAACCAAGTGAAGTCTGGCGGCAATACCAAATACAATTCCGAAGGAAACGGGTGTGTTTTTGCGCGTGTGTGCGGGATACAAATCAAAAACCACGGTTTGAGAATTAAAAACAAATTTTCGCGGAAAATGGAAAAGATCCTTGCTTCCTCGAATTTTTAATGTCTTCCCGCCATTTGACTTTGGAAAAAGTCTGATTTGACGAGGGACTTATTCGGTCGAGACACTCGCGGTGCTTCGCGTGCGGTTTTTGAAATGGTTTGTTTTGATTTTGCCGGCAAACAAAAGTCGCGTGCCACTGGCAATAACAAATAAATGGCAAATGAAACAGTGTGTGATAATAATAAATTAACGGAATGGTGTGATCTATGACCGCCAAAAATGAAAAGCTAATGATAGTGAAAAATATTGTGAACAATTCCTTAAGTTTACAATACAATATTAGTAATAAAATCGACAAGCTTTTAATTACCATAAAATATTAATAATATTTTTAACAAGCTGTTGCATATTGGATGTCTTTAAAGCACTTCCCTTAAACCACATAATTAAGGTGTCATCTAGGCAGACGGAGCTTATAGCAGACGAAGCCAAATAAATCAGACAAAATCAGATAAATGTCTAGACATTTGGTTTTATCTATTGAGTGTTAGACAGAATGTATTCATATTAGTTAAATAATGAAAAGGGGGTTGCAAGATAATTATCAGTTTATAACAAGTAAAGGGTTCGTAAAATATAAAAGATTAAAGCTGTTGAGTTTTTTGAATGTTCTTATTTATTTCAGTAATAGGGATGTTAACCTCTTTTTCCTAAATAAATAATCATAATTTACATATCATTTTTCATGAACAAATATAATTCTTTGCTAGTGTCTTTACACTTGAAGGCTTTCTACCACATAAAATGAACGCGTTGGATAGTCGAAATAAATATCAGGTATTATGTCTATCAAGTAGTATAGACAAAAAGTTTTTCATGTTAAACGACTCACAGAAAGTACTAGTAAATCCAACCACAATAACGTTAACTCTGTTCTATTGTGGCCTATTCTCCCGCAATTTAGCACCTTTCCATCTGACTGCCTCGAAAGTGTTCAAACAGTTTAAAGAAAATGGGAGTTGCTTTAATTAAGAGTCCAACGGTAATTAGTAGATAGAGCAGCTAACCGAAATTGGGGTCTGGAAGGGGTGTTAATCTCCGTTGTCATCGGTTGGGATCTCAGATGCCGCAGATGCTGCAGATGGGCTGTTGTCTGACGACGGGTATGTAGCCGGTTTTTTTGCGGGTCTCTTGGCGGCGCGTGCCTTCAATTAATCACCGCATACATTCGGGTTCTTGAAGCTCATTCGCTTGGTTCCTTAATTTAATTTTATTCAAGTTGCAGATGCGTTCGAAAGGATTATGCTTGCCTCAATGGAAAGATGCTTCGGAAGTTGCCACATACGGGGATTCCTGCTAATTATGGCATCCGAGAGTTGAGCCAAAGTCGTTCCTGTTCTGGGATTTTCAATTTTCAAGTTATGCGCTCTGTCCCTGACATCTGACAAACTGACAACCTGACAGGCGTAACAGGCACTGTCAAAACCAGTCCGTGAGGGAGAGCATTGAACTCGTTTAGCAACCCTCACAGAAGCCAAAACCAAATCCAAATCGGAGTCGAATCGATAACCCCGCCAGAAATTCGAGATATCAAAAAGCAAGCTGTCAAATTATCAAACAACCCAAGCCACATCATGTAAAATCAACTGCGGAGGCAAGGAAGCCCTCGAGGTACCTCCAGCTACTCCTCTGGAAGCATTCGCTAATGATAGGGGCATAGTGTCTCGGGGCTAGGAGCCGAGGTGGCTGACAGTTGAGGGAGAAATGTGTATTATGTTGATGGCAGCATTACGCTAATGATTTAATTATGTTAATGATAATTTCCAAAGTGAAGAGAAGGGTGAGTTGATCGCTGATCGGGGTCGATTCGTGATGGTTATGATGGCAGTACTTTGAGTTTTCCGAGTTGACCTCAAAATAAATGATCAGACTTGTGGGAATTTGGTATTTTAAAGGAAGACGGAATAAGTACGTTGAAAAACCTTCTGATGCTTGCAAGTACTTCTAAATATTTACTTAAGGAAAATGCCTTCTGTTTGAATTAACCAACGAAATGTAAAATCAAGACTCCCTACTGGCTCACGGAAATGTCAATTGCAACTTCTCAAATCGCTGGAACGATTATGAAATGCTTAGTTTTCTTAGATTTACATGCTAGATATGGGCCACACCTCGAACATTGATCTTCTGGCGGCCCTTTCGAGCATTTAATTGGTTGACTGAAAAAGTGTTTTCGAAAGAGTGAAATAGGCGGAAAAACAAATGTCACTTTGAGTTGCCCAAAAGCTGCCAAATACACATAAATCTGTTCACTTCGTCTAGATTTGTCCTCCTTCTGGCCGTTCCCCTGGCTTCCATTCAATGCAAAATGCCGTGACAAATTGTTGATTTGCTTTGACATATAAAAAAATGCTTTTGTCTTCAGGTTTCCTTTAAGATACCCAGTAACTTGGGAACGAAAGGGTAGCTATGTTTTCTGAATGACTTAAAATATACCTCATACTATATACCAGTGTATTTTATAATTTTATTCTTTTGTTTACAATCTTTTTTACTAGATAACAAATAATTCATATTTATTTGCATATCTTAAAAAGAATACAAATTAAAATTATATTAAATTTTCAGTCTCATATTTTGATTCTTATTTTTAACTTTCATATAAAAGTTTCCAGGGTATCCAACTTTAGAGACTTTGACAAACTGCTTCTTCGCTTTAGCTTTTCCCTTTGTTTCCCATTCGTTTTGTATGTATTTTGTATATTTAAGCGGAAGCTAAAAGACTCTTTCAAGTTGATTTCTGCTCCATAAACTTGTCTATTTTTGTTTTGGTCCCCACTGCTCGCTGGAGCGCAAAAGGCAGCCCCCGCCAGAGACAATCCCAAATCCCCTGCATTTCCCCATCATGAAGCGTTTCGAAAATTTGGAGCAGCACGTGCATTTGCACGTTTTAAAATTGTCTTCCTCTGCCCGCCGTTTAATGCTTTGCCTTTTGTTTATATTTAGATGTTAGTATTTTTTTATGTCAGTTAAGAAGGGGGCTGAAAGGGCTTGGGGAGGACTTTTGCGCCATAAATCTCGTCAGAATTTATTTGTTAAAGCCAAAGACGAAGTACGGTTTGATATGCACTCCATGTGCTGGGGGGCGCCACGTTCGAGTTTCTAAAAACCCGGCGAACATAGTTTCGCTGGAGTGATTGAACGTTTGCATTGCTAGATTTATGGCTACAGCCAGTCCGAGACAAAGCCAGGCCAAATGGGCCAAAGGCCCGGTCTACTCTGGTCCGGCCCGGTCCGGGGATCAGTTACAACAACAATGGAAAAGTTGGACACATTAATTCTCTGTGTGAATTTCCTTTCAAAAGTTGCACTCTAAACGTAGGGGTATCCCGAAAAGTATCCCAGCAATTACCACCCTCGCCCTAGGATATCTTAAAACTGGTGTTCGTGACGTTAACACTTAAAACTCATTATTGAATTCATACTCGAAAAAATTATATATATATTATAAAGTATAAAAAATAATAATAATCAATTTGGTGTCATTAAAACACTTGCTCTGGTGGAAAGATAATCTAATCTCATCTCTTAAAATTTTGCACTTTTCACTATTATTATATTATTTTCTAGAGTTACCTTTCTTTTTCCCAAGTGTCCTTACATTTATAGGTATATGTGTGCGTGTCTTTTAGCAACTTTTTGCCACTTCTTTGCCGCATATTAAATAATTTCCCTGGCCAACTTGGGGGCACCACTGTACGTGACTAAACGTCAATTTCCAGTTCTGGCCCCTCGGCGTTTCCTTTTCCCCTGACAGCCAAGGGAAAATGCATTTTCAAAAACCGATTTTAATAATTTCTCGGAGCGCCCTCAGGCCTCTTATGCGGCGGCATAGATAAGGCCTGAGTAAACGAGACCCTGCCACTTTTTATGCAGTGTTCAAAAGTGCAACGCTCTGATAAGAACATCGACTTGTCCTTCCACTCAAAAGTTTTCTCAACTCAACTGTCGGCCGACGGCATTTTAAGTGTGTCAAAAAAAAAGTTGCGGTTCAAGTTGTGTACGTGATATTTTGAGAATCGCAAGATTATCGATGAATATAGAGAAGCTGAGGTTACAGAAATTAAATAAAATAGTTAACCCATCAAGAGATCCCTTCACTTATTCTATTCCTTATAGACTTTCATAGATCCCCATTCAGTTTTCTATGCCTCAGTTTGGGCGGAAAAACAAACAGCAATTTGCACAAATTTATGGAAATTGCACGGTCGGTTGAGAGGTTTTGATTCTGGCCTCTCGTCTAGCTTTGAGCTGGGGTCTCGGCTTTGTGCTTTGATTGTCGCAATTGTTGCTGTGACTGCGTGATTACCCAACCGCTGCAAACTTTCAATAAATCAGAAATGTGTACCTATAAGTCAAGGGAAAATAACTGACAATCCCCGTACACGTGTCGAATCCCTCGTTACATTTATAGAATCGAATCCAGCCCTTTGCCCATTACATTTTACGACAAATTGATTAAGCATGAACTTCGCACCCTCGCCTTCGTGTGCTACGCAATATGACCACTTTGAGAGCATTTAGCAGGCACTTGAAAAGTCCTAAAAAAATAAGTACAGGACTTGGGCCGCCCTGCGGGTGGGCCTTGCAGCCACCCACTCACGTGTCACGCACACGTGCGTATTATTTACACGCAATATTTTTTGTTTCCTAGAAGCTATGGCTTGTTGTCTCTCCATTCTTGTTATAGAAATTATCGATTTTTATCCCGGACAGCGACAAAAAGAGCATTGTTCGGGTTATGTTCCATCTTGAAGCTTTGAAAAGCGAGTGGAAAATCTACCCCAATTTTTGTACTCTTCTCGATTAGCCGCATCGGCAGTCATACATCAAAAACAAATGTCGGGCTGTCTGGTTTCCCTTTTCTTGCACGGAAGTTGCAAATATGTTCACTTAATTGCATTAAGTTTGGGTGCCAGAGCAACCCCTGGATGTGTTTTTGGGTTAAGATCAAAGTACTGTGCAAATATTTTGCTTTGGTCATCCCAAAATGGATTACTTTTTTCCCTCTTTGCACTGTATTTGACTTTGGGGCGTCGCCACCAGACATTTCTCAGATTTGGGTCCATTTATACTTGTATTCCAGCATCCCTTATTTAATTGCAAACTAATTACACAGAGTAAACAGTCCAGTTTTTGGTAAATGAGCCTTTAATTGGGGTGCTAAAATGCAGTGTTTACACTAGAAATAAACTTGAGGAAGTGAAAAGAAATTGAAGAGAGTTGAGAATAAAAGGAGTACAGATTTCTCAGAAGTTTTATTCAGTATGCAACATCAAAATTGAAAATTTTACAAATTAATTTACTTATTTTCTCTCTATAAAGAGTTGCCAAATAACTAATACAAGAAATGCCATCAAAAATTGCTAACAAATATGTGAATGTTATAACCAAGTGTAATGTGTAGAAGAGTGAGCTAATCCAGTGCCAAAGTTGCATCTAAATGCCAAAATTAAGTTAGGTAACGATACTCATCATTAAACGAAATGGGAAATGCATCATCCTCGTCGGCGAATGGCGGAAGAAGTTCACGAAAATGTCGCAGTCTACCCAACTCACCGGATGTCAGAAGGTAAAGAGCCCCCGAAAGCCCACACATATATCTAAGCCAAAAAAAAATATACTTTTCCGAGAAGATGTCAGGCCACATTTCTGGCCACTAATGAGTGTCATCATGCGTACGGAAAACCTTTGAATTAGCCAAATGTCACAACAATAAATCAAGTCAATCAGCCCCGACTCCACTTCTAAAAACAAAGTTCCACCAAATTTACGATAATCTCTCAAGCCAAAAGAGAGATATTTATAGAGTCTAGAAGAGTGCTTTTTCGGGGGCTAATGGAGACGACACTCTGTCGTTCCCAAGATGTTTCCTGGCAAGTGCCAATTTTTCCCAGCTCACTCCAGATTCATAATTAATGTCTGAACAGTCTGTCCGGACCTCGTCTCTTCCTTCTACATTCACACAAGTCTGGAGGTGCCGAAAGCGATCCAGAAGTTGACACGCAACTGTCTCGCCGCAATGATCGGAGTGCAGAATGAACCAAGACCACGCCGAAGTGTTGGCTGCCAGCCAGGCGGCATCTGAATTCAGCTGGAGCCCTCGGACCCGAAATAAAAGCATTGCATAATCAAGCGATCGCCTGAGTTCAACTGCCTCTGGATTCCCTGAAATATTACAATAATATTTCAAAGTGCATTTCGGATATGCTTTGAGCTCTACAGGGAATCGTCTCTAACCCCCCGGAAAGTTCTTCAAACAGAAACGCAGGCCCGGAATCAACCACCGTGTCTAAAAACCTTTCTGTTTGATGGTGTGACACTGACCCTCCCTCTCTCATGCACTCTCGTGCCAAAGTCAATAAATAAAACATTTGGCAAAGTTGCATAATTGAAAAGCAGAGAAATATTTGGGTTTGGGAATCACCGAATGCCTGTGTGCTACTTACTTATCAGCAGGCTCGATGCAACCCTTGGAAAATTCTATTAGCCCGAACAACCCCCGCGGAAAGTATGTGGGATTCGTCAAAAGCAAATATTAGAAACACAAAAAGTTGTCAGCTGCGTTTTTGGTCTATTATACAGAGCTTAATAGCTCTATAATTGCACATATTTCAAAAATTTAGCAGAGAGACTCATGTTTAAACCCATTCACTGCTCTTAATCCCCTTCGAGATTCCATTTAACTTTTATTTTCAATTTAGGCTGTAAGCTTCTTAAAAATTTTGTTTTTTTACTTTACTTAAAACTAATAAAAGCAGAACAGCCGCTCTCTAAAAAGAATAAGACTAAGAGTGTGACTCCTTTTATTCACTGCCACCCCCATATATATTTTTGCACTTATGTAGGCTGCCAACAGAGTTGGACGGCCGGGCACAAAAAGGTGGAAGTTGCTACTTGAGTTGGCCAAGTGTGGAAGCTGGCGAAGAGGGTCTTTGCAGACCCAATTCCCCTCAACTGTTTGCACTGTTTGCCCCGTCCACTCTTCATTTTCGGCTTCTGCGGCTTGTTTACATCCCGGGCAACCTGCTGCATATTTAAAGATGTCAACCAGCCAACAAAAGGTGGCAGTCCAATGATGACGACAGCCATTAGCAAGCTAGCGCGCTGCCTGGAAGCATCTTTGAGTTTGCCGTCCCGGGCGCACGTGTGTGTGTATCTGATGGATGCGGGACTGGGGGGCTGTGTAGCTTAGCAGACGCTATTAATTGTTTCTTGTGGCAGCAACCCAGCAACAGCAACAGCAGCAGCAGCTGCAGCTGAGAAAATGCGTCTCGAAAGCCACACAAACAACTGCTGAAGAAGAAGTTTCGCTCCGTCTAATAACTGAAAATCGTGACTTTATGTCTGTACTTGAAAAAAGGAGGCACACAGCTCCGAACACAATACGGGAATAGCTTTCAGTTGTCTCTCTTTTGGGCAGAAAGGCAGGAGACTCCCCAGGGTCTGGGCCACTATGTAGATGTGCTGCGGTACACGACTTTTCAGAATGAACACGTTCTCCCGCGTATCGCATTACGAACATTTCTAATAGCGGAGACATTGTGACATGGCTTTTAGTTATGAACAAAGCCGGTGTTGATTATGAGACAAAATGGAGAGAATAAAAGAAGGGGTATGAAAAAGACTTTCATCAGAAGAAGAAGTTCTTTGAAAGGGAGCACTAAGTGGAGTCATTCTTTAAACAATTTCTTTAAAGCTGAACTATATATGAACATATATCAGATTTTATGACCATTATGTATAATGTAAATTATACCTAGCATTCATTAACGATTTACAAGTGTTTCTTATTATAAATTTGATCTAAAAAATCAAAGCATTGTTTAGAATTCCACAAATTGTAATTCCTTGTATAATTCACAATGTTTCTATATTAAATTTCCGTTATAGGAAAATGCACTCCCATTTGTTTGTTTGTGATTAAAGTTGGTGTAAACATATAGAGTTCGTTTTCGCGTATCCAAGCATAAACATTTAGTATCGAGACTCCGCCTCTGAATAGCAGCTCAATTCGACTCAGCGCTCTGTTAGTTCTCTCCTCTTCTTGGCCACATTATGCTTATTACCAGCCATTCAACACCCACTCAAAAGTGAAAAATGTGAAACGAAAAGTATTCATAAAACTCTCATAAGATGAAGCAAACTTATTCTCCAGGCAACCGATGTGCTGGCCTCACATCAACTTTGAACGGGCCGCAGCACAGAATGTTGGTTTTGCTTGACGGGCCAGCATCTGCATCTGCTGGCTGCGGTTGTATCTTTCGGATAGCGGTTCTTCGGTGGCTGAAGCAAGCACATCAACTGGGGGACCGGGCTGCTTGAAAAGGTTTTGGGGTTAACTTTGATCTGAAAATTGCCAGAGTCCGCTCCAACTCATTGTGTGTGGAAGCTAACGTCTTGATATTTTTAAACAGGGAACTGAGGGTATGCTTCATCTCTCTCTTTCTCTTCAAATTGGTAAATAACTTAAATGCCAAGGGCCGGGCCGGATTGCCGCTTCTAACCATAAACGGGCAAACTGCAAGCAATACTCTCATGTGTGTTGGCAATAATAAAAGCGAGAGATGCTGCATAAAAGGCAACTGGCGAATGCCCAAAATGGTCACAGCAGGCACAGCCATGAGAGAGCCTTCACATAGATGTCCAGGTTGATTCTCATATTAAATGCACTGCAAGAAAATTAAATAACTAATCGAAAGTCCAAGAAAATAATATATTTTTGGAGTTTAGTTTTCTTGTTTCAGTTTTTTGATCCAAATGAGACCCCAACAAAAGTATAGCTCCTTCATTATTTTATAAATAAATGTTTAAATACGTTTAATGTTATTATAATATAAATAAAATATTACTTATTTCTTTTTTTGCCAAACTCATATCCAAAATGTACAGAATGTTGCTCCTAAATTTCTTTGGCTTATTCAGACTTTTTTAAACCTGTTGATAATGGAAAATTGGCCTCCTGTTCCTAGGCAAGTCAGTTTTCCGAGTGCAGGGCCAGGCTTTTAAAGGCTGTTGCCATGACAAATGCAACTCAAGTGATACATTGTACACAAAGCAACAGCGAAATGCTGACGGGGTGTCGCGGTGGAAGCTGGAGCCGGTCCTGCTCACCGTTTCATATAGAATGCAAATACCGGGGCCATCAACGTTTTCCGTACGGAAATGTTTAGGGACTGGTCCAAAACTGCGTGGGCTGCTCTAGCAAAAGCAGGAGGAGGAGGAGAAGGAGGAGCGGGGCACGACGCACAGGTGAATGCCACCGAGAGGCATTGGAGGACTCAACTACACAGTGGCAGCTATTATGCGCGCACACACACAGTGCTCCTCGTCTGCCGGCTAAGGTCAAAGACATCTGGCAGCTGGTGCGTCGCTTCTCGTTCTGCATCTGTGCAGATCTCCGCGTCTCCGACTACAAATCAAAAATGCGCACTAAAAAGACGTAAAGTCAATTTGCGCAAATGGCAGAGGTGGGGAAAATGAAACAAATATAGAAATGACGGAGGCGCCTGGCACTTTGTTTTTGACATGCGACACCTGAAAGAGGAGATGCAAAGATACAAATGCATTTCCGACTCACAACAGGCCAAACAGTAGTTGAAACCAGATGGATAGAAAAAGAAATTAAATCGGAGGCGAGTGTACAAATGAGTCTTGTTTACCAATGTCAATGGGGAGACCGAGAAGACCCATGTGTATCTCATTAGGAGCTGCCAATGCTCTTCTATTCGGATTTCTAAGGAACATTAAATCTTTAAATAAAATATAGCATATTTAACCTTAGCCAGAATTGCTATAATTTACACTTACCATATAACGAATATATGAAAATCAAACCCTTTAAATGTAAAATGAAACCTCACTCAAGTCTTGTGCCGACAAAGGATAAGTTTAACAGAATACTTTTGAGACAATAAATGCAAATAAAGGAATATGAAAGTAATTTGTGCTTGTCTGCACAAAGGGAGGTAGAATGTCTTCCAGGAAGAGGAGTGTCAGCTCAGCATCTCTCCTCAGGAGTTTCGTCTGCGTTTTTAATTTGCAGTAGGACCCCCAACAACTTCATTTGTCTGTCATATTTGTTTTTATTGTCTTTTTTATTCATTTAATGCAATTGTTACTCGTTCCCCGCCTTTAGCCGCCTGACTTAATAATGGCCAACAACAATTGTGTGGCGGCAGCCGTAAGATACATTTGTGTCTGGGAGCTTTGTCTGGCAGAAGTTTATGTGCGGCTCTTATTAAAAGTTAGTGCGTCCAGGATTTGTTGGTCTTTTTTTGTATTTCCTCTTTAATTAGCTTAATCAGTCTTATGACTAATTGCGCAAACTTGGATGAAAAGCTAAGAGAAATTGTCCAGGATTGCTAGCCAATTATTCAGTATTAAGTATTCAGTCTGTAAAATGCTAAAATGGAATTCAAATCGTGAATTTACAGGCACATATCTATGCATTTTGTTAAAGCCAAAGCCCACCTCAGATTCAATTAAGCTCAAATATATTCAAATACCTTTGCTTGTCTGACATTCCTTATAAACCTGGATATGTGTTGTCCATGGAGCTACCTAACTACACTTTTTACAGCTTTGCCACAAAGATATCATTGCCGTCTGACAATCGCTGTGATATGCAAATTTATGAGCACGAGTCGTAAAAAATTTACTTCATTCGCTGTTTCTTTTCCCTTTATGGCTCCCAGGGCTTGGCGGCAACTACAATAAGAGAGGCGTTTTATTAATTTAAAGCCATAAAATTATTAACAAAAGTAAACTGCAGATATGGTTATTACAATCCATGCAAATTGCTACAAATGTTGCAGACTGGAATATGCACAAGGGAACAGACGCAGGGGCGCGGGTGTCTGCCATTAATATATATATATATATGCTTTTTTAAAAATACTTTTCAGTTCTTTGTAAATGAATGCACTCCAATGTATTAATATAACATTCGCTTTAATAACCTTACGTATTTTTCCAATTGCAGACAAATTGCGCCCGCCTATGCAAAGGTCAATGGCGGCACTGCCATTCCCCTGCCCGCCACCGTGATGGTCCAGCGCCGCTGTCCGCCGGACAAAGTGCGTCCACTGCCACCCACTCCGAACCACACGCCCTGTAAGTACACTCGCCTCGCCTCGTATCGTATCATCTGGCATCGCCGGAAAAGTGTGGGAAATTTATGAAAAAATATTTCGAGCCCTCAACCACCCTTAGAGCTTGTGAGGGGTACCCAGGGACCTCCCTGTTGTTTACCGGGGATAAACAAATTTCGGTCCTGGCGTACAGCTAGCAACCCCCAAGTTTCAAGAGCAGGCACTGCACTTAGTATCCCATCTCCCAGGATAAAAAAAAAGAGCTTAGCCCTTTGAAATGCGTTCCATGGTTGGGAATATGACCGAGATTTTGTCACTGGAGGGGAGCTCCTTTATGCGCCATCAAAGCACCCTGGGGAACCGTTTGGGGTTAGAACTCACAATAGGACAGTAGCAGAATCGTTGATTTCTTAATAAATAAGGTAACCGAAAGCAGCAAGTAATTAGAGAGCTTAATTCAACTGAGAAGTTTAAATTTCGAAATACCTTAGAGTTCTTGGAAAAACCTATATATCTTATTCAGGCTTCTCTTCTTTCAGATCCTAATGATCCTAATGAATATTTGTCGTTAAAATTGCTCATAGTTATAACTATATATTAATGCGATTTTATTCGATATTTTAAAATGTATTATATTTCTATAAGTTATATCGGGTTTTCCATCTAATATAACTTCCTAGTTACAAATGTCGTAATTGATATTAAGAAGGAAAGTTAAAAATCCATATTAGTAAATTTCTTCTAGATAATACAATTCACTTTAAACCGTATATTTATACTACCATACAGATTTCTTTGTTTTAGTGATTTCGGGATCTTGGTCATATATTTATAGAACGTTTTCTCTCGCCCCGATGATTTATTTTCCAAATATTTGGCTCGTTTGTCCGCATACATTAATCTCGGGCCCGTGACTCCTCCCGATCTGTTATCAGGCTCACGCGAGGCAATTAATTAAGTTTTATGTCCGCATTGCCCTTTCGCATTGATTTATAGGTTGACTCTTTGTGCTAAGTGGGCGCCAGCCGAGTTCCGAGTGGGAAAGCAGTTCTTTATGGCCAGGCTGTAACCCTTGCTGTTGTTTCTCTTTTCAGCGATACCGGGCCTGGGCAAGAGCGGAAGCGACTTCAATTCGAGCCGTCCAAACAGTCCGCCCACCAGCAATCACACCATCCAGGGTCTCAAGGGCGGCAATAACAACAGGTGAGTCCTTGAAAATAAACAGTGACTTTAAGGTTTATATATATTAATGTATCCCTCTCCCTTGCAGCCTTCGACCACCGAGCGTGAAGAGCAGCCACCAGAGCGGTATTCCATCGCCGAGCAGCCCGCAGACCGCTCCCCAGAAGCACTCCATGCTGGACAAGCTGAAGCTGTTCAACAAGGAGAAGCAGCAGAACGCGGCTAATGCGGCGGCAGTGGCCAACAAGTCACAGATCCAATCCAAGCGAACTTCATCCTCGTCGGGGTTTAGTTCCGCCCGCTCGGAGCGCTCCGATTCCAGCCTGAGCCTGAACGACGGCCATGGCTCCCAGTTGAAGCCGCCAAGCATCAGTGTGGCCTCCTCGCAGAAGCCTCTGCCCAAGAGCAAACAGTCCAAGCTGTTGGCTGCGCAGCAGAAGAAGGAGCAGACCAACAAGGCCAAGCTGGACAAGAAGGAGAAGAGTCCTGCGCGGAGTCTGAACAAGGAGGAGTCGGGCAATGAGTCTCGTAGCTCCACGATGGGCAGAACAGGCAAGAGTTCTCTGGCTCGCGCCGTAGTCGGAGTGCCCGGAGTGGAGAAGAACACACCCAAGACCTCCTCCAAGTCGTCGCTGCACTCAAAGTCTGACTCGAAGAGCTCCTTGAAGACGCCCCAGTTGCTGCAGAGTCCCAGTGGCACCGGATTACCCAAGCCCATTGCCGCCATCAAGGGCACCAGCAAACTACCCTCTCTGGCTGGAAATCCTCCAGTCCCGGAGCCCCAGCAACAGCAGCACCATCAGCTGCTCAAGCGCGAAACCAGCGACATATCCTCGAACGTATCCCAGGCAGCGGCGGGCGACTCCCCCGGCACACATATCCTCAAGGCGGCGGCGCCAGCCCCGCCCCCCTACTACGCCAACAGCCAGCCGCCGCCGTTGCCGCCAGCACACATATCATCGCACCACGCCGCCCATCCTCAGATGAGTGGCTACCTGAGTGAGCCGAGCACGCCGCAGCACAACTCGGGCATCTATGGCAGCAGTCGCCTCGCGGCGCCCAAGTCTGCTTTGAGTGCTCCTCGAAAACTGGAATACAGTGCCGGACCGCACATACTGGCCTCCCCACCCCACCGCCAGGGACTGCAGCGACCTTTGGTTAACTCGGCGCCCAACACTCCCACCGCCTCGCCGCACAAATTTCACACCATTCCCTCGAAGATCGTGGGCACCATCTACGAGGCCAAGGAGGAGCTGCTGCCCCCTCAGCAGCAGCAGCATCAACAGCAGCAACAGCACACCTCCGCTGGGGGTTCAGTGCTGCCCATGAGACCGCTGCTCCGTGGCTACAACTCGCATGTGACGTTGCCCACGAGAGGAGCACGCGGTGGCCACCATCCGCACCAGTCGTACTTGGACTTTTGCGAGTCGGACATTGGCCAGGGTTACTGCAGCGACGGCGATGCCCTGCGCGTGGTCAGCTCTGCGTCAGGCAACCGCTTCCATGATATCGACAATGGATACCTTTCGGAGGGCAGCAGTGGACTAGGCGGACCAAGTACTTCCTCCGGTGGCATCTCGCATGGCAAGCACTTCCTTAGCATGATGCGGGCGCGAACACAACTGCCCACAACTATCGAAGAACGGTGAGTAATAAAGCTTACTATATCTATATATTTTGTATCTAAAAATATATTTCGACGAGGAATGGACGGAGGAAACTTTAGGATATTTTCTGAGATTTAAAACATGATAGTAGAAAATATGAGAAATAATTTTCTTTAATTTCTTAAAGCAGTCATCTTTACTTTAGAGATACTTGCAAATGAATGACATATAACCTAACCAACTAAAGCTTCTCAGAATTATAAGAAAGATATCGTAATTCTCCTTTCCCCAACCATCCTTATTATAATGAGCCTGGTCACCACTCACTCTTTCGCCAACTTTCATGACTCATCATCTTACATCCACTTCCTCCGCTGCGTCTGGTGATTGTATAGCTCCTCGAACTCTTCCTCCACTGACACCAATGAGTCAACCGATTCGAGTATCGCCTCGCTTGCTTCCAAGAAGTTGTTTGTTGCTCAAATGTAGCGTGCCGTCTTTTGGTGTCACTTCGCACAGCTGGCCAAATTCTTTAAGAAGTGACTTTCGCCCCGAGCGCCACGCATAATTTGCGAATCGCTCGAGGGCCTCTCATCGGGATGTGAAGCAGTTAATTGCACTGGCAGCCACTCGACCACCTTAACAACTTCCGGCAGGATACACAAGAGTATCCACTTCACAAGGCCGATCCGAGCCCAGATCCACAGCTCAAATTGCCAATTTGCATAAAATCCACTAGATGTCGGCTGCCACATCCTAGGCCCGCACTCGTGCTGCGGCATGTCGAATGTCACTTTCAAATTGTCAGCAGCAGCAGACGGCTTGACAATCGACAATGCTTACCTGTCAACGGCCGATACTCCTCGCACAGATATTCACTCAGTCCCAGGCAGGGACCCATCTCCATGGCAGCCAACCCGAGGTCCTTTATTGGGCAAAGGTTGGAATGTTAGAATGTTTTGTTAGAGAGAAGGATAACCTTTAGGATTCATTTGTGATAAGTGATTTAAGTAGCTTATAACTGACTTGTAGAAAAGAAAGTGATAACAAGGAAACTGAGACTGAATTGTTGAAGAAGGGATAATATGAAACACTAGAAGCTTCAATTTTAATGCTTTTAAAATGCTTCTAATGCCTTAAAAATTATATGCTCAATTTTGAGGCAGCTGTCACCGCATAAAACTCAATTTAATAAACTTATTTTTGTAAATTTCCAAGAACTTGTCAGATGGGAGCTTTGCCCATATCTCAACGCATTTCATTAAAAAGCGCTTATGGTCTGTGAATAGGAAAATAAGCAGGAGGGAGGAATAATGGAAACAGCACAGGGCAGACCATAGGCTTCCACATTTTCATTAGCTTGCGGTTCCGTCAGCGTGCTTGATCTGTGAAATTAATGCAATGCCATGGGCATTATAAATGGGAACAGCTGTCATCGCGCCCGCGCCGAGTTCAAAGGCATCCCGGGCAACCCCCCGTCCTCGGTGAAGAGTGACCCTGGAGCGACTTTAGAGCCGCCTCGGTCACGTAGTGCAGTGGGAAAGCATTTTAAAATTGAATTTTAATGCACGTCGCTGGCCGGCAACCTGTCGCATTAGTGTCAGTGGCAGTGCCACAGGATCCTCGAGGTCCCTGGGGCAGGGGCTAATCAGTGGCGGCCCAGACACCTGCAGGACATAATTTCCGAAGCCCAACAAGTGCCTCGGTCTTATGTTGCCTCCACAGGCGTCGAGGACTCCCCGGCGGTAGTCTAGCCATAAAAGTAAATCAAAATGCAGCAGGGCGCAAAAATATTTCAGCAGGAATGTGGCGAGGCGAGACTGCGAGGCAGACAGCTTGGATCTTGTTCGGGCAGGGGGGCAACTGGACGCACATATGGCGTTATCCTTTCGCCAATCCCAGAAACCTCCTTTTATTTAATAACGCATTTTTTAATGCAATTGATTTATGACACGGGCGTGCTTTGCAGCTATTTGCGCACTTAAACTATTTCCGGAAACTGCAAGTTATGGTGAATGTGCGATGTGTGCTCCTCTGCAGGGATTCTGCAGGTTTGTAAGCTTCGTTTAGGTTCTGTAAAGGACAAGCTTAATCCTTTAGAAGGAGCTGTTTATGTAATGCTGATAAGGATCGTATAAATCAGGGATTGTAACAGTTGTAATTTTTACAATAAAAATCATAAAATAAGACTTTATTGAAGATTCCTCGCTTGCTCTCTCTGGTTAGTCTTTGCTTTTCAACCCTAAATTCCCTTGTCAAAGCCTGGTCTTCAATCCTAAAAATCCCATTTAAAGTTTTACTTATAAATCTTGCTTAAATATCTCTAATTTGTCACTAATTTCCCTGACCACAACGCTACGCACAATTTAAAAATATATTTCACACTCTGTTCCAAAAGTCTGTCCGCTAATGGTTTTAATATATGCAATTCGAAATTCAGTGAACCCGAGGTCGCAGGACTTTGTCCACCTGTCTGTCCCTCCAAGTTATGTTAACCACTTTCCGAATTTGGCAAAATGTGTGTTTTTTTTGTGCCTTGTCCAGTCGAGTGCTCAGCGGGAAAGTAACCCCCAACCACGGCTGCCCTGTTTTGATACGCTTTATTTGGGCCCAATTTTTTCAACCACATTTTTCCTCTTTTTTTTGGCTAGCCCGAGTTGGGTTAAATGAACCAAACATTTTTGGGATATTCAATTTGTTTGGGCGTCATTCAGATTAATGCTTATGTGACGCTTTAGAAACTAGATTTATTTATTAAGAGATATAAAAATTTTATTTTGTTTAAGAAAATGTATGCTATTCAGTGTAGGTTTTTAGTGTTTTTTTAAAGTAATTTTTTCGGCACTTAGACAAGATTTTACATAAAATAATATAATATAATATATATAATATAATATTATATATATAATATAATATAATATAATATTTAAATCTACTTGTGATATATTGTAAAAAACTTTATAAGTACATAATTAACACAACTCTCTTTTTATGCTTCAATCCCAATTCTTCGCATACATTTTGGATTATACGTTTTCTTCTTTTCTTTGTTTTGTTAAAACAGATATGATATCTTTGAACTTGAGAACTTAATATAATTAATTTTAAATATTTTGAAATCCGTTTTTTTTAATTAAATTTCTTTCTTCTTTGTTTTTACTATTTTTGACACTCGACATGTAAGCTACCAGCACAACCAATTGTGGCGCCATCGAACGGAAATATCTTTTAGATTTTAGAACGTTGTAATCTGTTAGTACACCTAATTTCCACCCCATAGATGGCGCCTAACTGTATTTATTTTTTAGACCAAGAGCTAACACTTTAGTACACACGAATATAAACCCATAGATGGCGCTACACTGGCTAAAAAATTTTTAGGACAAGCGCCAATATTTTAGTACATATAAATATGAAACCATAGATGGCGCTTAACTACAAATTTAATTTTTTGAGCCAATATTTTAGCACATATGATTTTGATCCCATAGATGGCGCTTAACGGTGAGCTAACACTTAAGAAGTTATGAATGTGAGCTCATACATGGCGCTCAATATGCTTTAAATAGAAATTATTTTTTATTTTATAATTTTTGTAGATTTAATAATTGCATGCAACTCCTCTAGTTGGATGTCTACAATAAACTTTATTTACTGAAAATAAATTACTCGACAAATAAATTGCCACAGTTGGGAGCTTAGCAAATCTCAACCAGTTGCAGTTTGTCGAATGCAAATCAAAGAGAAATAACGCAAAGCCATGCCACTCCCACCGTTCACCGCCTGCTTCAGAGCCAACTATTTTCCCATTCCACCCCCACACCCACACGGCGTGTGCTAAACAATTAAAAGCAGCTCAAAGCGTGTGGCCGAGGCATTCGTAAGCCTTTAAGCCATAACTGACCTTTCCACATGCCGCAAAATAAATGCTCACAAAGTGATACGTGTCTGCCTGAGTCTTGGCTTTTGACTTAATCGCTTTCAAATAACAGAGCTAGAAGTTGTTTTTGCAACTTATTATTAACGCTTACACTATGGAATTCGTTTTAATTGCTTGGAATAAGCTGGTATAAATTGGGACTTAAAGATCACTTCCCAATAAATATAGATTTATAACAATTTTAATTCTAAATTATTATTTTTTTAAATATTTATTATTTTCTCAGCGTGTAAAGTCCCAATACCATTTTTCAATTAAGTATTTTCTGACATTTTTTTAATTAAAAAATCAAAGTTATTATAGTTAAGTAATGGACAACATAAAGTTTATTTGAAACACCAATTTGAAATTTAATTCTTAAAATTTAATTAATTTATTAATTCATATTTACATTTTGCCTTAATTTACCTTCCAGATATTCAACAATTTGTCAACTAATATCTTCTCAATTTATAATATTTATAATTATAATTTAATAATATGAATTCAACATTTGGCAGCCGCAAAAGCTGTTACCTCTCTTAGTCTTACATTTATTTTAAATACTCAATTTAATGATGAATTATTGCTTTTCCGTTTCCGCTTTGAAAATAAGTTCCAAGACTCCTTCGATTTCACAGAAATATATATGGTTGAATGAATATCTAGCAAGCAAGTTTTCACTTACAACTACTTTAAATCAAGTTTCGCGTTTCATTCAGCAATCACTTGTGGATTTTTTAGTTGTTACACTTTAGCAGGGTATTATAATTTTGATGACTAGTTTGAGAGGTTTAAATGTGAACAGTTCTACAAAATGGAAAAAAAAAAGTTTATTAAGACATCAAAAACAAAGTTGAGGATTTATTTTAAAAGAAATAACAGCATTACGGCAATGATGATGATTTTTAAAGTGTCTGGATAACTCACAGCAGATAAAATCATTCAGCTTTATTCCACCTTGGAAATCATAGAAAAATAAACTGCTCATTAATAACACATAAGGTATATTAACTTCGACTTTATTTTTTTTTCTTAACACATCGTCAGAACCAGCCCGCCCTTGGCTCGATTATTTTTGGGAGTTTAAGACAGCCTGACAAACGCCCAAATAATCCGAAACAAGTTTCAGTTTTTTTAAATTCGCAACTAAGAGCTGTTGCGAAACTATTTTCGAACTTGACTCTCTTAGCCTTTCGGTGTACGTGTTGCTCTCTGTCCGAAAGACATTTGTTGCTTTTGGCAGACAGACTGGCGGTGGGCTAAGAGCGAGCGAAACCACTTGGCCGCCGCTTGCTAGAAGGCGTCTCGGAATTACCTCACTCTTGCCACAAGCATGATTCATATCATACGGCGGCAGGACTCGAGTCCTGGAACAGAGAGAAGCGAGAACGAGCACGAGGGATAGTAAGAAGGAACATATGAGCACGTACTGAGGGACCATAATCCCGAAAAACTGCCGCACAAAGAGCACTTACTTGTATCTATACTATATAAAAGCAACATCCTTCTGACTTTCTGTGGGAATCCTGGCATGATCCCTACTTTGTGCTTACTTCTTTATGTCTGTTGGTATCCCCACTGCTATGTCCATAAATTTCAATTGCGTATTGACAGCTCCCGAATGGAGTTAAAAAAAACTTTGCCTCAAGTTTCAGTTACCAAAGTTTTCCTGCCACTTCCTCTTTTTTTTTGGGTGTCTTGAACGCCTTTGCAAATGGTTGTTCCCCAGGACTGTTCATTCAACTAACCAAGTGCGTGGTCACACAGGCGAAACAAAAACAAAAGGCGCTTCAGGCCAATGCAAAACTCTGCAATTCGAGTGTGTTCAGACCTGAGTAGCAATCAGGTGGGCAGGCAGGTGTCTCGCGCTTCGACTGGCGTTGCATGTCGCTTAGCCTTTTACTTTCAACGCAAACGCCGACAGGCAGGAAGCCGCCGCTCTTAACCTCACAGCTGACTCTCTTTTATCCGAAACGAGCTCTCTCTTCGTGGTGTTCGAATTTTCCGATGGCTTTTCCACCGCCGAGCTGAAGAGCAACCCCAAACGCATTTGTACACTCGGGCGGAGCGGTTGCCACACAAAAATGCTGCTGGCCGAAGCGGAAAACCCAACGCGTTCGTTGTTTCAAAGCTTTAAATTAATATTTAAAACAAGGTTTTGACAAGGGAATCAAGTTAAGTGAATTCAAGTCTCAAAGTTTAAGTGAATTTAAGCAGCAAATGGAAATAAATAATAAATAAATAATTCTGCTTAAAATGAAGTCAAGTGTGGAATGTTTTTCAATCAAAAAGAATTCCCATGAATGCCGATGAAGTGAACAGTTCTCGGGTATCTTTCGAAGGCAAATAAAGGTAAATTTGTGTAATTAACCGTCACCCAATCCAGAGGCAGCAAAAGGCTGAGCCGTGTCAATGACTGCCCCGGGGCATTAAACCCTCCTGTCCGGCTTTGACTCCTATTCCTGTTTATGTTCCTGCGCCGCCTTTGTTTACCCTGTCATCCAGCCGTGTGTGCTTGTCCTTTTGCCTTCTGTTTGGGGAAGTTGTATTTAAACAGGGGTTCTAAAAAGTGCTCCGAACACGTCCGAGAGTTGGGCCACCTCTCTCTTGCATTTTCCCACATGCCGTCCCAATCAATCTACCCCCGCCAGCAGGTGTCTATCAATTTCAACAATTACTTCAAAATGTCAGACGATGCTCGGCGGCCATAAATCTCAAAAAGGAAAAGCAACTGCCACAACTTGGTGACCAAAGCTCTTGCCCCTCGACGTATGGCTTAGTAAGATTGTTTCTCTGCTCGGATTAAGCTAGAATTTACAATGAGCTAAGCGGCTTTGGACGCGCCTGAAGAGCCCCCAGCGACCGCAGAGGGTTAAGCGAGTTAAGCGGACTAAGCTAGCTCAGGCGCCATGTAATCGGGCTCCAAATCAGCTGCACTTCATGGAAGTCTTATAATTTAAATCTAAGCTGGGTAATTCCGGAGCAACCTAGACTAGGACTTGGTAGAAATAATGAAGTTAACATTAGGGATATAGACCCTGCTGGCACTCTCCCTTTTTTGTTTTTGCTTCATTAAAGGGCAATGAACTTCGGGTTATGTTTGGGGGCCAGGCCAGGTGAAACGGCACTTAATTTAATGTAGAATTTATGTAAGACAGTCGGAGGCTAATAAAAACGCCTCGAATGCCGGGCTGGCATATATTAAACTTCTATATCGGACAGTGGAGGGAACGATTCACACTATTGTGCTCGGGGAAGGGGAAGCCACAGGAAGAACTCAGGAATCGGGAGAGGACGGAACAGGACGGTGTGGCTCGAGTGGCCCACAAAATGGGTTAAACGAGTTGGCCTAAAAACGCCAGAACTTTGCCGCAGTGGAAACTGTCAAATGGGGAACCAACACAATACCGCAACGTAAACACACTTTGCATGATTTAAGGCCATAGGGAAAATTGCAATATACTTTGCCATAACGAGGACGACCCCATCGCAGGACCAAGGAATACCCCTGCTTATCGCGCATTTACCACTTATAGTCTCATCCTTCCTGCTCCTACTTACCCACACATATTTGGCTAGTCAATTTTGTGGCCAAGGAGGTGTGTCTTTAAGGAAAATCGATGGCGAAATGTGATTAGCAGCACGGGATTACGGTTCAGGGGCTGTGGGCTGTCCAAGGGGCGTGTCAAATGCGTGTTCTCCCGGAAAAGCGAAACCACAAACTAAGCAAACCGACAAATGAGTTTATTAATGAGGAAATTAAGTAGTTCTCTGGGCAAGCTGGTAATTTTTTGGAAAAGTTTAGTCCTTGATTTGTGATGGTTCTTTAATATAGTTTTCTTTCCCTTTAAAGTACGTGTCTTTAATTCAATCTGTATTGTCGCAAGCTAAAGTCAACCCGAACATGAGCTATGGTCTCTGCTTCTCAAATTTCGTATTTTCCTAGAGTTTTTCGTTCCTTTGGCTTTGTTCTCTGCTGGCTTGTTACTTGTATCTTTTTAATTAAAACGTGCAATTAGAAACCCAGCTGTCCCCCTCTGGAAGCCTTAGCTAGAGGTTTCCTTAGCATATTAACAAAGTTTTGCGCTTAATTTAATCTGCTTTAAAGTTTAGCATCTTTCCGAGGAATATCTCAAGCTTTAAAGTTGCTGCCTAGGAATTTTCATTTTGGAAAAGTTTCTGAAAGAGCTCAGTGCAGGAGTTTTTATTTTTATTTATTTATAAGTGTTTTTTTTGTAAGTTTGTCTTACCAACTGGACCCACTTTTGTTGCTGCCATAACTCAGTGGGCCGAGCATCGTAAAAGGCAAACAATTGCTTTGGGGAATGCTCCTGTCGGTTGCATAATTGATGTGGGCCTGTTCGTACGAGTGCGCAGTCCTTTTGGCTACCCATTAGCAAGGATTTTAAGGGTACAATGGGTTTGGGGAAAATAAACAGGAGTCAGATGAATAATTAAAATTTTAAGTATTTAAGAAATTATTATAATTTGAATTTAATGGTAATAAAACCTCGAGTTTCGGAAATAGTAGTTGTAAAAAAGCTTCTTATTAGCATTTTTGAACTTCTAAAGACTTAAATAAATATATAATTTTTAAAAGAATATTTCTATGATTAGTTCCTTTCCCTAAATCTGAGGTACCTCTTCCACCCACTATATAGCTTTCATTATATCCTTGACACAGTCCGCCTCGTTGCCTTGTTTCAAGTTTTGCCCGCTTTTAGGCGCCTTTTTTCTTGTTTGCTTCCATTTGCAAGGCTGGCGCGAAACAGAAACATAAACTCAAAGGAACTCAGAGGGAAGCTCAGTTGAAGGTTGCGTGCCAACTCATCTGGGCTCAGCCCCAAGGCCCAACAGCTGAACCACCCCACATGTTCGACACTTTTATTAATGCGCTTGTAACGCCCATAGAGCTGTCAGAATTCCATTCACAGAATGCCATTGTGCGGGGCCCAAGGAGGAGGCCCCGGAGGAGGAGGTGGGCTTTATCAACGTTTGCTATTTCCTGGCCTGATAACACTGAATGCTTTGCCGCCTTGGCTTGTTGCTTCACGCCGACTGTCGACGGTTTTAATAAATGAGAAGGCTTACAATAGCGCCAAAGGAAGCGGAAAGCAAGAGTAGAAGGAAACCAGTTGACTATTTAATTGGAATAACTGGCTATGAATCAAGGAATCATAAATGGGAATACTAGCAATTGTCAGAAGTAGTTACCAATTTTAGGATGTATTTAATATCATAATTATAATATGAAATATCCATGATACATATTCCATGTAATATCAATATACTAATCTAATTTATACTTACTTCCTAGATAAAGTTAACTCTCCTTAGATTCTCCTTTTCTTCTAAGTTTTATTCATTATCATTAGTCACCTTCTCGCATACGCGAACACACACTAATGGCTACGTGAATTAGGGTCACAAATTGTTGTCAAGGACCCGAATTCCACGCCTAATTATCTACACAGAAAAGCTGGCCCTTAGCCCAGTTCCTTTCAGCGAATTTAAGCGCGCCGACTGTCAATTAGTTGCGGCAATTACCCGAATGTGTTGCCACCTTTCGACCAACCCCTAAGAGTCGGCTCCTTCTCATTTAAATTGAACACGTGCTTCTGGTCAGGGAATAAATTAGCAGGACAAAATTAAAAATTACACGAACACACAGGCCCCCAATTTAAATGGTCCTCCGCTAAAGCGCAGAGTAGACCGCTTGTTTATGGCTTTTCACGTTGTTTGCTGCAGCTCCCTGGCCCCATGCAAATTACGTTTTGTGCACGAAATTAGTTGCCAGCCAGGAGGAGGGGAAACTCCATCGGAATAAAATGGCCGAAAAATGCTAAAAGCCAGGAAACAAGTTCGGTGCAGGCATGCATGGAATTTCATTTCAACACCGCCGCCCTCCAGGGAGGTGCGCCATATGGAGAGCTGGAACGAGTGCTATCATTTATTTTTTGAAGCGCACACTGCATATATATTGTTTGTGTGTCCATGTACGGGACTTAAAAGCTGAAGTACTTGCCCCTAGGGTCCGCCCACTGACATCGATACAAGGGCAAATAGAGACAGGACGAAGCTCTGCATTAGAATTATTGCAAAAAAGGATATACCAGGCAAGCATTTTTACCAGTTGAACTGGAAAAGTTCATGTCGAATTCGGTTTTGTAAATGAAATGAATTGTAATTCAAATGAAAATATAATTTAATTTAATATTTTATATATTTTTCATTAAAATGATATCAAAAGACATGTCGGGAACAATATATTCTTTGTTCAATATTAATTAAAAATGCTTTTACTATTTATTATTGAATCTTTTTACTTTGAAATTATCTGTATCAGCAGTATCTGTTAACGACAGATAAATGAACCCTTTTTAAAAGCAGCACTGAACCGACATTATTTTTTCAACAAGTTATTAATAACATATATATTTTATTTCGCATATTGCTTTTTCCGTTCCTTTTCTTTTTCTGACGTCTGCTTTTCTGTGGCTTGACGTATTCGCATCCTGTGGCTTTGCGTCATTTGTGCATGCCTCTGCCAGTAAAAAACGCGTCCACTTAAATGTGGATTTGGTAGTAAAAAGAGTAGAATAAATCTGACATCTCATAATAAATGTGAAGTTGTCCCCCCAATTAAAGTTAACAGCTATCTTAAATGACAGATTGTTTAAACAAACTCTTTCTCTAAACTATAATACTCTAAAGCAGGGCAACAGTACCCTTTACATGCCCCTTATACAACATAAAACACAATGGCCTAGTGGCTTTTATTACAATTATTTTATTATTTCCGTTTGTGGACCGTATTTCCATTTAATAAAATTAATTTAAGGTTGTCGGTACTTGTTTCCCTGCGACGAGGTAGTCTATTGATTTCACCCAGCTACCTTGCCGGGGGAGGCATAGTGGGTACACGGCACCAGCTATCCACCGATAGGGCAATCGCTATTGATTTTCCCTCCCAGCTACCTTTCCCCCCTATGCATATTGAGTGCGCGACAATTTATGAGCTTTATGTGTCACTTCTGATGCCACTTTCACTGGCACTTGCCACCCACACGTAGCCCCGCAAACCCACAGACCCACAGATACACAGATACACAGTCACGCGTTCTTCGAGGGTCCGAAGGGCCAACCCTCGGCACCAAATGGACGTCTCGGTTACAGGGGAGAATGCTCTTTTTGTTTCTCTACCATATCTGCCGGGGCGTATCTAAACGGTAATTGCTTGCCAGGGTGTAGTTGGGTTTTACGACCCAGACAGCTGTTTTTCGCTTACTCTATTTCATTTAATACCGTCTTAAATCATAGCAAACATTTCAGGAATATCCTTGGAAACAGGCCTAAAATTAAGTAAAATTACTAAGAATTTTAAATTAACTAAAAATTGGGAGTAACTAAATTACATTTCTTAGGAAAAATATAAATATTATTATATCTTTTCTCAAAAGGGTTTATTTAAGAGCTCAAACGTTGAAGTTCCATTGGGACATGCCCAATTAGTTTTGATATCTGTCTGACTCTTGGCCTTATAAGAAGCGGCATAGAAAATCAACTTTCCAGCTGACTTTTGTCTGTGTAGAATTCTCGTCTTAACCAAGGCCCCTCTTTTGTTATTTTAATTGAAAATTGTAGCCTTTCTTGCCTCGTTCGCATCTTAGCCGTTTCTGTTCGCCTTGACGCCCTTGGCGTTGGCCGTTAGTCAGTTGCCAATTGTATTTCGGGGATTGGGTGTCAGGCATCCAGTTCAGGTCTTTTGTTCGCCTTTGTCTGTCCATTTTCTTGGCTTTAGCTCGTTTGAATAGCAATTGTTTGCTCGCTAATTTGGCAATTGTTTAACAGTGTTACTTCCTTCCATCAGTGCGCTTTTAGCTTTAAACTTTAATGCGAACCATTTCGACTTGCTTAAAAAATCCCTAGCAATTAAGGGGAAACGTTAAGGGGTCAAGCATTAATTCCAAGAAGCTTCTTCTTTTCCTACAAATTTGGCATCTATTTAATGTAAAATCCTTTTCCATTTTAGAATTCGCAATAGTCGCGGCTCCTTGGACAGCATCGGAACCGCCGCAAACGGCAGCTCAGTGGCCAGTCAGGCCAGCTCCAGCGGCGGCTCCACCACTACCCATAGCCACGCCCACAACAATAATAACAACAATAACGGAGGAGGCGGCGGCGGTAAAATGGATGGCAGTCCCCAGCATCGGCCAGGATCTCGAAATGGACGCGACAACTGGAGCAAAATGCCGGAGCCGCTTAATGGCCATAAAGCGGACAAATCGGAAAAGTCCTCGCCATCTCGCCGCAGCATGGGCGGTGGCAGTGGCAGCTCCTCCAAGCAAGGCTCGCCCTCGTCCTCCTCGCGGACCAAGGGCGTGCCGCCGAGCTTTGGCTATGTAAAGCGAGCCAACGGCAGCATTGCATCGACCGCCGAACAGCAGAACATAGCCATGCTGATGGCAGCCGGAGCAGCTGGGGCGAGCATCAACGGACTACCCTGCGGCCGGACTGCTCACGTTTCGGCGGTGCCGAGGACCGCAAGCGGCAGAAAGATCGCTGGTGGAACTCAAACTCTGCCCAACGACACGAACAGTGAGTTTTGCTATTGAATTTTTTTAAGAATTTCAAAAAATGTAACTGCGTGTTCTTTTACCTTTGCAGAACTGCCGCCAAATACTCAGCACCGCAGCTTTTCACTGACAGGACCAACGGCCACCCAACTGAGCCAATCCATCAGAGAGCGCTTGGCCACAGGATCGCATAGTTTGCCAAAACCTGGAAGCGATCTGCACATATTCCAGCACAGGTTAGCTTCGCTTAGAAAATTACCACTTCACAAATATTCTTACTACTTTTGATATCTTCCTCTAGGATATCCACTCGCGGTGGCACCCGGCACGATGGCTCCCTCTCGGATACGCAAACCTATGCGGAGGTCAAGCCGGAATACAGTTCGTATGCCATGTGGCTGAAGCACAGCAACACGGCCGGTAGTCGGCTGTCTGACAGCGAGTCCGTCGAGCAACTGCAGATTGGGTCGCCGGCAATGACCAGGCATGGCCACAAAATGATCCACAACCGGTCGGGACCACCGGGAGCACAGATGGCGCCCTCGGGCAACGAGTCGCCTTACGTGCAGAGTCCCCGCATGAACCGCAGCAACAGCATAAGGTAGGTTCTTAGAGCTCTCAAGTAGCTGAATCCTTTTTATCTTCTTCCCTGCATGAACCTCTATCTATCTATGTTTTCTCTTCTCCTCCCCGTGAACTTGGTCACCCATCAAAAGCTACTTGAAAGAACGGACATATCCAAGGTGACAATCAAGTTTCTCCACCACACTTTTGTCTTGTTCATCAGCACCAGACACTTTCATTAAGCTTTATTTCGGTCTTAATCAGTATTTGCTTCTGACATTCTTCAATATCTTATAAACGGATATGGTCTGCTATCGTTTTAATATGAAATATATATTGCTTTCATTCAATAGTGTGTTTTCAATACAAACTAAAATGCAGTTTTACAAATTCAGATATAGTGTTTCACTTAAAAATGTATTTTTTAATCTGATACGTAGCCTTTCTTTTAAGTTTTTCGTTTAAAATCAAGAATTCTGCATCTACATTATTTTCCAGTTCTTTTCCTCCTCGATTTCCATACACACTTTTTGCCTGTCAGCTGTATTTTTCTCGTTTGCTTTTGCTTTAAGTATGCAAACAGTTTTTGGTATTTGGGTAGAAAGCAAGGGGGAAGCCACCTTGAGCGTCGCTTCGTCTGCAGGACATATGCTCCTTTTTTCATGTGTCGCTTTGCATATTTTAAAGATTCACTTAAAACCTAAAACGACGGGGAACGCGACACGCCCCGGTGCCAATAGTTAAGGGGCAAAGTTTCTGCTGTTCTGGGACTTAGCTCGTTGTCGTTGTCTAAAGGAAAATGAGTGGGAAAAACATTCACGAAAAATATTTTCAAAGACCCGAAGGCAAATGGGAAAAGTAAAAGAGAAAGGAATGACGTAGAAATAAATGGAAAAAGTAAAAAGGAAAGAAATGGCATTGTAGCGCTGAAGTGTTGGCGATGGTCAGATTATTATTTGACATGTCAATAAGGTTTCTGAACCTTTGACTCGCAAGGGTGAAGTTAATATGGAAAAATTGAGTTTGTTAGCAGGAGTTTTAGCTTCATTTTAGGAAAAATAAGAAGGAAATGTAAACTTTAAAGAGCGTAATAAGGCGGAATATTTTTTATATGAACTATTGTATACTTTTATTGATCATCTTGAATGAATTTCTTGGGTTAGCTTTGAATTTTGATTTAAGAAAGAAAAAAAGAAAGATGAAAATAAAAATCATAATTTATCAATCAATTTAGACTTTGCAAATAAAAACCGAAATATTCATAGTTACTCAATGCTATATTGAAAATTTCTCCCATTTCCTGGTACCCTAATCCCACTCCAGCTTCTACCCCAATCTCTTTTCCCAAACTAATCTGCTTACTGTGCCAAGCTTCGGCTTTCAAAGACTCCACTTCAATTATGAACAGGCAAGTGTGTAAGGGTGAGCAAGGAGCTGGCAAGTGGAAACCGTACAGTAGTTCCATGGCCTGTTATCAAATTTTACACCAAAGAACACACACAGAAGTGGGTTAGCAAATAGCTCCCGGGAAAACCGACAGCTCTAGCCAGAAACTGCAAACAACGACAGTCACTCATGCCGTATACGTAATATTAGATCTGCATGCGAAATGCCATTAATGTCACAGTTATCAGAGCGGAGACAGGCGTTGGCTCCTGCCCCCTTCAAAGCTCCGCATTGAATCCGTTCATTCTGTGGTGCGGTCATTGTGTTAGCTTGTGGAAATCTCTGCATTTTATGACAATTTGTCTAGGGACGCCACCACATCCCTGAGTCCACCCTTATCACTCGGACGCACAATGCCCACATGGCAGGTCCAATTTGTAACTGAATTAGGCGGATGTTAGTGTTTGTAGGAAGCAGTAGCGTTTAACTTGTTCACTGTTCAAAATTGGCATAGTAAATAGCAAAGGTATTGAAAGATGATGCAACAAACCCAGCATATTTATCCTAAAAATCCTTCTGACTTATATTTCCTTTGCTTTATTCCTGAAATCACTTAAATCACTGCTTACACATCTTCATACACATTTATACTTAAATGCCAGACAGAGGCTCTGTCAAATTGAAAGCCCCACCCGAGACTAACAAGTTTTCATTTCAGATCCACGAAATCGGAGAAAATGTATCCCTCGATGCTGAGCCGTGGAGGCGAAGTGGAAATTGAGCCGTACTATTGCCTGCCCGTGGGCACAAACGGCGTGCTCACCGCTCAAATGGCAGCTGCCATGGCGGCCCAGTCGCAGGCGGCACAGGGCCACCCTGGCGGAGTGGGTGGCGTGGCCTGGAGCCAGCCCACCTCGCCGACTCCCCTAGCCCGCGGCTCCTTCAGTTCAGCCGCTGTGGCAGCCGCCTCGGTGCTCTCGCCCACTCACGGCTCGTCTGCGGTTGTGGCTGGTGCGAATGCAGGTGCAATTGTCGGTCATCGGCTCACATATCCCAAGAAAAATGATGAAGGTGAGTGCCAGGTTTTTTTACTACAATTAAAAAATAAAAAAAAAATCTTATGAGTAAATAAAGTCAAACGCAACAAAATGTAATGAAAAATATATATAATTTAAACCCTACTTAAAGCTATTATTCCTTTACTGAAATCACATTTATTCTTTCACATTAAAATTTTGCTAAAAGATGAAATATTCAAATTGATCTTATATTCTATAGAATACAATCCTACAACTTTTGCCAAAGTGCATTCTTTAAATGCAGAATAATGCAACTCACTCGTTTTGTTTCCGTTTCCGTCTCCATTTCAGTTCACGGCAGTGCCGCCTCTTTGCTGTCCGGAGGCAGCTCCTTGTACGGCAACGCGGAGGAGCGACAGGCGCACGAGATCCGGAGGCTAAAGCGCGAGCTGCAGGATGCACGGGACCAGGTGCTCAGCCTGAGCAGCCAGCTGTCGACAAACGTGAGTACTGCGAATGTGAGAGCCTAGTTTAAGTCTGGATAAATTATGATGGCATATGTTGACGGAAACCTTTCCACCATTTCACATATGAGAAATGAGGTAGCAATAAATATATCAAGGATCTTGGCGATGAGACGATTTATGAAACCTATAATTTATTGCTAACGAAAATGAAAAGACATTGCTTCTACACTAAGCTTACTTGAATTTGTTTCTATAAAGTAAAGTAAAAGAAAAAGCGAAAGAATCGAAGATCTCAGTATAACAATTCATAATCCCATGTCTCTAAATTTTTTTGCTGTAGAAAAATAGCTACAAGTGGAAAACAAACAAAATATTCATAACAAAATGTTTCTTTTCCACTTATTATAATTATTCCTGTGCTTTGTTAGTCTAAAGCAAACTCTTTTACCTTTGTTTATGCCACAACAATCCGCAAAGTATGCTGCAAGATATGTTTAAATGCACTTGTGTCCTGCCACTGCAACAAGAGCAAGCCACAAACTTAGAATAACAACTGCAATTAAATTGCACCTGAATTATTTACGGAGAGGAAGGGGAAGTCTTGTGCTCCTAATCTGCCCCACCACATCTTTTATAGTTCAGACCCATAGTTCTACATTGTGTCCGACCATTAATTTAAGTGGTTATGCCGCGTTCTTTGGGGCACAATTTATTTGCTTCTCGCAGCTGTGGCAGCATTTGGCGCATTTGCATTGCCTACGTTCAGGAGCGGAATTAAAAAAATGTGGCGACTTCGCCGCACTCTCCATCGTTTTCCCCAGCAAATTGTGTGCCAAAAGCTTGCCGCTTTGAAAAATTCATTCGCATCGCTTATCAGGCAGTCAGTCTGCATTCAGCTTTTCAACTTTTCCGCCAAGTTTTTCCACGTCATATGCCTTTTGAGATATTTGATACACAGCGAAAATAAATGTGATTCTTAATTTATCGACATTTTAGAGTTGTGTTTCACAATTTTCGTCGATTGAGTGTCCTTTCTTACCAGAGACTGACTTAAGAACATATTTTCTTTACCAGTTAGTTTGAGCTAGCAATTTATGCCACTCCTTGAGTGTATCTCTATTGCTATTTAAAATTAGACACATGTTTTTGACAGTTTTAGGCATGTTTCTTTTCTTGTTTTGTAAACTAAACTTAGTCCTTTTCCTCTGTGTATATGGAACTTGGACTTGTGTTTGGGTGAGCGCGTTGTCAACGAAAGTCACGCAAAAGCCTGATAAACTTCCGTGGCAGACAAAAGTACTCGACGAGGAAGAGCTCAAGCCGTGCCTACTTTTGGGCGACATTTTTTTCATATGCTCGTGCCTGAAGTTGATTCATTTCGAAATTTACTTGACAACAATTTTCATCACAAAAAAGAAACTTTAAATTGCATTCCACGCGGGAGTCGCTTGAGGAGTCATTGTATGTTTTATGGTTGTCTACATTGTCGAAGGCTGTACAGTGTTTTATGGCCACCCACCATCCACCATCCACCTCCCCACACCCACACCTTGGCCATCAAATTTATCGGGGCCAGACAGGCAGACAACATAAGTCTTTTATATTTTCCTCAATTTTCGCCGCCAGTCGGTCGGTAGGTGGGTGGTGCGAAGGTCTGCAGGAAAGTGCCAAGGTCAAGGCGTGCGTGTGAATGGCCAAAAATCGACTTGATGGATTCGATGGCGAAGTAATGGACCTTAAGCGAGACCCTAAGCTGATGGAAACTTTTACCAACAAGCCCGACCACTTGAGCGCGTATCACATCTGCAATTGAGAGCGAGCAACTTTCCGCTGCCCAGCTGCCATAAAAGTGCAAACAATGTGGAGTCTTTGAATATGCCTGCTGGAATCTCCAGCAGCTGATATATGGTCTGAAATGCCGGGTCTGGATCTGGGTCTGGCTGGTTAAGTGGATTAGGTGGCTGGGTGTTGGTGAGTGTAGCTAGGAAAATGGGTCGACTTCTGCATGATTTATCTGCGAGTGGGTTGAGCGAGTGAATGCCATGTACCAGCAAATAGTTGTACTTAAAGTATTCGTTTTGTAAATTTAGGCTTTCCGGATAGGTATATAAATATATTTAAATTATTCAGTAGCCGAGTTGGAGTCCCAAAAAAATCATCTTGGTAGCTACAGTTTTAAGTTTAAAAGTCAGTACCCTGCAAACCATTTGGCGATTGTTGAATCCCCGCTCGCCAGGAAATGTCTTCTCAAAGTCGCTTTGGCGATTGCAAACTATGAGCCGTGCAGGCGACTCCCAGAAGACTCTCAGGCGACTCTCCCGGGAGACTCCCAGGCGATTCTCCCAGGAGACTCTCAGGCGACTCTCCCAGGAGACTCTCAGGCGACTCTCCCAGGAGACTCCCAGGCGACTCTCCCGGGAGACTCCCAGGCGACTCGCCCAGGAGATTCCCAGGCGACTCGCCCAGGAGATTCCCAGGCGACTCTCCCAGGAGACTCTCAGGCGACTCTCCCGGGAGACTCTCAGGCGACTCTTCCAGGAAACTCTCAGGCGACTCTCCCGGGAGACTCTCAGGCGACTCTCTCAGGAGACTCTCAGGCGACTCTCCCATGAGACTCTCAGGCGACTCTCCCGGCAGACTCCCAGGCGACTCTCCCGGGCGACTCTCCCAGGAGACTCTCAAGCGACTCGCCCAGGAGACTCTCAGGCGACTCTCCCAGGAGACTCTCAGGCGACTCTCCCAGGAGACTCTCAGGCGACTCTTCCAGGAAACTCTCAGGCGACTCTTCAAAAGAATCCCTTTCGCGATAGAAATGGTTTGCTAGAAATTCTCGTGCTTTTGCTAATCAACATTTTAAGGAACTCCTAGTAAAGTGAAAAAATACTTTAGTTTTCAAAACGTCTTAAATGTTATAACTTTTCGACTTTGGCTACCAAGCTTGGCAGCTTCTTTGTCCTTTTCACTGCCCCGTCTCAATTTTCTCATTTTGCCAGTACTTATTGTAGATTAAAAACTTTTTAATTGCCCATTGACTTTGATGTCGTTTTCTCTTGGCTTTCCTTGCCATTGTCTTGGGCAAAGTTTTGTGCGTTAATTAAATTTCTGCCACGGGTTATAATGGCAAAAATGCCGATATGTCGGTGCCCACTTCCCCCTGTCTGTCTATCGATCTGTTGATCCGCCCGACTTCCCCTCCCTCGCCCGTCTGCCGGCAGTTATGCCGCATATTATTTGCTATTGGCTCTTTTTTATTACGAGCAGTTTTTATTGACAGACGCCCGTTGTGGAGCTTCAACGTCATGAAATTTCACTTTGCGGTAGTTGGAAAAACTGATGCTTCCACACACTCAGCCAGCTGGTTCGGTTTTTCACATTTGTTCGAGGAAATCTACTGCTGTCTGACAATGCAGTTTGCGAACTTTTGAAGAGCTCTCGAGATGAGAGCTCAAGTGTGGGCAGCTTCGATAGATATATTTTAGTTGCGCCCTTTAATTTGTAAACATTTATTTCGGGGGAGGATATATTGCTGAATTTGCTGAAAATTGTGCTTTCGGAAAAGTTTGCTTGACTAAGCTATTTAATTTTGTTTTTAGCTTAAATTATATTTTACAGAAATCTCAGTAATTAAATTAAGAAAGGTTTTAATGGAAGTTCGTTTGTTAGTGTTTGTTTATGCTATGTATATATTTTGTTAACAGGTTTATTAATCCTTAAGCTATTGACAATTATTTTATTATTATTGAGTCTTTTTGTGTGGCTTAATAGCTTTAAAATAAAACTAGTACATAGGGGATATATGTATATATTTGTCCATATAAAATTTATTACCCTAAGTCAAAGGGAGTTTTTTTCAAAAGCTCAATATTTTGTTTGTGTTACAAATTCCTTAACTTTACTCGTTTATCTTTTATAACTTAAACTTTAATCTTTAAATCTCTTATTATTATTATATAAAAGTAAAAGTGCAAGCAAGCTTCGCGAGGGACCATCCCTTGGCTTCCCTTTTCTCACCCTTCTCCTGCTTATCAGACTAAGCTTTATGGTAGTTCATAGTTCGCTTTATACAAATGCGCACATAAACCCCAAGCTGCTTATAAAACTTCCAACCTACATCAACTTTAAACAGCTTTCGGCTGAGCCAGACTCTATTCAGTCCGCTCCCCTCGCCCTTTTCTCGGTATAGAAAAAACCCCAATTGAGCAATCTTATCACTGGCCATAAATATTAAACCTCAACGAAAACATCGAACTACACATGGCTCGAGGGACGGAGGGTAAAAGTGAGAGACGCGCCCATTTATCACGCACTCTGAATTGACCCCGGTGACCGGAGGCGTCAGTCCCAGGGAGCAGACTTCGTGCTCGAAATTCTAATAACATAAAGATCGCGATAGAGCTCCATCCCCTTAGAACTATTTCCCCTCATCATCCCGCCGATAAGACAAAGAGGCATAACTATAAAGCACTAGAACAACGATCGCCCCCAGCGCCAAATACACGCGCCAAAAAGGCAGAGCAATCCCAGATGACTCTATCGAGCTGAGTGGGTCTGGGATGGGGCTAGTGGGGCAACGGGAAGGTAGCCCACGCCGCAACTTAAGAGAAGCAGAAGCAAAATGCCCTGTAATTGATTTAGGTTTTGAATCCAAACACAGCCACTTGAAGATAAAAGCAGTTTAATGGATAATCCTCTCGCTAGAAATAACCAAGCTTCAGAGGTTTATTTTAATATTTGTAATATTATAAAACAGTTTATTTAAATTTACTTTAAATTGAAGAAAGGTGCAATAGTGAACAATCAAGAGAATTGTTTAATGGCGGCAACGAAAATGGTTTTGATTGTCTTAAGTAAAAAAGTAGAAGGGAAATTCCGCAACCTAGTTCCTTATATTATGCATTTACTCTTAAATGAAAATGTTGATTATTAATAACCATATATATTTCTCTTTTCATTTTAGGTAAGTGAAAAATTTCAATTAAATACTTGTATCAACTATATATTAAGTTTGGTATGTATAAAATAATTTATATGCTTCCTTAAACCATATATATACTTATACATACTTATATTTTAAATGACTTTGACTTATGCTTAAGCACAGTTGATGCTTATTTCTACCCATCCCACTTAAGCGAGAAATCAATTCTTGTTCCCCATTTACAAATAACACAATTCGAATAAGGATTCAAAGATTATAAGCTCCCAAAATTTATGCTGGTATCAGCCAAAAGCCAACGACAAATGTCGGGTAGTTCCGAAGCCAATAACCTTCCACTTCCATCCGTCGTTTGGTGGCCGCCACCCCAGTAGTCTATTTAAGCAATCCACCCAGAATATGTGCTCCCAACTTTATGATGTCTCAGTCCTTGGAGCTTGGCCTCCATACAAGAGCATATAGGTACAGACGCATCCTCTTCATTTTTTGGCGCCGCTTAGTCTTGCGCCAAAAATAAACTACGTCGGGCGTAAGGTTCGGCTGTGTGTCCCCACAGGGCTGTCCTTCACTTTGGCCTTACCGCCACAAATCCACAAAACTAAAATTTGCAATTTTTTCCACTTTGTTGTGTCCTCGCCTTGGCCGCCCAGGAAGCTGCGTCTGTAATTTTTTTTTCGCTCACTTGCTCATAGTTCTGCGCACATCTAACTAAGGGGTCGTCGTCGATGGGGCAGATGACTGTGACAGAGCCCACAAATAAGTACGTTCACTCCGCCGATGCCGCCACATTGGCGCCTGGCTTCAGTCTGGGACAATCCTGCAGGATATTAAGGTTCAGGCCAAGCCGACTAATGTAATCTCCTGCTAAATAATATACTAAACTTTTTGATAGTAATGGGAAATGTAAATTAATCTACAATATTTATTTATATATCAAACAAAGTCCTGAAAGTCCTGTAAAAATATTTGTATGTATTTATATAATCTCTATTAAAGGAACTTATATCCTTAGCCTTGACTGTAGTTCCCCTGCAAACCCGAATGACCCAACTTTTGGCGCATCCTTTCGCCATTTTTTTTCTCTCGTCCCGTCAGCGTTTTGTTTTTCCGCCTGGATTCTGTTATTTGTTTTGTCGCCGCCAAGTCGGCGTCATCGTCGCCGCTGCTGCCGCGCCGTTAGCAGAGGTTGCCAAAGGACTTGGCTGTCGCGTGGGTCCTGTTCAGTTCCGCGTTCGAGGTCGAGCTACACGCACAAAAATCGAAATCAAAGTCGGAAATACGCGGAGTTTCGGCTGGCAACATGCTGCTTACCACACTGCAACATGTTGCCGATCGCCAGCTCACTCTCTTGCAAAACTGATCTTAGTGGGGTTAGTTTTAGCTCCGTTCCGTTCCGTTCCCACTCTCTGTGTTACTCTCCTGTTGTGTGAACAGTTCAAGTTGGAGAAACTGGACGGCAGGGGGCGCAAGTGCGTATCTGCGACTCAGAGTATCTGAGTATCAGAACGGGTGTATCTTATGTGATTAAAAATACAAAAAATAATTTAAATGCAATTTTACTGTTTTACAAAAATATAAAATATATAAAATTCGCGTTTGTTATATACTCAACAAACTCAGCTCAAGTTTCTAGAACTCCTAAACCTATTCTCAGTGTATCTGCCGCTCCGCTCGCGGGTAGCTCAACTGATCTTACTCAACATCGACTGGGGTTAGTTGCCGAACTGCCGCTCGCCGAGCAGCACACACACGATCGAGGCGCGCGCGCGAGTATCTGCGAGTACCCGAGTGTATCTGCGTATCTAGCGGGTATAACTGGAGTGCGTGATCGCCGGAGTTCGCTCGCGGCTGTTTACCCAACTGATTACCAAAGTGTTGCGTGAAGTGAAGATCTGTAAGGAATACAGAGAATTACACAAGTAGAAAAGGTTCATTGAGCAGCTTTCCAGAGCTATAAATAAGTGACCAAAGCCTTGGCGAAACGTGTTTGTGACGTGCAAAAACAAAATACGCGCCGGAGTGAATGAATATATGTATTAGCTCCGAAACCGGTCAGCCAAACACAATTAAAAATATATGCCCAACGTTCTGCTACTCTCAGAACTGCTGACACAGAAAGATAACAAAGAGTTCACCTACAAGCGCTTAAATTAACAACCGGGCAACCGAGCTGACAGTTGATAAACAAACAAGTTGCTGCCACAATTAACAACGCGGAAGTGGTGTTCATTGCTAGGGTCTCCATGCCCCCATCCTAGTCCCATTCCCCCCGGAGTCAGGCACTACTCCAGCCGCCAAAAGAATCGTCAAATTACATTTCGAGCCTTGCGAAAATCCACTCCCCTGTCTCTCCCTTTCAATTTGTTCTCCCTTTTTCTGCCAAAATAGCAGCAAATCATAGGGGCACCATGGAGATTCTCCTAGGTGCAGGGAGATGTGCAACAATGGCACAATCGTTTAATGGAGCGTGTCGAAATGAGTTCAGTTCGGTGCTAGTCGTACATACATATGCATGCGACGAAAAGGTTGAACACATGCCACTCGAAACCAGGCGAGTTGAAACAGGGGCGTAGTGACTGGAATCAAGATAATAAAATGATATCTACTTCTAAATGCAAATTGGGGACTGCATTTGGGGAAGCTTTGAGAGGAAAACTGAAGTATCCTTCATCTAAAATCAAATAAGGCACCTTTAAGCTCTGCTACAAGCCCAGAGAAGTCTAGAAACCCAATATTTGCGTTGTCAGCTTTATCATAACATTATTTTTTATATATATCCTTTAGAAGATAGTATATTTTTTATGACTGCTCCCATTTTGATATAATCTCTACCTCGAACCACCCTCAACAATGCCTACAAGAAATATCACTTTATGATCTTCAGGCCAGACCATTAATCAACCCCCTTTGCTGCATCCATGTCCCATTCAATCGAGCCGAACAGTAGCCTACACACAAATTGCACAAACATGTCAAAGGAGGGGGAACCCAAAAAAAAAAGGAATAATAAAATACTTTGTCTGCTGCATTGTGACTTTTTATTAGGTTTTTTGCTCCCTCCTTCCCCTAGTAGTTCAGTTGCAGTTACGTGGAGAGAATTTGTTGTATTTTTGTGTGAATTTGATGGCGGAAAATACTTTATGAGTTGGCAAACAAATATCACATACTTACTATTGATTTTTCGCTAATGACTCCGAAAACAAAGGAAAAGCCAGCGGTTTAGCTCTGACTGTACTGACACACGCAACGCATCGCATCGCTCAGCGTAATCCAGATGAAATTCCCGAATCTCCCTCGCATATGGGTTCCCTGTTTCCTGGGACAGCTGTCCCTAATATGAAGAGGTGTCACCCTCCCTCACGATTCCGCGTCTCGTGTTGCGTGTTCCGTGTTCCGTGCGTGGAAAGCCATCAATTAAAATTGGGAAAAGGGAATGCAGCATTTCTCAGCATTTCCCACCATTTCCACCCTCCATGTATCAATTTCCTTCTTCCGCTTTGAACTGTTTGTAATAAATTCCTATTGGGATGGCGTCACAGGAAAGGGACTCCCCAAAATTAAGTGTTTCCTTACAAATTTTCAATTTAATAAATCCCCCAATTATTAATGCAGTTTTCTGCCATCATCCTTGACGAAGATTGATTTTTTAAACTTCGCTCGTTCCAGCTCTGGGAGTGTATACATTTTCTTCAGCGACTAATCAAAATTGGCCATGCCTGAAAATTGGCGGAGCCAAGTCTGCTGGGACGAAGTATTAGGAGGCGACGGAAAATTAGTTTTTAATTTGTAATTTTTCGCACACCGTCGTCAGGCTTCAACTTTGAAGTTGTTTTTGATTTCTAATAGCCGTTTCTCTTTGAACTGCTCTGGCACTGGCGCGAGAAAGTGTGAAAATCGACGAGGGAAAAACTGTGCTCAAGTTTTCCAGTTCAATTAGCCGCCACGGATCGCCGATTGCAACAAGTCCATAACAATTTCCGGCCATCGCTCGATGGGCAATCCGAGGCACTCATGTTAGCAGATATCAGGAAAGTGTCCTAAGATCGGTTGCCTTTCCTGCCTGAACAACACCTGGCTTTCCCGATATAAAGATCGTCAATTTTCCTCACTTTTCCTTGTGATTGACTGTCTGCAAATGGCAGTGTCTACTCCAATTTTGTTGTTGTTTGGCGAGAGTTGTGTGGCAGAGGGAATCGATGTCAAGCGCCTTGCAACTCCGCCGACTCTGGGTGCCGCCAAACAGTCTGCATGCACCTCTCGTGGGACAGCTGTTGGGTGATTTGCATTTCAGTGTGTTTGAGGTAAATGCCATGTAAATATGTGGTCAGCCCGGCAAACAAATGTACTCGGCACACAGAGCAAGCCCAGAAACACTTCAATCGAGAAGGGAAGTCATAGGGCAAGTCGCACATTGGATACTCTTAAATCACGAAAGGAAAACATCTAAATAAACTCTGGGAATGGGTGTGCATTTAGGAATACATAATTAAGGTACATCCTCTACTACGCTGCAAACTTTTCCCTAATATTAGAGGGTGTAAAACTGGCATAGAGGAAGGTTCTTTTAGAGACCTTAATTAATGGGCGGTCTTTATGAGGCGACCTGCGACCCGCATCGATTGCCTGCTACTGTGTTCATCCGCTTGCAGGGCTAATGACCCGCCAAATCCCAGATATCGGAACCCGAGGCGCTTGTCTGGCATACTTAAGTAGAGTCCCATTGAGGCGCTACCTGTTAATAGGGTCGGGTTCGAAAGGGTTTCATCTCTTCTGTGGGTTCCTTTCTGTCCATGTTAATTGCCCAACAAAGCCTGATTTGATTTAAAGAAAACGCAGAGAAATGATAATTATCAAAACTAAACAAGAAATGATTGTCGAGGGGAAGCTATTAAAGAAGGAAAATTGTCATGGGAAAATGAAAACTGAAAGAGAGGTGGGAAAAAGTTGAGAGAATAGAAAGGCATAAATACTTGTATATAAAAAAAGACAAAGAGAAAAGTTTCAAGCATTTATACACACTCAACACAAATTGCTGGCAATTATGAAAAACGCATTTAAGAATTACGTTCTCGCAAAGTTTAACCAGTTTTTGGATAACACAAAACTACTAGACATAAAATGAAATTCAACATAAGCCCATCTTGTTTCTAGTAAATATGCACATATAAGGAGTCCCCTTATTTCTTGTACACATAATTACATAAATGGCTTTCAAACATCTCTCTCATTGAGCAAATTACCGGCTGCCTTTCCGAATGCTTACCCTATCGTTGCACCTTTCGTCCTGGCTAATTGGAGCTGCACCTTTGGCAACATGTTGCTGTGGCAGCTGCCACGCGAACAGCAAGCTGCAGCCGTCCTTGTGCCTGGCTGACACTCGATAAACAGCCATTATGGCCGCCCTTTGTCTACTTTTTGTTGGACAGCGCGCGAGGAGTGGCACCTTAAAGGGCGAAGAATGCGTTGCAATCATTAATCAGCTGGAACTAATATTGTGGCAGCTGCTGGATGCAGCTCGCCCAGCTTCTACGTCTAATTGCAGTTGACAAACAGTGAACTCAGAGCCCATTGAGCGGGCATCAAACTCTGCCTCCACATGCTGTAGATCCACTCCACAATGATTCTCGGAAAGACCAGCTCTCCGACTCTTATCTCGGACTTCCATTTAGTGCTTCAGTTTCCACAGAAGGCGCTCCCCCAAGTTCTTGAAAATGTAATTATCATCGTGCCAGAATTATACTGCTCCTATATGCCTCGTGAGGTGGACGACTTCTTTTCTTGGATCAATTTGGTAAATTCGATATGATCTGTAGGGTGGACCCAGCCAGGCATAGATTCCATTTAAGGGAAATTTATGAATTTCCACTGCCGTCACTCTTCCCGTTTTCGTCACTTGATTTACAGAGTCGGCACTGGACTCGTAAGTGTCGGATTTGGGATTATCTGCTGCCATATCTTGAGACATCCATCAATATGTCCGGAGTGTGTTAATCGCATAGAAAGCATCTCGGCCACTTCCACTTCACTTTCAAGACAAACAGGAAAATTTGCATACGATACGAGCACAAGCAGGAGTCAGTCCATTGTGGAATCATTTGAAACCCAAAAGGAAAATGTCTAGAAATCTAATCAAAACGATAGCCCCTTGGAAATCGGATTCGAGTCTCTCTCTATCTCTCTAGTACACAAATCACGTCAGCAGACAATTTATCAGCGAGCCCTGGTCGGAACGGGCTGAATGCTTAAAGCTAATGAAATGCAATTGGAAATTTATTGGTCTGCATGCTGATAAGGCTCGGCTCGAACCGAATTTCGGGCAGCGAGTGGAGAACTGGAGTTCCACTTGGCTTCTCCGTAATTACAATTGCCAGTCGCCGGCTTGGGGAGCTGCTCCCAGTTCACATCTGGGTCCATCCACATGACGGACACCAACAATGGGGGTATCTGAAATTATTGTGTAGCCACAAAACAATGACGACAACATCGCATCAGTCTGTCAGACAGAGTCGACAGTCGACAGTCGTGTGCATGTTGCATGCAACATTCGCCGCCCTTCTCCCTTGTTGATTATGCTGATGACTTTTCGGGGCCCTCCATCCCCAGATTGCATCCGAGGCCCCTCTCCATTTGCTAATAATAATAATGAAAAAGTTTTACTCTTTGCGAGGTACACTTTTTGGGGAACAGCTTGGGGTTAAGGGGTCGGATTTGTTTGTGATGCCTGCCCAACCTGGACACTAAGCAATTTCATGGGCTAAAGATTAAACTTAAAATTAGACTTGCTGCCAATTTATTTAATTCTCAAGTTTTAAGCATAGATAATCTTATCGTTTTAAGCAACATTTTATCTTAAGTCCTATAATCCACCTTATAAACAAACCGTTTATTTAATCTCTTGTATGCTGTTTCAAAGCCGATTATGTTTGCAAACACATGTGACGCCTTCTCTGCCGGAAGATTGCAGTCTGTCCATCTCATTAAGTACACATTATCTCCGCATTGGCGTCACCATTAAGTTTACTTAGTCGTTTTCCAGCTCTACCTCGATTGAGTGAATTTCTGGTTCTGCACTCATCGAATTGACCTTCGTTATGCAATGTGTGGCCCTGTATGTGCATCTTTATTGCAAGCTCAAATGCAATTGCCGCCTCAAGTAACTCTTAATGGAATGCATTAGGGCTATATAGTATATATACATAAGCCTCTCTGACGCAAAAACTCATTTCCCCACTCGAACGAACAAGCGATCCTCTCGAGTTACGTGGCTGTTATGGTGCGCGATGTTGCACAGCCCCAGTGCCACAGACTGTGTGGCAGTCGACAAAGAAACAGAAACTTAAATTAGCCCCAATTGTTTATAATTGTGCAAAAGTGCTTGGGTTGTTGTCAAGTGTTCCTCGAGTGAGGAAGTGGAGAACGGCTAGCGATCGTTCACTCTTATGATCAGGAAACTTAAGACTCACAAACAAGTTTTGGTGGAAAAACCACCCGCTCAAAAAACACAAAGTCTGACACAGAAGTAAATCTTTTAAATATATTATTAAAAACTAGGGGTTGAGAGCTCTTTAGGGAAAATACTACCCTCTCACAGTACAAGTAATTTAATCAATTACAGATTTAAAGCTACATAGATGCAGCTTGTAGAGCTCTCTAAACTCCATATGCTCGCCTATTACACTTCCAGTAGGACTGTATACTATAGCCTTTATTATTAATTTAAGAATAAGCCTCTCCCCTTGTTTTTTCTCAGCAGGTTTCCGACAACGTCAGAGTGGCGTTTTTAGTAAAAAAAAATAAAATACAAAACACTCTACGTTTTTTTTAGATCGCTGCCGCTCCCCTACTCAAGAGCAAGACAGTTTCTGTTTTCGTTTTTGCATAAATACATAAATTTTATAATTTTACGATCGGAGCTCGGTCGTGGCGATAACCGTTCGTTGATAAGCCCGAAATAAGCCGAATTTCGGTGGAACAACTTTTTGGCAATTCAGGCGCCGCCGCTGTCAACGGAAATATTATTTCTATAAATTTGAAATACGAGCTATAAAACTCATTAATGGCGGGCATGAATTTTGGTTTTTGCTTTGAAAACATTTACGATTTCTGCGCGTCACGTTTTGTTACTTAAGCACACCCCGAGTGATCTAATGAGGTGACTTCTTGATCAGCCAAGTGGGGGAGTCCCCATAAAAGAGCTCGAACTGAAAGGTTTTCAAGTTTTCGAGCCCGTCAAAACTGCCGCCCAAACATACACCGAGCGAGCCACTTAGATATGCATTTGACAGCCGCAGTCAGCTTTGTTTTGGCTGTTCGTTCAACCAGTTTTTGCCATTGAACGTTCAGAATATTTTGGATATTTTCAGCCTGACACAATTAGCCGACGGGTTTTTGCCCGCGAATTGCGTAGCTGGAAATAATCGATCAATGTAGTGCGGGGATTCCAAAGCTAAAGTCAGAGGCAGAGCCAGAGCTGGAGCTCCAATGTCAGCTGCTTGGCGGACAGCAGCATCATCAGTAAAAATAGTCACCCCTTGGAGCTGCTGTTTCGCTGAACATGTGTTGATCCCCGGCTTTATCTTTCGATGTCGAGAAGTATTCACGCTTTAATCGTCAACATTTTATTTTCGCTAATAGTTCGTTCCCTTTCCGAAACGCATTAATCAAACACTCGTCCCAGTGAGCTGCTGACTCTTGAGCGTTGCTTTTTAATGTTTGCTGTAGGTACTCCTCACACTCGAAGCTATTTCCTTTTGCGATTTTAATGGCTGATAAGACGGCATCGGCAGCCTCGCTGTCTAGACTTGGCAGTTGGGCTGCCCACAGGAAAGGCAGAAAGACTCTCTAGACTGGAGAGTCAAGAGTCTCAACTAAGCTCCAGACAGACCCTCGCGATAAGTCTGAACGCCTGCCTTCCAGGCCGTGCTTTGCATTTCGGCGAAAGTTGTCAATGCTGTCAGAGGTGCGTTACAGATAGGAAAAAAATATAGGAAAAACGCCTGCACACCGGGAACCAGACTCCAGTTAAGGCCTGAACCCCTGCCATTTAGCCAGCCGCAAAAGTTCAATTCAGATATATTTTTTAGCATAACAATAGATACGAAGCGAACTATTAAATGCCAATGCAAGCTGCAATTGCATAAATTTCAGTAGACAATGGCGAGGCTCGAAAAAATGCAAACAATTAGACGCCCACATGACCCACAAAAGTCACATTTCGAAACTCGCAGGCAAACAAAAAAAATGCGATGCCCTGTGGGGGCTGGAAGTTATTGAATTTTTCGACGATATTTGATTTATATTCGCTTGATTCGAATTAATTTGCACGAATCGTGTTCGGGTTGATTGAAATTTTTGTGCAAACTTTGATCGGTTCTCCACAGAGTAACTCACTCTGGGGACTTGTTATATTTTTATATTTTAGCTTGAAGCCTGACTGGTTGCATGTGCCGTTGAGTGGCTTATCAAACCGGAGATGGTGATTCACACTGCCCTATAAAAGACCTATACAGAGGGCAGTGATTGATGGGATTAGACATTCTTGGAAAACTTTGTGCAAATATGGTTTTCTTAGAGGAAAAAATACCTTCTCTTTGTAAAGATTGTAACTAACTAGGCCGTTGGAGAAATTGTTTTATAAGTACATAAGTTGATGAAAAGTCTTTTACATACACAGTTTACTCCGGATATTTAATCAATAATATCAATATTTTAACATTTAATGCAATATTATTCGATATGATTTTTAACACGATAATGTTGTCGGTTTGCCATATCCAAATTTTCAAATATATATTAATTTCTTTGAAAAAACTTAAAGGAAAAAACTTTCTGGCCCATTTCTCGCTTTATTCTTTATGTTATAATTTAGACTTCAAGATGGACTAGAGAACCTCTCCTCAAACTCCTTACTTTACCCACTCCTTCAGTCTTTCGTAACTATCGTTCCTAGCACTCTGATTGCAGAAGAACGTTAATTTTCGCTGAATTACTTCATCCACATTGAGCAATTCCAAAATGATATACATTCCCAGGCATCGCTACTTCAAGTCCACAATTAAAGTTGCTGTTTATTAGAAGCTCCGGGCAGACTCTGTGCGCTGGAGAGGGATGGGTGACTGGGCGAGCGAGAGGTTCGAGCCGCACACCATGAACTGCAATCAAAACAATTACAGCCAATTCACACCGCGCTAAAAACAACAGCAACTGTCCAGTTTCCACTCCTCAGGCCCCACTCCTGGTCACTTCCCAGTCGCAGTCGCAGCTGCGGAAAGCTCAGTAGTACAGAAAATCAACAGCAATAAAGTAGAAACATCGAAACGTCGTTCGTATGTTGATGACATTAGAAAATCGTTGTTTATTGCATTTCCTTGTTATTATTGTTGCTGTGGTTAGCCAGCCAGCAGTCTTTGTTACGTCGCCCCACAAGGAACCAGAACTCCTTCGGCTGCGCCGCTCCAAGTGTCAACGAACCGAGGCGACGAGCCAGCCAGTTGACAGCCAGCAAAAGCCACAGGAAAATGGCCACAGTGACAGGCAACATTCGATTCGGAGAGACTGCAAGTCGGAATGGGTCTTGGGCCTGGGCCTGGGCTTGGGACATGCTTGTACATAGATATGCCTCAAGTGCCGGTTCGTGTTGCTCCAATGTGTCAGGCAGATGTTAAAATAATGCGAAATATGGCATGACAGTTGCTCGATCGAAGAAATTAGCATACTTCATACTGTTGGTTCAATCTGCTATCCTAGAAGTGTTTTTTTAATATACTTAAACAATACAATACATTCCTTGATTAAATCGCATAACAAATTGCTTTTAAATCGTTTTCAGTAGGTTTATAGGTTACATTAAGACTCGAATACAACTTTTCATTTCATTAGGCCCTTCATTTTCTACCCACCATAAACTGCTCCAAGGGCATACATTTATTGATTTTTCTTCTTCTCGCAATGTGCGTCACGTGAATTAGATGCTAATTAGGCGTTAATCAGAAAACTGGCACCTAGAAACAAACCTGGTTTGAGGGACAGGCACGAGTGCGACTCCCACTGTGACGGGGGGAATGGGAATAAAGTTAGAGTTAGAGTTAAGGGAGTGACCGAGTTCGTTGAACGCTTCAATTTATGAATCGCGGCTTCAATTAAAAATGATTGATACAGTTTTATCTGTTAAGTCCCAAGGGGCCCTAGCAATGAACAATTAAGTGCGCGTGGTTGATTATAAACGAAAAACCTCCATTTGAATGCCGCAGCAATTAATCAATGTTTGAAAGTCGGGCTGACATGAAAACGGATGAGAATTAAGGAAAACCAAGGGTCCAACACTCGAGACCATGTCCACAGCCAGTGCCGGCAGTCGGCCGCCTCCCTCGCCGATCTCGGTGCCCATTTACGACGGCTATGCCACAATACGAGCTCGTGGCCTAACCCGATCCCGCTCCATCAGAGCTGCCGCGGCAGAGACCGAGGCAGCAGCTGGCGCCCAGCCAGCTCCGATTATTCAAAAGACGCCCAGACGCCAGCGAACCGTTTCCTTAAGGAGCAACTACAGCCTGCCCGGCGGTCAGCCGGAGGAGATCTATGCCAGAGCCAAACCTGTGCGGACTCCCACCATTGGCGACCTAGAACCCATCTATACCAACCCTTCAGGCTTCCGCCCGCTGTCGGATGCCTCCAGCTCTTCCGGGGGCGGCAGCATGCCCTGCGATTACCAGAACGTTAAGAAGAACTCCCGGTTCTCCTTGGACTCCCTCCAGAGCAGTGCCACTCCCAAGACCCCAGACTACAATACCGCCGGCGAGGAGGAGCCCATTTTCCTGTACACCGCACCAGACAGTCCCAAGCGGAGGTTGGATAGTGGAATTCGCGGCTCCTACGACAGCTCCGAGCGAGGCTGCTATTCACCAGCGCCCCGGTTGAGTTTCGACATGCAAGAGCGGGACTCTCCGCGTCTAAGACCGCCGACCTTGCGTCACAACTCCGTAGGTCCCACGGTCAATCGTCGTCCCCTGACCTTGTCCCTGAGCGAGGCACCGCGTTCTCCCACAGGGCTGCCACCTCCAGCTCCAGTTCGCCGGGAGAGTCTGTACGCCAAGCCAAAGATATATGCCACGCCCACGAGGCCACCAACCAGCACACGCCTTAATCTGTACGAGCTGCCCATTGTGCCTCAGCGGAGCAGCAGCGCCGAGCTTCTGGAGAGATCCTTCACCAGCCAGAGCCTGGCCACCATCGACCAGGACGAGATGTTGGTGATGCCCAGTGCCATGCCCATGCTGCCCAATGCCGTGGACAGGCGCTACCACACGTTGGGCCATATGAGGGTCAAGAGCATGGGCGCAGGTCTGCATCGCAGCCTGGATGTGCCAATGGGTTCCATGCTGGACATGGCCTCAGGTGGTGGTCACTGGCGGCACAAAGGAGGCAACAAGTCAGCTGGCAACATATACGCCTCCGCGGAGGCAGCGGTCAGCGATCTCAACCGGATGGCTCCGGAGTACATGGACCCGCTGGACTTCAAAATAGGATGTCAGACCACCTTGCGAAGCAAGCCGCTGATTCCCTGGTACGAGCTGGCCATTCGAAGGGATTTCAAGCGTCAGTCCTGTCCGCCAATGAGCAGCTCGACTGTGACAGTGGACGGAGTGGTCTATGCGCCGTCCCTGACCTTGGCCACATCGCCGCGCGAGGAGCTTGAACAGGTGAAGTACTAATATAATGCGAATAGGGTTTAAACAAGAGTTAAATAAAAAGATTTAGTTTATAACTTAAACTTAAGACAATCAAGTTAAGAGGTAGAGGAGTTTAGCATTCCATCTGGTGGCCTCATCCCCTGGTCCACTTCTGAGAGTTTGTCTTGCCTTTTCAGACTGTACAAATTCTACTGTTCCATGTGGCATCTTCCGTCTGTCTGTTATTAAATTCATGTCGTGCTTGTTTTGGCTCCCAGTGATGTCTTAACCTGGCATTCCTCATCCGGCTTTGGCATTACGAATGCAGCTCACCCAGTATGGCCGGGCTATGCAGGCAGAAGAGAACCCAGAACATTCACAGCCGCACTTGACCACTGATTCCTCCTCGAGCTGTATCGAATTTCGCAGAGACGAGGCCAGAGACCGAGTTCCATTCAGCTGTCAGTCGCCGTTAGATGCGCTCTGCGCTGATTGATTCAATCAAAGTTGCATGAGAGGCCAGGCTGCATTTGTCTCTGCAGAGGCCTTTGGGCCTGAGCCTGAGCCTGCTGCCTGGCATATTAAGTAAACGGGGGTCTGACCAAGCTAAGGCTCTCCCATGGATGCCAGTTTTGGCTGCACTGGACCACAGACATGGCATGCCCAGCTCCAACAGCATCCAACATCTGTTGTTGTTGCTGATGACCAAAACCGATGACCTGATTTCGCAGAACATGCAATTGATATGTCTGCCAAAGGAAAAATGGAGTCTGCTCGGCCGTTGGAATGCCCTAGACAAAGAGAGAGATTAATATGCAACTGTATATCTGATATATCATCGATAGGGTTTCCGACACCCACACTCGGGAGAAATGAGCTCGTCATTGACGCATATTTATGTTTTTTCCCAGAAGCTTAGTGGTTTCTTTAAGATCACATTTATAATATGCTTCGATGAATAAATAACCCATCTTGTTATTAGATTTAAAGTATATGTATATTTTCCGTTAATTATATTTATAGCTTTATTTATAGCCACAAACTATCTTCTTTTCTTTAAAAAAATTATTAAAATTATATTAAGCATTCTTTTAAAGACCTATTAAGAGGACTTCAATTTCACAGTGATTTCTGTAGCTCCCCTAATTATGACCTTATACAATTGGAATTAATAACCCTCCAAATAATCAGCTTAAAATTATACCTAAACTTAAATACCCGACAAACCCAATATCTCACACCCATTCATATCAATCCACCAATTTAAGCAGACCACAAAAAACTCAAGCGCTTAAGGCTTGAAAAACCAAGAGACTTCGTCGCCAATTGCGGGTCCAATCAATGTCAACTTTCAAAACAAATAAAGTTGCCATTATGCCGTGCACTGAGTACGTTTGTTTTTCTTCAATTTTTTGTTCGTTTTTTGCTCATTTTTGATACGCGCGCGCGCGTTTTTTAAAGCGGTTTTAAAGTTTATACCCAGCGGCGCTGGCGAGTTTTTAAGGCGTTTTCCATGTTCATTTCATGTTTATTTATGAGCAGCTCTAACAGATGCCAGGCCTCGACGGCAGTTGGTAACCTGAGCCTGAGCCGGCCAAGAAGTCAACTGTGGAAAGTGAAATTGTCAGATGGCGTGTGAACAAGACACAGTTTCAGGAGCACTGCTCTCCGGCTGGTCAAGAGGTGATATCACAATTTTGATTGGCGAGTCAAGCGGACAGGGTTGAGTGCCAGCAGTTGAATGCCTTAATTGATTTAACTCGATTTATGCGTTATGCTTTTTATTGTTTGTTGGACATTTACATATTCGGCAATTGTCACCTATATGTACTGTAATTATGACACCGAACTAGACTGTGACATGATTAATGGACATTTGATTGCTTGATGGGAATGGGTATTCGTTCAATTGATTAATGTAAATTAAAGACTCTTTGTGGCCTCTTAAAGTGGTTCAATTAATATTATTACCTGACGAGCTATTGCCTATTGACTAGGAAATATGTAATTGCGTCTTGGGCATCAGTTTAGAGCGTTTCAATGGTTAACTCCCACTGTGTGGCAGTGTTTTTGAACCATTTGAGGCCCCATTATACTTGTGCCACTTTTAGGCGCTGCGCCATGCATAATTAATAAATCTTTCGGCTGACAAAACGCCAACAAATTGGCAACTCGGTCTCAGCCTTAAATAACTTGTTGTTTTTATCTATCGGAGATCGCTTATTAAAACAGTTGCTCTGTGATAAACGAGATGGCAACTGGCGATTGGCCGAATGCACATGAAATATCTCTATATCTCGCAGATAATAATTGCAGCCGCGGCACGGAGCCAACAAAGAAACTGGTTGACTAACTGACTGACTGACTGGGTGAGTGAGCGAGCGTCTAGTTGGTTTTTCGCAGAGTTAACAGTCTCCCCACAAGATACGCCGCTTCGTTCAATTTGTAATTAAATTATACATACTCGTATTTATTTTTTTAACTATGTAAGGCAGCCAGTTATTCCGAGCTGGGCACGTGTTTTGGACTCCTAGCCTGAACATTTGCTCTGTACTTTTTGCTGCTTTCCGACCTGTCACAGGTGGCTGAGGCCCGAAACCAGTTCTGTGCGAGTAGTTCCTCGGCAGGGTTCCCAAAAGACCAACAGCCGAAACCTCCATGGAAAAAAAAGAACATGAAAACTTGTTTTCGACCGCAAGAAGAGCTGGAAAGGCAGCCACGGTGATGGAGGAGACTCAGACCCCAAGACGTGACCATGATGGAGCTGTTCAGGAAAAGGACGAGTCGCTGTCGGTGTTTGATGCCCCCTCCAATTGCCACACAGACGTTGTATGTAGTGGCCCTTCTCCCCGAGGAAATCAGCGCAACTGGCGGAGTAAACTCAATTCGACTCGAGCCCAGAATCAAAACAAACAACAATGGTCAAACAGAATCGAGCTGGCAAAACCAGAAACCAGAGTCTGGCTCTGGGACTGGCTCTGGCTCTGGGTCTGTCTCTGGGTTTGTCTCTGGGTCTTCGTGTCTCTTGTTTGATAAGCAAAACAACAAAGAGGGGAAATGTAAACAAATTCAAAACTTTTAGCTGCCATGTTGATTTGAATGCTCCGCACAAATATTGTGTTATCACAGTCACCGTCACCGCGCTTCATCTTCGTTGTCTCTGAACGTTGAACGTGCCCCTTGCGGCTTCCGGTCTTGAAATTGAACAAATCAATAAGACACGAAAAATAAATCAACGAAAATAAAGTGGGAACGAAGGGTACTTGAATGGCCATTGATCGTGTTGCTGTCGCAAGTCATTGTTGTGATTGTCTGGGGAAAATGCGTTCTTGATTAAGGGATTAACTGAAAAGGGCCAAGAACATCAACACAAAGAAGTTATTAAATTATTGGATTAATTTGTAGAGATTTTGGAAGTTGTATATTGATTGAGTCTCTGTTTTGTTTTGGAACTTCATTGCTTTAAGTTAAACTAAGCTGCATTAATCTGGCATCTTCGTTAAACCCAATTTAGACCAATAATATTATCTAAATATATCATTCAAAATGCTTTAAATATTATTTTTAATCTTCCCTCAAAATCTGAATCTCCAACTAATTTTGAAATGTCTTTTTCTTTCCATTGCAGGTAAGTTTACATACTGCAATCTCTAAACCGGGAGACTGGCATTGCGGAGTAGCCAAATGGCAAACTTATCTGGGTAACAGTATACATAGCTTTGGAGATTCGCAGAGCGGGAGCGAATCGGCAATTTTACAAATAATGGAGCCAGCAATCTTGATCTTTCACCAGCCACTGGGACACAGAGGCTTCCATTCTGGAAGCAGACAGAGTTGCATTGGCGGCGGATCAAAGGCGATTCAGCTGGCCTGTGCGGATAACTCCGTGGGATGGCCGGCCCTTCTCTTTCGGTTCGGCTGTCCAAGATGCTTAATGATGATTTGCTATTTCTCCGCGCTCGCGGCTCCGAGTCACTTGCCCCGTATCCTGATGCCCATGTCCCTGTCTTTTCAGCTTTGCTCTTCGGCACTTCGATGTGTGAGTTTGTTTGCGCCACAAACAATCAGAAGGGATTAGTTTGTTAATCATTTTATTATGGGGCAGGTCTTGAGCTTCGATTGTGCTCGAAATGAGAGAACGCCCGAAAAGGAGCAGCGGATGAGAAATCGAATCAAGATATGAAACTGACGCAGGTATCTGGAATCTCAGGCAGGAAATCAGTTGTGATTAAAGAGCACAAAAGTTGCCTTAGCTTCACTAATTTGAATCGCGTTGCGAGTTGCCTCTTTTAAAGAAATATATTTTATTTAGCACACGCTATCTTATCTCCTTTCCCCTGATATAACCAGGTAGACTTTTCTAATCTACACTAACTATCAGCTGGAGCTTGCGGGACTTCAGGCAGGAAAAAGTCGCATAGGTTACAGCCATCAACTTCCAATCTTCATTAATTTTGCACTACCGCCAGAGTCCATCAACTCGTTAGAAAATTTGTCCATAATTCAGCGAGGTCAAAGCCATCAGACCCGGTTGTTGAAGCTTCCGAAGAAATGGAATCCCCCGCTTTGACTAACACCTGACCTTGGCTGGCCTTCGTCAATTAGTCATTATCAAAGGGGTGGGCGGGGAGGTTAGTTCGGAGAATGCCATCTGCCATCCTTGGGAAACTTTCACTCTCGAAGGCCGGGGAAAATCATGTTGCATACTGCATCAAATATTCCAATGCAAATTGGGCAAACTCCTCGCTGGCGCATTATAAATCAGTAGACGAAGCGACAACTGCTACAGTCGGATTCTGTTGTGTAAATTCAAATAAATCACTGGAAAGGTCAAAGGGCACACGCCTACGGCATGTTGCTGACACCGACACACACACATGGTCGCCCGATGCTGCAACAATTGTCAAGTGTCGTCGCTGTCACTGCAGTTGCAGCACCATGATTTATGCACGACAGCAACAGCAGCGAACGTTTTGGGTTGCCTGCCGAGTTTATTGAATTTATCGCTGGCCAGGCGACCCATTTACGATAGTTAATCGAAGGCCGCTCGCCCTATCAAGTGGTAGCCACTATCAGTGCCTATCAGCCAGCCGCAATTCCGCTGTTTAAGCGTTATTTTTATACACATATAATGGGGTTCGGACGAGGGAGCTGCTTTTGGGCTGCCATTGAACTTGAACTTTGTTTTGTGTCTGCAAATTGCCAGCGCAAAATTCAGCAATGCATCAGTGGCAGCCGCAGCAGCAGCAGCAGTCAAATTAAAGTTGGCCTGTGTTTGCCCCTCCCCCGGTTTCCACTGGTTTCTACCTCTTTTTCCCGCTCCTCTCCTGGCTGCGTGTCGCTCGCAGCTGATGCATAACCGTCTTACGCTTCGGTGCCTCCAACGTGCAAATGAACTGCAAAAACAGCAGCAACATCAGAAACAGCAGCAGCAGCTATATCAAGGCTCCCCTCTCTCTCTCTTTCTGGCCAAAAGTGCCACTATTACAGTTTGCGAATCACTGTTCGCAGGGGTTCTCTGGAGAAGCAAGAGGGTCGTTTCCTTTTTGATCTCCCCTTGTGTCGCCCATCAGTGCTCCCTCTCAATTTGCAAACTTTTTCATATCGGCGTATCGTTAATGTTGACTTTTTGTTTGTAGCTAAAAGTCCCTTGGCTGTCCGTTAATTACTTTCTCTATTGGTGCAAGGCCTTCCCTAAGGATGGGTCTGGACTCCGACTAGTTTTCTGTAAAAATTCAACTTCAACTAGCAATGGAATATGTTTATAAATTTATGGAATTAAATATCCAGCGCCACGTTGAGCCACGTTTAATGCCGTAAAACTAGCATTAGCATTGGCATGCGGCTAGTTAATTTACTGGACATAGAAGTGACCTCATCGAAGCTATTAGCTAGCCAGGAAAACACACCCATCTATTAAGTTGAAAACAAATAGGGGCAAAAAATGATTATACGCCGTCATTACTGGTCCCACTCGATTCCCCACTTGCTCTCGGATAAACATCTAGCACGTTTCGCTATTTAATTTGCTTCTCATTAAGGCAACTTGCGATGGCATGCTTTCGAGATGAAAATCCGTCATCGGTGGCGGAATTCTATATACTGTTGAGTTCAAGGCAAAGCTTCATTATTCTGGCCTGCCCCTGGCAATAATCATTCGCCTCTCTTTTTATGATCTAACCTTAGAAAATGGCTTGATAATGCGTTTTAATTGCCGGGGTCTGTGGTACAACTTATCCTGCAAGTGCCTAGCTCCTTCCCGTTTGTCACGTTACTCATACGCACTGTAATCAATTTTAATGCCTGCCGCTTACGTGAGCTGGCAGACAAACGAATCAGAACCGATGCAGAGCCCTTCCCCGGATGCGCAGATACGGAGAAAGTTGAAAGGGTTACCACCAGCGAGAGGTCTGGTCTGGGGGTTGTACGTGGTGTTTAATGTGATTTGTCGTGGATTCTCAGTGTGTGGGTTCAACGCTTGTTGTGATCACGTTTGCAAATTCATAATTTAATTAGTCTGCTGTAGTTAAAATTCCCGGCATGTAGCCCAATTGGATGATGATAAAAATGCTAAATTACTTGGGGAAGCTTTTAACGACCAACAACGGAACGGAAAGGGACGTTGCAGCTTGAGCTTCTTCTGTTGCTGCTTCTTGGGCAATTACATCTTCCGCTCTGAGTCACCAAATTTTCTTCTTATGGCACTCAGCTGCTAATGTTGCACTAGACAATCATCTTCATGGCTCATTGCACTTTCTAGATGTTCATATCATAGGGATGTATCACATTGGACAGCATTTTCTATAAAATTCAAGTAGTTCTACTATTTTCTCCAAGTGCACTTATGCCCAAGTCAGGGCCAGGAGTTTTAAAAAAGTTCCTAAAGCCCGGCTCAGAGCCCGTTGTGCGTCCGTGACTCATGTGGCCGTCGCAAGTGGCGAGTGCAACGCCTTGCATGCCAAGCAGCACCTTCGCCTTGGAATGCGCGGCACGAACGAGATGTTCCCAAACGGACGGGACAGCACTATGTGGGGAAGATGATGAACTGCACAGCACAGTCCTGGCCTAAACCCCTCTTACTTACTTACTTTTCTCCTCTCTCTCTCTCTCGTTACAGGCCCATGTGGTCACTGCCTTCGAGCAGTCGCTGTCGAACATGACCAACCGTCTGCAGCAGCTCACGGCGACGGCGGAGCGCAAGGACGGCGAGCTGACGGACATGCGCCAGACCATCGAGCTGCTACGCAAGCAGTCAATCCAGGCGGGCCTGACCACGGCGCACATGCAGAGCATGGGCGTGCAGACGCAGGGTCACAGCCAGAACCAGGGTCAGGGTCAGGGCCAAGCCGGGGACCAGAAGCCACCGACATCGGGTGCGCATCGCCCCAGCAATGGCAATGCCAGCGGGACAGTGGGCCTGGGAATGCAACGCCAACACAGCACGGACTCCATGTGCTCGCTGAACTCCATCAGCTCGGGTTGCTCCGCTGCCCAGGACAAGAACAAGGCCAACAAGAAGAAGGGCTGGCTGAGGAGCAGCTTTACCAAGGCCTTCTCCCGCAACGCCAAGATCTCGAAGACCAGCCGTCATGTGGGCCACCACCACCAGCACCACAATCACAGTCAGCAGGATCCGGCTTCGGGAAAACTTCCCTTGCCCAATGGCCATGGAGAGCTGCTGGGCCTGGCCTCCCTGGCCACCCAGCCGGCTCCACCTTTACCGAAGAGCAGCCAAAGCAGTCCCGCCAAGACAGTCACCCTAATAGACAATGCGAAGCCCATTGATGCCATTGAGCAGGAGGATCAGCAGGTGGTCGAGGACCTCAAGAAGCAGCTGCGCGAGAAGGATCTCGTCCTGACCGATATCCGCCTCGAAGCTTTGAGCTCAGCCTCCCAGCTGGAGAGTCTCAAGGAAATGATGAACAAGATGCGTGCGGAAATGATGTCCCTAAAGCAGAACAACGAGCGCCTCCAGAAGCTAGTGACAACGCGTTCCCTGGCTGGCTCAGAGGCGAGCTTGGGTCAGGCCATCAGTCCGAATGGATCGGTGGCTGGCAGCTCTGAGGTGTCGCGTCGCTACTCCCTGGCGGATAGCACCAATCGTCCCCCGATGGAGTTACCTGCGCGTCTCAGCGAGGAGCTTGAGTTGGAGGAAGAGTGCTTGCCGCCGGCCCCAGCACCAGAGCCGCCACCACCACCGGCTCCCAATGGCGTCAATGTGGCTCCCCTGAGTCCCAGCACCCACATCGACCTCACCCCGCCTCCACCCGCACTGGAGGCAGCCCCGCTAGCCAGTCCAGTGCACATGCCCAGTGCCACGGAGGAGCTGACCGATGTGTGCGATGGCAAGAAGATCGCCATTGCCTGCTACCTGGGCCAGCCGGATGCTTTTGCGAAGTACTGTGAAGAGCTGCAGGAACTGGACGGCTTCTACGCCAACGGCCACGAGGCAGATGCTCATTCCCAGGGAGAACGCAAGGCGAACTTTGCAGCCGCCAGCTGCAATGAGTTCGTCATTGCCTGCACCTACATCTCCGGCAAGACGACGTGGCAGAACCTGGACTACGTGGTGCGCAAGACCTTCAAGGATTATGTGGCGCGCATCGATCCGGGCACCAATCTGGGCCTGAACACGGACTCGATCACCTCGTATCACTTGGGCGAGGCGAAGCGGGGCCCCGAGATGGGCTTCCCCGAACTGTTGCCCTGCGGCTACATCGTCGGCAGCGTGTGCACCCTGTACATCTGCCTGCAGGGAGTGGGCAGCCTGGCTTTCGACAGCCTCATCCCACGCAGCATCGTGCACCGATACATCAGTCTGCTCACGGAACACCGACGCCTGATCCTGTGCGGGCCAAGCGGTACTGGAAAGTCGTACCTTGCTCGCCGACTGGCCGAGTTTCTGGTAGCACGGGCGGCACGCGGTAACCCTTCAGAGGCCATTGCCACGTTCAAGTAAGTCTAGCTAGAATTTTAATATATTCTTACCTAATACATATTATTGTCTCCTCTCCACAGCGTTGACCACAAATCCTCGAAGGATCTACGTCAATATCTGGGCCACATTGCCGAGCAGGCGGCCATAGCCAACGGCGCCTCGGAGCTTCCCTCTGTGATCATTCTGGATAACCTACACCATGCCTCGGCGCTGGGCGACGTCTTCTCCTGCCTGCTGAGCGCCGGTCCAGCGAACAAGCTGCCCTGCATCATTGGCACCATGTCGCAGGCCACCTGCAACACCACCAATTTGCAGCTTCACCACAACTTCCGATGGGTAAGTCGATGAAATTTACTAACATAACTCACTGATTTAATCAATCTCTGTGCATTGCAGGTCCTTACAGCTAATCACATGGAGCCGGTAAAAGGCTTCCTGGGACGCTTTCTGCGGCGTCGCCTCTTCCAGCTGGAGCTGCAGACGCAGCATGCCCAGCCCGAGCTAGCGGCTGTCCTGGCCTGGCTGCCCTCCGTGTGGCAGCACATCAACCGGTTCCTTGAGGTACACAGCTCCAGTGATGTGACCATCGGACCGCGACTTTTCCTCGCCTGCCCGCTGGATCTGAAGGACTCGCAGGTATGGTTTACCGACATCTGGAACTACCACCTGTCGCCATACCTCGTGGAAGCCGTGCGTGAGGGTGTGCAGCTATACGGACGCCGAGGTGGTGCCTGGAACGATCCCTCGGCCTTTATCAGGAACTCTTATCCCTGGCCCTATGGCCCGGACTCGGTGCCGCCACTGCGGCAGATCAATGCCGAGGATGTGGGCCTGGAGGGCGTGGCTCTGACCAACGGCGAGCAGCAGGATCCCTTGGTAGGTCCCCCGAATTCCATCCCATTGAAACATCCAACTAATAGAGGATTTTTAACCGTAGCTCAACATGCTGATGCGCCTGCAGGAGGCGGCGAACTACTCAGAGGCTCAGGATCAGGAGTCCGACTGCGCCAGTCTGGACTCTAACGTCACGCCCGATAGTTCGGCGGGTGCCGAGTAAAGAGCCTCAAAGACTAACCTCTTCGTACATGCCAAATTTAGATGGACTAACTTTCGGAACACACCGCGGGCCGCTCACCTTGCACTTCCCGGACCCACACAAATGGGATTTCTTGCACTACTTTCGCAACCCACTCAAAAGAAGTTTCAAGGGGTCTCCATTTGCACCATCATCGCCATTGCCAGCCATTCCAGTTCATTGCTAACCCCTCCTTCCGTAAATAAATTGCACTTTTTAGCGCACTTGTTAAAAATGCAAATTGTCCAGGTCCCAAAACGTAAAGCTGAAGCACTAACCACTTCTAATAAGAACACGGTCCCGGCGGCGTTCCAGAAATACGCAAAACTCGAGAGAAGAACCTTAACTAACATTAAATGTTATTCAGAAAAGATAAATTACACGTTTTTGTATATAGAACAAAGGAAATCCCGTATGCTTAAGTGTGAAGCTGATCGGCGGCTTCGGTGACTTTTTATACCCTTTATCCTAATCAAGCCCCGGCAGATCATATTGAAAATAACGTATAGTAACCCTTACATATAAAACTATTGTAAATGTAGCCGTAAGTTTTTGCTACTACCAATTTACAAGATGTATATTCGATGGAAAAAGCTTTCACTTTAGTTTAATTATTTGCGTAATCATCATTAAATATTGTTACAAACATATGTCGTATTTATAAACCCAATGAAGCAAGTACCATTTAAATATTTATTATGCCAAGCCGCGCTTAAACACAGGAATATGGGAACGTAAATACGTAATGCTCCCCTACCTTGATATAATAGCTAAATTAACACCCATCCCCATCAGAATATTAACAACTACATACACTACCAATGCGAGCAGTAAAACTATAGGATACGATTTAACGAACGCGTGTCTCTGTCTAATTTAAATGTGTGCATTTATGGATTATGACATCAAATCAAAATAAATTAAATATCAAACTCAAAAACGTCTTTTCTATTTATTTAAACACAATTTCTTTATTTAAATTTAACTTTCGGTTATCAGTTATGTTGTCGGGTTAACAGAATTGTTAACATTATGTTATCGTTCTGGTGCGGGGGCGTCAAGTCAGATCTGGTCTCACTAGTAATATAACTATCAAAAGAAATGTCAAACTATCGATAGTAAAAAAGTTGATCGTTTCGAGATATCTTTGCAAATTTGTTAAAATAAAAAGGAAAATATCTTTAAATTTGTATTAATTAGTTTTAAAACTATCGATGGGGCAAGCTGAATCCGATACATCGATACTATCGACTAAGCCATCGATAGTCCGACACCTCTAGTTTTCACATCTCTAGCTGTTCATTATTTTGCAGTCAAAGTAGGTAAAATAAGTGAAAATCGTTAAAATTACTCATTTTTCCTAAAATCAGTGAGCAGAGCCTACTCTAAATGATAATTGGGGGAATGGAGTGCCCGCTGGAGTGGGAGAACTTCAGTGACAGTTTTTGTGGGACCGATATCCAGCGGGCGAAGCCTGCCACCGATTACACAACACAAAACAAGTGAAAAATGGGATAATTGTTCGGATAAGCGATCTTCCACTGCACTGGCTCAAGAATAATAGGCGGCCAAGATGCTAAGAGTTTACTTGTGGGGTGTAGCTATCCCATTATGCAAGTGGGACCTATAGCTCATCCTCCTGCCATTACATAACCTCCAATAGTCACACTCACCAATATTGTTCTTTGCATTGTTTTGCAGACCCTTTGGAAAAATGGCTCTGAGACTAATCAATAACGCTGTGCTGCGCCAGCTGGCCGCTCAGCTGCCCAAGAACGCCCAGGTCGGCAGTGTAGCCGGCATCCACACCCTGGACAAGATCGGCAAGCGCGAGATCGTGGGCTTCGGCTGGAACGGTACCGCCTGCTACGCCGATCGCGTGGACTACCCCATGCCCGCCGTCCGCTTCCGCGAGCCCAACAACGAGATCAACGCTCTGCGGGCCAAGGAGCAGGGTGACTGGAAGAAGCTCAGCCACCAGGAGATCAAGGCCCTGTACCGCGCCAGTTTCTGCCAAACTATCGCCGAGGTGCAGGCCCCCACTGGTGAGTGGAAGCTGCACCTTGGTGTCGGCCTCCTCTTCACCGCCGCCGCCATCTGGGTCGCCGTGCTGATGAACCTCTTCGGTGAGTCCCTTTATTTATTCGGAGAGGTGTTTTATGCTGACATCTGAACTGTTGTTTTTAGTGTACGATGAGCTGCCGGTTACCTTCGATGAGGAGCACCAGAAGGCCCAGCTGAAGCGTATCATCGACCTGGAAATTAACCCCGTCACCGGCTTGACCTCCAAGTGGGACTACGAGAACAACAAGTGGAAGAACTAAGTCCGCGATTCCAGCAAGTGCTTTGTGTGTGAGCGTAGTTAAGCGAAAAGTTAGTCGACGACGTCTATTGTGTATTTAATGGAAGCCAGATAGTCGAAATTAAAGTATGGCCGCCGCTGGCTAAACTAAAGAATGTCTTTGGTATGGAAATGCTGATGATTTAAGCCAGATTTGTGAGGTACATGGGATCAAATGTAGTTCTTGCTACGATTACAAGGCTTTCTCTAGTTATAGCGGAATTACAGAACAAAGTTTATGTGAATAGTGATGTAATAAACGTCCTTTGCGGCAGGATAAGAGCACGAAGCAGGAAAAACATGAATGTAAAAAGAACTTTCCCACAGGTCCCGTGACTAATTAATTAAAAATAGGCGTGGAATCACAGACATCGTATTTGGACATTCTTTATTTAATTTCTTTATCAATAAACAGCTGACTACAACAATTTTGCACGTCCAGGACCTCCATAATATAAATGATGGAGTTAAGTACCCACTCTCCCAAATCGTATCCATTGTAGGAAGCTCTATGCAGATTATAGGTTTATCGTTCAGCATGTAATGTCCACCCATTACGATTATATCTTTTTTTTAAGAATTATTAGATGATTCAAAATGTTTTCTTCATAATTACATTAAATTATAAAGTTATACAAACCTTAATTAATTAGTAGAACATTTTGCAAAATAGTTTGTTTTTTAATTTTTTTAAATTTAAATCATAATTTTTTTTAATTAACACAAATTTTAAAAAAGGAAAACTAATAACTTCCATAAATGCTGATGCTGCCTTAAAAATTTAAACCGTTTGGGAATCCGGCTAACATTCTACACTGTTACCGCGTAGAACTTTAACATTAACATTACCGCCTATATGGCAACGCTGCCTCAAAAATAACCGTTTGGCAATCCGATAAATATACGCGGTTTCTAAATAGTTAGCTTATTTTTTATTAATACCACTTGGTTTTTGCCACATTTTCGACACTCTGACATAAAGTGCTACGAAAATTTCATGAAATACATCGATGCTTGGAATTATCGATACATTGAAAAAACATTGATGTATCGTCATGGCCTGTAGAATTCGACCCCTCATAACATTCTACACCGATGTTCTGTTAACGCGTAGAACCTTAACAGAACTTTAACACTAACATTAAACCGCCAGATATATGGCAACGCTGCCTCAAAAATAAAAAATAAACGGTGGCAAAATCTCATTAGTTTCTAGTTCTATTTTTTATTTTCTATTAAGTTCAGCGAAAAGTCAACCCTCACAGCCCGCCCGCCCGTTCGCAGATCCCGTTCAGTTCCTCCAGATTGTGTTCTCTTCCTCCTCCCACGCACTGCTGCCGTTGGTGCAGTCGTTGTTTTTGCTGTTGCTGCTGTCGCTGCTGCTAAAGTGGCACAAGGACAAGTGGTCGTCCTGGAAAGGCGCAACAATTTACCCCGCGCAACAAGGTGTCGCGGGTGGAGGAAAAAATCAATAAATAGCCAACGAGCAAGTGCATACGCGAGTGGCGTCGCTGTGTGTGCGTGCTTGTGGGTGTAGGTGTCGGTGTGAGTATGTGCGTCGGTGTGAGTGAGTGCGTTGTATACTAAACTTTCTTTTTCTAGGCTTCCAGCTGCGGAACAGCCAGCTCAGACAAGGGAAGCCAGCGGAACAGTACTATTATGGACAACCCCGGCGATGACAGCGACAACGATGTGGTCACCGATTTCCTAAACTCCAACTGCAGCGAGCCCGCCTCGGCCTCAGCCGCTGCCCCCGTACTGAATGGTGGTGGCCCGTCTACGGGGCCTCGGGTCACCGTTGAGAGCCAGAACTACTGCATACCCATCATAAACGCTCCAGCTCCGGCGCCAGCGCTCGCTACGGCCTCTGCTCCGGCTCAGTCCCCTGCTCCAGCCAGCCACAATAATAGCATTAACAACAACAACATGATACCAACCATCAATGTGACGCCACACAGCCCCGCTCTGGCCTCCAAATACAACAATATATTCGAGGACACGCTCAGTCAATTGCAGAGCATCCGGGAAACGGTGGTGCAGATGAAGAACTCATCCTCGGCCAGTCAGCACGTGCAGGAGGGACTGTCGTCCAATGGCATGCTGAGCGCGGCCATCTTTAGCTCCTCGCTGCCCGATCTAACGGGCGCAGGTCCGGGATCTGGCTTTGTCAACTCCGTTGCTCCGTATGCCATGTGGTCGACGGCGGCGCCACAGCAGTGCATGTTCCTGCACACCGATCGGAGGAAGTCGTGGACAACGGCGGACGATGCCAGTGCCGGTGGAGGTGATTGCACCAACAAGAGCGTCAGCCTGTCTAGCCTGGATAGCGAGGAGCAGGAGACGATCCGCGTCACCGAGCAGCGGCGACGTTCAGCCCGAAACAGCACTGGAGGTAGGATATGAATTTGTATTAATATTTTGTCTACATTTGGGGATGCTATATTAATTGACCTTAAAATTTAAGATAGTGCCAGTTTTTAAATAGTCTTTCGATTATTTTATATCATCTTTAAAACAAAAATTCATAAATCGGACGGGACATAAAATAAGGTCGTTTTATCGTGGAACCCTAGCGATTTATTGAATATCTATTTGTCTTTTTTCAAAAATATCTAGATATTCGGTAGAGGCAAAACAAAAGTGTAATGATATCGTCATTTCTTACATCTAATTTCCATATTTTAATAATTAACAAATTAAATGAACACTCCTAAGTAATAGTACATACCCATTAAACAAAAAAGTGACTGCCTTATGAGAAGTAAGCTATTCCCGCATGCCTAATACTTACGCGGAATGTTGCTTGCAATCGTTAGGAAATAGCACTGGAACCGCATTTTGCCTTTATATCCCATTCGTGGGTTTGTTTTATGAGAGCCATAAAGCTTGAAAAAAGTAATTATACATTTCCTAGATTTGTGCAGATCTTCAAATACCCTACAAGGGTACAAAAATTTCACCTGTTGAAGAAAATACATGGCTTAAAACAAGAATTATCGTATTAATTGTATTATTTTTTAACTATGCTTCTGAGCTGTTTTTTTATATTTAAATTAGACAAGCTATTTAAAATTTAGTCAAAACTTTCCAATTGTTCGTAGGGAATTGATATGCCGCTGATTTAAAGCGAAGGTAGAGGCATATGTGCCAAGTTAGTTTCGATTTTGATAAGAAATTCCACAAAAGCCCGTTATCTTTTGGAGCTCTCTGGCATTGGTAGCTCCGGCAAGAAGCAGAGGAATCGAACTCTCTACGATTAGTAATTAGTAACTAACCGAGTGTCTACCTCTCATCGTTTGCAGGCATTTCTACCCACTCCTTGAACGAGGCGGAGCTGGCAAGGGACTTCGAGCGGATCGCAGCCAAACGAAGCCTGGCCACGGAGATTATCAGTCGGATACCGCTGCAAAAGAGCATTTCGACGAGCTCGATAATTGCCAAGGAGGACATCAAGGCGATCGCCCGCCACCTCACGGACAGCGAGGATGAGAACCAAAGCCTACTGCGCTCTCACGCCAAGATCGAGGTCTACGACAACGTAGAGAAGCGTCCGAAGCGCGGTTCCATCTTCTTTCGAAAGAAGAAGCCCAAGGCGAAGGCGAAGTCACTTGTCGGAGGTCAACTCAGCGCGTGCGACGTGTGCGGGGCCAGCATTACGCTGGCGCAGATAAAGGAGCACCACTTGGAGTGCAACCGGTTGAGAAAAATGGCAGCGGGGCAGGATTATTATGACGGTCCGGACGCCGCTACCACCTTTAGCAATCCAGAGGATCAACCGCTTATACGGTCCGACCTGCAGTTCCTTAATGAGCCGCCCATCGAGGCTCAGCACTTGGGTGCAGATCCCACGTTGGGTATAGTTCTCAAGGAGCATGACTCCTGGACCCCAAATGTGCCCAAAGAGCTACTCAAAACTCTCAAAGAGCTGCAGATTAAGCGGCAGGAGCACATCTACGAGTTCATCATGACCGAGAAGCACCACTGTCAGACCCTAATTGTTATGCAGAAGGTGTTTGTGGAGAGTTTGGAACGGCACTTTCCCTCTCTCAATCTCAATGGCATGTTTCCGCGGCTGCAGCAGCTCACCGATCTCCACACCTGCTTCCTGCGCCAGCTGCGCCTCAAGCAGCGTGAACAGCCGATGGTCGACAGTATTGCTGACATCCTGCTGGACTTCTTCTCACTGGAGCAGGCTCAGTGCTTGAGGCTGGCGTACGGCGAGTTCTGTGCCAACCACCGCACCGCCTTGGAGCAGTTCAAGCTCTGCCTGACCGATGCTAGCTTCGCAGAGTGGTATAAGCATTGCCTGCAGAATCCGCTGCTTAAGAAGAAGGGCATCCCCGAGTGTATCCTGTTCGTAACTCAGCGCCTCACCAAGTACCCCCTGCTGATCGAGCCGCTGCTGAAGAGCGCCAAGGATAACAAGCTGGAGACGGACAAGCTGCAGCATGCCCTCAATCTGGTCAAGTCGCTCCTAGTCGACGTCGATGCCTGTGTGGCGGAAAAGGAGCTGCGGGAGCGACAACTTGAAATATATGCCCGGGTGGATGCCAAGTCCTTCGCGATTTACAAGAACAAACCCTTCCGCAAATCTGAACTTGGTGTGGAGTCGCGACGCCGCCTAAAGTTCGATGGATTGGCAACTCTGATGCAGGGCAGAGCCAAGACTCAGTTGGTTCTAGTAGTCGTGCTCACCGACTGCCTGTGCTTTCTCAGCGAGAACTCCGGCCACAACAAGTACACCTTCTTCACGCCGGAACACAAGGCGGGCGTGGTGCCGCTCCAGAAACTGCTTATCAGGGAGAAGGCGGGTACCGAATCCCGGGGAATATATATCATAAGTTCCAATCCGGATTTTCCTGAAATGTACGAGCTGAAGGTGCAGACACCAAAAGACAAGAACACGTGGATACAAACCATTCGCCAGGCCGTTCTCGACTGCCCCGCCACCGATATCATCGAGGCCGAGGATTTGACGGCAGAGGAAAAACTGCGCATTGGCGTGAATAAGAGAGAAACGATTGAAAAGATGCGGCAGAAGGACATTGAGCAGGCGCTGCTTCTCGAAGAGAAGCTTATGCTGCAGCTGAATTTGTTAAAGGAGCAGAAACCTTTCGGGGATGGCTCCTCCTCCTCCACTTCTGCCAATGGCAGTGCAGCCAATTTTCTAGCAGCCTTCGGATCCTACAAGGATCTCGTTACAGCCGATTGTGACACGGGCGAGCTCTGGCGTAGGGTGCTCAACACTGTGCAGGACATTAGCCAACTGGCGTCCACCATCTACTCGGCGGCCATGGGTCAGCCGGTGTCCAGGACACTGAGCAGTGTGGGCGAGAAGCAAAGCGAACAGTATGCTTCACCCACGCTTCCCAAGCGAGCGGAAACTTTTGCTGGATTCGACGAAAAGCGCGGAAAGTTTGGCTCAAAGCTGGTGCTCACGCCCCGTCTTCAAGAACTTCAGGAGGAAAAGCGGGAGCCAAAGAGCAGCTTATCTTCGGGCGCTGTGGCAGCCGACCAGCAGTCTCTGGAGAACAACAACTATGCCGTGCTCCAAGTGTCCCACCATCTGCACACCTTGCTATGCATCATTTCACAGCAAATGACGAGCATCCACAGTCTGCAACAGCAGTTGGCCCTTTACCGGGAGAGTCCCCGAACGAGTGCTTACACACACAAGGATCAGCTGGAGGAGCTTCGCAATTTGCAGGACAAACTGCAAGAAGAGAAGACAGCCTGGCAGCGTCAGCAGAAGCAGCAACAGGAGGAGCTGGCAGATATGAGGGCCCAGCAGCTGCAGTTGCAGCAGCAGATCAAGGCCGAGCAGGAGGATATCCGTCAGCAGCGCGAGCAGCTGTACAGAAAAATGGAGCTGCTATCGAGTCAGGGCTTACTGCTCTCGCCCAGCACCCCGCTACCCGTACCTTTGGTGGTCCCCAGTCATCCCTTACCAACTGCATCCGTGTCCGACGGCAGTCATGAAACAGATACGACAGGCAGCAGTACTCCCAGTGTGGCTGGGACTGTGGACCGACGCAAGGAGAAGTGGCTGAGCGGCCCATCCAGCTGCAAGACACCGCCTGTAAATTTGCTCAGTGCTAATAATGCACCCAAGACTAACTCCACCCTGGTAAAGCAGAAGCTACCCATGAAGCTCTCATCCCTCTCGTCTGCGAGCACCAGTTCCGCCTCCCGTGTGGACAAGTCCGCCAGCTTCAACAGCACCCACAGCTCGCCAGCAGCGTCTTCCATTGGCTGCGTTCAGCAGATCTTTCCACTAAAGTTGGCTGACCGAAGGAATGTCACCACACCTTCGAATACCACAACGACCCCAACACCGACACCGGGACTAGTGCCGCAACACTCGCGAACGGGTAGCTCGCCGGCAATTATTCAGCAAACAACGACTACAGCAGCTACCACCACACCGACGTCGAGCGGCATAGCTCGAGCGGAATCTAGCGCTGCCCACTATACGCAGCGAACACCAACGAGTAGCCGGGCTGGAATGTATGCCAGAACGGCAGTGGGAGCTGGAGGCCTGGGCTTGGGATCCGGCACGGCGCCGCGTGCCAAGCCCGAGGAGGAGGAGATCTACTTCTGACGCAAATTCTCGCCAGAAGTCGAAATCTAAAATCGGAAATCAGAATGCCTAAATTCCCTGGCACATATTTTTCACATTTTAATTAATGTGCATTCCTATCATATCACACGAAAGTGTGAAAAGTTTTATCAGTCGCCTCCAATTGTTTTAGAATACTTAAAAGTACTATGATGTTTGATATTATGTACCTGTGAATGTAAATTTCCAGTGGAATCAACCACATTTCACATTTAGAATGTGAGAACCTGTGTCCATGGAATTAGGCTGATAGATCAAACTCATGACCTTATAGTGACAAGATGCATATCGCCCATATGCTAGCAATTTATATGCATGCGATAAATTTTCGCATCTCGCATGTCGTAAGGCGTCACACATCTTGTTATTTTAAGGTCTTTCCTAAAACATTCCGTATGCAAGACGTAAAGAAACTAGATTATAAAATCGACCTGGGTTTCGATGTTTTCAAAAACGACTTTTTAAATTGGCTTCCCAAAAACTTCATTCATTCCGAATGTTATATGAATGTTTTAAGTGTAGTCCTAAGCTTAACCCATTCCAAAATCCAGAATGCATATTTTTCATACTGCCCGTATTTTAGGCTCAATATGTTTATTTTATTTGACTTAAATGTACTTAATGATATTTTTACAGACTCGCTACCGTTCCAATGCATCTCAAACTGTTTAGTAATTTACTTTAATATTATTTATTATCACTTATTTATTAATATTTTAATGCAACTTTACATCAAAAAAAGCAAGAAAAAGTTTATAACATATGTGAGTGTTTCCTAACGAATTTTATTTCTTCAAAAAAGAAAGTACTTAAATATTTATGTACCAACTTAAATTTAATTTCCAAGCTATGTTCGGATATCGCTCATTTCCGTGTTGCGCTTATATAACTATATAAAAGCTCTTTAGGATATAGTTTATATACCTTGTAAATAAATTATAATATCTGTGTGTGTATTTTACATATCCGTTTTGCTCGCTATATAGTAAGTGTTTATGGGAGCTCACACTCTCGATCCTGACCCTAAACCCCATCTCATCTATGCAATGATATAAGCTCCAATAAATGTTTTAAATTATACATCCAAACTATACAATTTTATTGTCCACGGTGGCACAAGATTATAGATCGGGTTTGTACTAAATTTGTCTCATTTTATGTTACTCAAATAAAACCCACATCACAAAGCAGTGTTTATTCAACGATGTCTAAGTTTTTTTACTTTTTCAACTAACTTAATTTTAAAACGCATCCAAACATGTATATTGTTTTCAATTATATTTTGTTTCATTATTTACATTTTAGAGAAATACAATTCTTTGTAAATCTATTTGTTCAAAAAATGTGGGAATTCTAATCCGGAAACTAACTTAATGAGGTTTTTACCTACATATCGAATTCATTTTTTCGAGGACATTTGTTGCGATTATGTCCTTCCTGGCGGCATAGGCCACAGCGACGCGTTTTCGAAGATTTTTCAGAAGAATCCGCGCCTTGACTGCGTCCGGCCGGCGGATTTCGATTGCCCGATCCCCAGGAAGAGCTGCTGGTACCTTGGTTCTGATCCTCATCGCCCCACTTAAAGAAGCCGCAGGATTTCTCCCGCGTGGGGCAGGCAAAGAAGGGTCTGCCCTGGTTGGGTCCGCCATTTCGCACAGTAAGACTTTTGGCAAGCTGTCCGCAGTTGCACTTCACCTCCTCCTCTCCATGGCTTTGCGTTGTCTTCGTCTTTGTTTTAGTTATGGTGACAGTGCTGCTTGAGTTAGAGCGCATATACGTTGAATGGCCACCTTGGTTGCTTCTCTCCTGGTGGCTGGACAGAGTAACGACACGATTGGTGCCCCAGGAGGGGGCATTGGAGCTGCTGCTCTGGCTGGGCTGCCTGGATGAAGATGATGCTTGTTCTTCATCAGCCCATTGAAAGAACTTGCACGCGTTGGGCTTGGAACACTTGTAGAACTGCCTGCCATGGTTGGGACCATCGTTTCGTACGGTGTACTGACGAGCTGGCTGATGACATCCTGTGCACAGCACTGCCTCCGGGTCAGCTGCCCTTGTGGAAGGCCTATCCCATTCGCTACTGTCTAAACGGGGTCGTTTAGCTACTGGTTTCGGAGGCGGTGTAGGTGCCGGAGTAGCGACAGCGGAGCGCCCTCGACTACCCCACACCATGGGCTCCTCGTTAGCCTCGTCCTGAGCCTTCACCCAGTCTGAAAGACTTAATTCAAGATGATCATCACTTGCAGCGGTGTCTTTGGCGGCGCTGCAGCCGTTCACCAAGGCTTCGAACTCGGCATCATCATCAGCGGCAAAGGCAGCAGCGATGTCATCATCTATGGCGACCTCATTGGTGGCTTGTCGTTGTGTTGTTTTCGTGCCTGTCTCCACGGAGTCCACAGCAGCCAACATGGCCTCCTCGAAGCCATCATTACTGTCGAAAAATCCATCCAGTTCGGTGGAAGGTGAACTAGCAGCCGCACAGCTAAAGTAGCTGCGAATGGTGCCGCCAGTAGAGGAGCCGCTAGTGGATTTCGAACCTTTCTTTGGTTTTGGTTCGGCTTTTGGTGGTTTCTTTGTTTTTCCTGGTGGTTTCTTGGTTCCGCCGCTAATGGGCACATCACGCTTCCCAGTTGGAGGAGGACCAGCACCTCCAGTGCCCCAACCACTCCCTCCTCCACCACTTCCTCCCCCTCCACCTCCTCCTCCGCCACCGCCTCCGCCACCACCTCCTCCTCCTCCCGGTCCTGGTCGCCAGTCTCCTCCACTTCCTGCCTCCCCGACAATACGTCCTGCTCTCTTCACAGAGTCCAAATTAATGTTAAAAGTGGAGCGAAACAGATTATCGCAGGGCAGGCAGGTCTTGTACCACCCCTGCGGGGTGTTGAATACGCCGCGATAGTAGGGCGTGCTCAGGCGGAACTTGAGCAAACGGTGTGTATCGCCACAGCTCGGACAGCACTCATCCAAAGCGGTCACATCCTTGCACTCCATAGGCAGCCAGACCACATTCTTGCAGTCGGGGAAGTTGGTGCAGCCGATGTACCAGCCCTGCTGATTCTTCTTTGCCTTCAAGGCCAAAAGGCCGTCATTACACTTGGGGCATTTGAAGAGCGTTTGCATCATGCCCGGTTGACTCGGGTCGTTTCCAGATTCCTGGTTTGTGGGATTCGCCGCGGGGGTTTCGTTGATACGAGCCGCTATCTTCGCGTCCATGGCGGTAATCTTGTCGGTAATCTGTTGGTAGGACTGCTTATACTTGGCTATGTTCTCCGTCAGAACAACCTTGGGATCCTTTTGACCCTGACAAATGAGTTTCAGGTCCGACTCGAATTCCGCGCGCAACTGAGGTTTGGCCAAAGCCAGTTCCATGGCATCATAGCCCTCGTAAAGCCCCATCCCGATAACACCCGGCACCAAGGCTCCCTTGTCCAACACTCCGATATAGCCTCGCTCCTTAATCGTGTTTATGTGCTCAGCATGGGTGGCATCCGTTCCGATACCGTGCTTCTCCATCAGAGCAATCAGATCCGCCTCCGTCAGCAGCGGGGGGGCAGTGGTGGCTCCCTCGTGCAGGGACACCTCTGTCGGCTCGAAGCGCTGCCCCTGCTCGTAGTGGTGGATCTGCTTGGCGTTCCACTTATCGTACACGTACACGTCTAGGTAGTTACGCTCGTGAATAACCAGGCCGTTGCCCGTAAACTTCTCGCCGGCTATGTCGATGTGTACAAGGGTTTCGGAACCGATGGCATCCTTGCTGACACAGGCGAGGAAGTGCCGGACAACCAGTTCATAGACCCGAGCATCGTTTCCCTGCAGATCTAGGGAAAAGCAAATGTAAGTGAAGTTTGAAGACTATCTAGAGATCTACCTACTGTCAGCCGGCTTGGTGGGATGTATAGGGGGATGCGCCTGATCCGACTTGCTGCCGTTACGTGGATTTGGACCCCAGTCGACCACCCGCTGGGCAAAGTCTCCCCATTGGGGGTGCCCCGTATGCATCTGGACCAGGGGCGCCAGCTCGAACTCCTTGGAGAACTGGTTCGTTTCCGTGCGGGGATAGCTGATGAAGCCCTTGCTGTACAATTTCTCAGCAATGGTCATCGTCTCTTTGGCCGAGAGCTTCAGCTTCCGAGAGCCGAGCTTTTCCATTTCCACCGTATCCATGGGCGTGGGCCGCCATTTGTGTTTGGGCTTTACCGTAACGCTCTCTACAAGAGCACGCGGAGCGGGCTCTGAGAGGCAGAGCAGCAGGTAGTTCTCACAGGATTCCTTGTCGAATAGACGGTTTCGAGCCCAATTGAACTCCACCGTCAGGTCATCAATCGTGTGGAGAACTTGTAAAGGAAGCACATGACTACTTGATTTTTTGTGCTCGGTATCTTCTTACCTCTGATCTTCCAAAAGGGCTCAGAGACAAAGGCCTCCACTTCCTTGTAACGTTCGGCGACGAAGCCCAGAGTGGGGATCTGACAGCTTCCGTAGGATATGAGCTTGTCTGCTATCTTTTCGGGGAACAGCCGCTGCAGGCGCATGGTCTGGAAACGGGTGATGGCCGCCCCAGTGCGTAGGTCCAGTTCGGTGCGTACATCTACTGCATCGCTCTGCCGCTTGTCCGGCTGACCCAGCTGCTGCAGGGCCCGGCGTACCGCCGTCGTCGTGATCTCCGAGAAGCTGGCCCGATACACCGTCAGATTCGGCTTGATGGCACGACAGACGTCGATGATCTCGTAGCCAATGTTCTCGCCCTCTCGATCACAATCCGTCCAGATGATCAGGCCCTGGCAGCCGCGCACCTCGCGCTCCAAAGTCCGTTTGATGGGCTCATAGTCGGAAGCGACTATCTTCCTTACGGGCGCTTCAAACAGGATGCTCGGATCAACGACGCGCCAGTTGCGATAAGACACCGGGAACGCCAGCTGCATCAGGTGGCCCGAGACGGAGGTCATGACCATCTTGGCATTTTGGCCGCGCACAGACGCCTCGAAGTCGTACACCTTGTTGTATACCGAGTACCCTTCGCGCTGCATAGCAAATGGACGAGTAAGGCAACTATTCCACAAGTCCCTCAAGCCTGCTTGCTTACCCGCCGTGCCGCACCTTGGGACAACAGTCCGGCAATCGTCTTGGCCGCATCGTTCTTCTCAGCCACATTCAGGAACTTCATCTCACTAGCTTGGTTAGCGCAACAACGTCTCTGTACGGCGATGACGGAGCGTAAACATCTTAAAAACACTACCATTCAAGGAAATTCTTCGTAAAACCATTTAATCGCGCCACGGTCAAAACAGAGGAGCCTTAGAGATGGACCAATCAGTCACGATTGTTAGTATCGATATATTACATCTCTTATCGGAATTGGTAAAGCGGAAAAGTTTACATTTAAAAAATTAACACTATAAATTAGAATTAATAGAATATTGTTTCTACTTATTTAAAATTTTTTTTTTGATGAATACTAAACATACTAAGAATATAATCGGAGAAAAAGTTACCAAGCTATATTACCAGGGCCTTCCTATTTGAAATTTACAAGGGTCAAATCGGTCTTACTCTTATTTCAGTAAAAACTCGGGTTTTTGACTTCCAATTTTAATAAGAAATCAGAAAAATTGTTTAAAAATTACAATTTGAGTACCTCGGGCACTTATCTTTTAATAAATGCATTTAATTTTTTTATGGGATGATTCGGTGAACTGTTAGAGGAAACCGTGAAAAATAATTAATGAAATGATGTTATTGAGTGAAAATATATATTTTCACCAAACTAAATCCTTTCCCTAGCAGTCGATGAATTTATACTGGAAATGTCTAGATTGAATACTTTATGATTGATACTTTATAGTCAGAAATGAATGACTAAATATATAATACTTAAAGGCTTATTAATTCAAACTCGAATTTGCCATAATATTTAGAAAATACCTTGTTATGCAGATCAAAGGAATTAGGATCAAGACATCTGATCTGAAACATAAAATATTCCCACCCTTGGTCCGCAGAAAAAAGATTTTATTGACTTCCTGAAATACGAAACTATTTACTTTATTTATTATATATCTCTCTATATAACTTTGCTGTTTGTTTTCTCTTTCACGTTGCTATATATATTTTTTCTTTTTCTTTTGACTTATTTTCATTGCGCTTGTTTTTGGGGAGTTTTTCTTTTGCAATTTTTTTGTGTTCTTTTAGTATTTTATCGTTTTTTAACTCAACATAAAATCTTAACAATTATATATATGCATATATATATGAATATATATAAATATTTGTATATAAGAAAAGGATAGAGTGAAAAATGTGTAAATACAAAGAGTAGTTCACGCGGTGTTTGACCAATGATTTGCCAGCCCCGCTTCGCACAGGGCTGTGGAGTTGTTGGTTCGCATTTCGCAGTTGAAGTTGTAGTTTTAGGTTTAGTGTTGCTACTTCGGACTTAGGCTTAGCTAAAAACTCATTCGTATTTTTGTAGGCGATTCATAATTTATGTTCAGTTAAAATATTAGTAATATTTAGAGCGTTTTTAATCATGTTCTGGAGGTGCGACGAGTGTTTCGCTAGGCTTCTGCTTCTCTGCACCACGGCAGCACACTCCACCACATTAAGATATAGGATAACAACAAACACATGTTAAGGGCTTCCTAACAGTTGTGAGCCACTTGGAGCTAGCTCGCCCGCCGCCTTAGCAGCGCAGGGCGGTGCATCAACGACGCCACGACCGATCCTCGGACTCCTCATCCTCCTCTTCATCCTCCAGACGCAATTCCGGAAGCGTGTCGCTACCCAACAGGCTCTCGCTCTCGCTGACGGACTGAATCAACTGTTTGGGGTTCTCTGGCGCCGAAGACTTCTCAACAGCGGGCGCCGCCATTGGAGCAGGTGTCGTTGGTGTCACCACAGGCGCCCACGAAATCTGTAATTGAGATCGTTAGATTTATCTAGCAAAATTCCATCCTTCTCTCTTCTTCACTTACCTGTAGGAGCTTGTCTTTGTACATTTTGCCACGAAGCACGGCCTGCTCAGCATTGATGCGGGTCGCATAGGAGAGTATTAACTGTGGAATTTCACGGTCTACATCTTGCTTGGAAATCTCACCGAAATTCTGTAAAAGAAAAACAGACAAATGGTTGTAAGAAATGTATAAAAAAAACTGCAAAAATGTATCGAATCTAAACCTTATTTTGCTGAGAGCTTACCTTGAAGTGTCCCAGGACAAAGTCCGCCTCTTCGGCCGCAAACCCAGTGACCACGATGGCTTTTGGTCTTCGATCCACTCGCGTCGGTCCTTCAGGCAGATTGGGTCGCTTGCGTCCTGCGGCACCGCCAGCTACTCCGGAAGAGGCTGCAAAGTGGGACGACTTGCTGTTGTTGTGCGCGGCTTGGGGTCCGCCCACGCCCAGACTTCTCTGCAGCTCCTCCATTCGCTTCTGTATGGCCGTTGTGTCGTTACCCTCCTGTTGCTGGGCAATGAGCTCCAGCTCCATGTCCAGTAGCTCCTTCTTCTGTTGCTCCTTGGTCTTCTTAACGGGCGGTTGCTGCTGCTGCTGTTGTTGCTGGATTTGCGCCTGCATCTGATCCTGATCGGCATGGACATCTTTGCTCAGCTTGTCAATGTTCTCCTGCAGCACTTTGATTGTCTGCAGCGTCAGCGGACGCTGGGCATCATTCAGGTCCATCCGTTCAACAAGCTCTAGAGCAGTCTTCACCTGCTTAACATAGCTCTGAAGCAGCTCCTGTTTCCTTCTGCGCAGTCCGTTTGCCAACTGATGTACCGCTTTCTGTTGTTCCTCCTTCTTCTTGCGTATGCTGGCGGCATTCGCAGCCGGATTCAAGGCACGGGCCGCACCTGCTGCACCTGCAGCTCCTCCAGCTGCGCCCGTTCCTGCCGCTGCTCCTGTCGTCGTGTTAAGCTTCAGACGCATAGAGGCGGGAGCCGCCGTGCTGGCCTGCTGTTCTGTCGATGGCGTGGCATTGTTGTTACCCGCACCCGCCTCGGTCAGGGGATTGGCGTTAGTGATCTTTGCACCATCTGCGTTCGGCGTCGGCACGGCTGGCACGTTGTGCAAATGATACTGGCTTGCGTTCTTACGGCCGCCACCTCCTCCGCCGCTGCCCATCGGATTAAGCTGTCCCACATCCACTCCGCTGCTGTCGTTGTGCCAGAAAACCTTGATAAATCGGTTGTTAAGCACCGCCTCAGTGCTTCTGTACGCCACATTGGCCTCCGCGTGCGTCGAGAACGTGACTATGGCTGCCTCAGGATCGCCCTCGTACGAGACCTGGATGTTTACGATCTTGCCAAACTTGGCGAAGTGATTGTTCAAATGGGCGATAGTGTTCAGTCCCCGCGGCACCTTCCTCAACTCCAGCGAACTGTTGTGCTGCTGCATATTGGGATTAATCCGTGGACCGAGTCGGCTGTTGATCGGCACTTTGCGCTTCGTTGGTACATCTGCAATGGCCACGGAGTCCTCTAGCTCGAATCGTCGCTTGCCAATCTCTGCCACGCCACCCGAGGCGGGAGCACCATCAACCACGGGTATCGGTATCAATTGGCGCTGGAGTGGTGTTGTTACCGCCGTAGGATTGAAGGGGAATGGCATCATGGCTGGGGGAGGTGGTGGACCACCAGGGTTACGCGCATAGTCAGCGGGATTCGGCACGCCCATCGGATTTGGACCGGCGCCACCGCTCATTAGCGTGTTGGGTCGCACATTACCGGTGAATGGGTTAATGGTAGTCTGCCCGGGACCCGGCGCTGGTGGCGCTACTGCTCCCTGGCTCCCAGCTCCTGGTGGCGGCCCTCCTCCTCGCGCCCAAATTTCCGGCGCATCTGGATTGTACTCTCGCATAGACATCATAAGGGCCGAGTTGTTGATACCTTCGAAAACCACTGGGTTGATTCCGTGATCCCAGGGGCACGTCTCTCCCCTTACGCAATAGCCCTTCTCGTCGAAGTCACGACAGCGCTGGCGGGGATGGAGCGCAGCTGGATGTTCTACGGGTGCGGGCGGTGCAACTGGAACGGGAACTTGTTGGTTTACTTGACCAGCAGCCTGTCCTCGATCCGGTGACCCCTGCTGATTCCGCCGTGAGTTGCGCTCGGGCGACATGGATCGACTGTGCGACCGCCGGCTCTTGTTGTTTCCAAAGCGAGGCCGTTCGTCCCCGTTATTACCACCGCCGATGCGACGGCGGTCAAAGTTGCGCCGTCCGTGACCGTGACGGTTATCAGTCTGAGAGCCTGGCGGGGATTTATTGCGGAACTGGCGTTGGGTTTTCTCGCGCTCGTTCATCCGCCGATCGCGGGATCTGGAGCGGCGAAAGGCACGCTCATTGGACCGTGACCGGGAACGGGACCGAGATCGCAGGGAAGCACGTCGCCGGCGACTGTCGCGTGGTTGGTTCTCCTTGTCGGCATAGCCCGCCACTAGGCCTGTTGCCACGCCCGCTCCTCCACTCCCGCTGCTTCTGGCGGTAGGTGGACTAGCGCTACGCACATGGTGTTGGTGTTGGTAGTGGGAGGAGGCGGACTGTAGATTGTGGGCATCTTTGGTTTTCTGCTGCAAGAAATTATTGCAAGAAAAGATTAACAATGCTGCCACTGAATTTGGATTCTTCAAAACTTACATCAAAGGCTGTCTTGGCATCTGTAGAAGAGTTCGAGGCAAAGCCACTTTCCTGGCTAACAAAGGCGAGCGCCTCAGCTTCTCTGGCATTGTGGCTCACTTGATCCAACGCCGCCTGATTGCTCTCGGGGGTTATCACATTGTCTTTAGGTGCCGGAGGCGGTGGAGAATCGGCGGCCAGCACGGCCTCGATGTCATCATGTGCCCCATCAATGGCCAGGGCCAGTTCATGGTCGAGATCCAGCTCAGCGGCGACGGCGGCGGCGCTATTGGCCGTCGATGGCAGTGGGGCGGGCAGCGTCAGGTACTCCTCGCTGGCGATGGCATCGAACAGTCGTTCAACAAAGCGTGTCGTTTCCTCGGACAGAAAGACATCGAGCTGCTCGATCATGATCCGCTTGAGATCCTTATCCGATTTGTCTTTCTTAAGCAGGGCGATAACGTAGCGCGCCAAGGCCGAGGAGTCCGCATCGCAACTGTAACGGAAAGCGTTAAGAGATCGGTCAATAAGAAAATATCAAAAGGGGACAGGCCTTGCTCTGCTACTCACAGTGGCTCCAAGACGACGCTCAGCCAGTCCTTGAGCTTGTCGGAGTTCTCCAGTATCATGGTGAGGCGGGTTAGATGCTACTGCTTCCTGCTGCTTTTGTTGGTGGCTGCTGCTTGCGTTGGTCTGAGCTCTGGTGCGGGTAGGGGGTTAATAGTTCTCGGGGTGAGGGGCGCACACATGCACACACGCCCGAAAAATGTATTTATAAGATGACCTCTGCCGCTCTGCCTCGATGATGACGATTCCGCTCAGTGTTAGGTCTCAATCGACTTGTGCTGCGATCTGCTGAAAGTAGATGGCAGCGATTAGCTCGCTTTTTGCTGGCTTTTCGGGTTTTTTGCCCCTTTTAATCAAATGTCAGCTGCTTCTTCTTGCTCGCTCGGCTATCGTCAATAAGAAAGTTTCTCGATTTTGCTACCCGATACTTTTTGCTTGCGTACGAGAGCACACACACACACAGCCGTACGCGCACGCACACACTCGCGCAGGCACAGGCCTTCACATATGTCCCACCAGCAGCACCCAGTTTTTTGCGCCCAAAATTGAGATACTTATTGATCGGTTTTTCTCACACAAACACTTTTGACACATACCTCCTGTCTTAAATTTAACTTATCAATAATTTTTGTACAATTTATTGTAGTTTTAACAGCTATTTTTGTATTTTTCACTGCACTTTTCCTGTTGCAAGGTTGCTTCTGCGTAGTCGATATACTGTATCGATAGTTGGCAACCAATCAGAGTGGCCAGACATAAAATCGATTTTACCCTAAAAAATCTCAAAAGGTTGAAATTTCACAATAAATAATCCATGTGTTTCGTTTATCTGTGAAATAAATAATTGCCATGTGCAGTATAGGGGAAGATGATTTCGGCGACGAGGGAGGCGCCCATGCCATGGTGGCGGAGTCCCTGCCGGCTGGCATAGTTCTGAGCACAGGGGACTGCACCAAGTGTGGCTCATCGTCCTCCGAACTGTACAAACTGAACTTCCGGACGCCAGAGTGCCGCGCTTGCTTCCTTTCCTATGTGAGGCACAAGTTCCGGGCAGCGCTGGGCGCTGCCAAGGTCCTGCCCCGAGATGCGGAGGTGCTCCTGGTGCTTGATGGGTCTGCCGAGTCCCTGGTGCTCCTGGATATGCTGCACTTCGCCCAGACGCAGAACACATTCAAGAGACTCCACTGCAACGCTCGTGTGGTCTACGTGGAGGACCAATCACTGCAGGAGCGCGATCCTGTGGATGTGGAATCTCTTCAGGCATTGTCTCGACAATACGAACCCTTTGAATTCCATGTGATAGAGCTGGGGGCACCGTCCAGCTCCCTGCTGAATGTAAAGGAGTACTCTTCTACCTCGTTCAAAGAAGTCAATGGGCTTGCCACCAAGCTGGAAAAGCTGCGAAGCCTTACAGCTCGCCAGGATTATCTGCAGCAGGAACGCAAGAACCTGATTGCTTCTGTGGCCCAGCAACTGCATTGCAGCCATGTTTTTGCGTCCAGTATAAGTGTGGATTTGGCCACCCAATTGCTGACGGCGATTGCGCTGGGGCGAGGTGGCAGCGCCGCCTTGGATGTGGCTCTCCTGGATGACCGACTGGCCGGCGGCGTCAAACTTCTGCGACCCCTGAAAGACCTCAACGAGCAGGAAGTACAGTTCTATGTGCATGCCCAGCGACTGAAGCCACTGCTGAAGAGTAGGCTCCGGTATGGCCAGGAGCGAGGAGAAACCGCCAGCCTGCAGAACCTCACGTCGGCGTTCGTGACCAACCTGCAGCAGAACTACGCCTCCACTGTGTCCACGGTGTTCCGGACTGGTGACAAAATTGCTCCCAATAAGCACCCGGAGCAGGCCAGTTGTGCTCACTGCCAGTCTGCACTGGACTCCCAACTCTCAGACACTCTCTTGGCCATCGAGTATTCGCGTTCGGTGTCCGAGGCAGGCGTGGCTCTCTACAAGAATGGCGAAGATCTTGAGGGACTGGCTAAGAAGCGGCTGGAGACGCAGTATGGCCTCTGTCACGCTTGCCAAAGGATACAGACGGAGTTGGACAGCGGTATATAGTTGTTACCAAACATGAAATATATTTTCCACACTATAACTTTGCCAACTTTGTGTTAACTAGTGGTTGCAGCTGCAGATGACCATCGATGGGCTGAACATTGGAGGCGAGCTCAACTTTATGGAAATCGTAGACTATATAGCGATTGTATCGCATGGCCTTTCGGTGTTGGTCTTTCAACAATCCCGGCAGGACGATAGTTTGTGTGCAAGCGCCGGGATCGCTGGGATACAGTTCATCCCCGGGAAGCACTCCGAACATGCACTCATCGCAGCGATAGTAGACGGGCTGCACCATTGTGCTGCCCCTGATGCTCCGATGGCGGGAAAAGTCGGCGAGCTCCTGCCAGCGGTGCAAATTCATCAGTCTAGCGGTGTCGTACAGCAGCATAAAGGGTAGCCAGATGGTGCCGTCTTGGGAGCGGGACCAGGCCTCTTTCGGGCTCATCCAGTGAGCTGAAGCAACTTCCTGCGGTTCCAGAAGCAGGCTCACATCCTTAGCATAATTATCCAGCATGGCAACATAGTAAACCGTGTCGTATTTTCGACTAGCCGTGGCTGCTGTCCTCCAAACAGACCATTCGTGAAGGGCCCAAAGGTTGGGTATTACATTGAAATGTTTGCAGAGTTCCAGAAATTGCGAGCCGTCATTGTGGACACGACGTTGCCACTCGGAGCGATCGCTGATGGGGTCCAAGAGCAAAGTCCGTGGTGGTGGCCCTTTTGCGGTGCTATCCCAGTTGTTCAGGCAATCGCGGCTCACACAAATCAGGACTCCCACTTCCTCGAAAGCTTCCCTGAGGGCAGTCAACCTTAGTGCGATGTCCTTGGAAAAGTGCTGACCGCCAGAGAGAAACTCCGGCCTGGGAGATTGCTGATCGTGGGTAAGGATTTTCAACTGCTCAGTGGTTACTCCGAAGGAGCGGAAATAGCTCAGCCATTCGGAAGATTCATCATCTCGGGAATCAAACACGCCCCCAGGGAAGACGCAGTGATTCAGGGTATAGGATGTGCTCTCCGTACGTTTGATCACAAGTAACTTGAGCAAAAAGTAAAACAAATTGCTTGAATTTATCTGGTTACCTCTGGCCAAACTTTGTTAAACTCACACTATAGTCATATTCTTGGTTGGAATCCTCTTTGGCAACTAATATAAGGCTAGCAGAGGGCCTGTATGTACCCTTCTCGGAAGGAGCTATCGTTTGCAGCCGTACAAGTCCGTGATCCAAACTTTAAAGTTTAATCTTTGGTCTTTGGCACTCCATTTCCTAAGTAGTCGACTGTTTGATACCCTTTTAAATGGGAATTATATGTAACAACTGGAATTATGTATGAAATGAGGTAACGTCTTCCTGAAAGAAAAGATATATCTTAATTCCTAGAAAATTGAGACGGTAGATGTATCTACCCGAGTTATCATATTCTGTAATAATACCTTAATCTCTAAACATATATACTCTTTAATCAACAGGTATGCGCTATCAAAAACAGCTGACAGGCAATCGATAATGGCTACCAATCGAAATCGGTATCGCTCTCAGTTACCTAAACGAGCATGTCCAAAATCCGACTGTCCTCCAGCCTTATTCTGCTGGCCAGAAATCAGGCGGCGAAGCCCAAGTCCTTTGACTACAATGTGAGCCTTTACTTGCCATTGAACTAAACCCAAAACCTAACTAATCTTAATTGCATGATTAGGCCCTGCTTCTGACCCGTACGCCGAAGTCTAGTTTTATGCCAGAGTCCTCGGTTTTTCCCGGGGGCGTATGTGATGGCACGGACAGCTCGCCCTCTTGGCTAGAGCACTTCCAGAGAAGCGAAATCAGCTTAGCCAAGCTGCAGGAATTGAGCCAAGTAAAGGGGCCACGACCGGAAATTTTCAAGGCTGAGAAAGATAACGAGGGCTTAGATCCGTAAGATTGCTAGTGACTCTCTGAAAAAACATTTCTGTGACTTCTTGTGTTTCTCATAGTTCGTTATCCTTGCGCCTGACTGCCATAAGAGAGACCTTCGAGGAACTGGGCATCTTATTGTGCCGGGACAGAAAATCTCTGACCTCTACCAGCGGCTTCGGACAGTTCCATGAGCAATTTGATCGAGCACACTGGCAGCATGTCGTCCACAACGATGCCAGCAAGTTCCTGACGCTCTGCAAGGAGCTAGAAGTGCTGCCCGATGTGTGGTCTCTGCACGAGTGGTCCGTCTGGCGTACACCGTCCACATTCAAGAAGCGTTTTGAAACTGCCTTCTTTATAGCGGCCCTCGAGCAGGAGCCCAAGGTGCACATCGAACCGAATGAGGTCAAGGACTGTGCGTGGCGCTCCCCGTTGGATTACCTTCAAGCCTGTCTGAGAAAGGAGCTCTGGTTGCCGCCACCGCAATTCTATGAGCTATCCCGTTGCCTGAATTTTCCCGCTTTGGATGATTTACGGCAATTTGCTGAAAAGCGGTCCGAAAAGGGCATTGATTTGATCCATCCTGTAATGTACAAGTGCAAAAACGGAGTTGTGCATCTCTTGCCTGGCGACGATGCGTATCCCGCCGATCCGGATGCTAGCAATGACAAGATTGAGACTGGTCTGTCAGTCGAAGACTTTCGGTCGAAGGCCAACGGAAGGCTTCATCGCTCGGAGCACTGGAACCAGCATCAATCGCAGCTGCTAATAAACTTCGATAGGACAGATGGTCAGGTGCATCCCTTGGACCCCAACAAGTTGTAAGCGGTGATTACATCTTCCTTGATATAATGTTTGCGCATTTATTAGACTTATTGTAATATAAGACATTTTACCCGGCATAGAAAAGTATTTAGGGACATGGCTAAATCGACTCGACTGTTGATGCTGATTAAAGATTTAGATGTATTCGTTAAAGTTTCACTGCTCTGCCAAATTCTAATGAAAATTAAATACTCTGCAAGGATTTAATGAAAGATACCTTTGTGGAAAAAGAATTGGTTTTCGATTTTAGAAAACTGGCAAATTCAAAATTTATTCTTATGTTTAATGACTGTTAAAGTTTTAAACAAAAGTTAGAAGATAGAGTTTCCTATGGTTTTCCTTGAGCTCGAGTCCCTTTACTGCTGACCCTTGCCGTACCAGAGCTTGTACAGGGCCTCGGCCTCCTCTTCAGAGGCATATCTATGTTGGTATCCTGGCTTCTGCTCCGGCCGCGATCTGAAATAAGCATCAGACGCGATCATTAAATGTGTTGATCACACTTAGGACTTGGGTTGGTACTCACTTGTGATCGTGGGCGTATCCAGAATGGGTCCAGCTATCGTGGGTCTTTGGGTGTGATTGGTGCTTGTGCTTGCAGTTTTCCAGAGTCTTGTCGATGTTCTTCTGGTTGTTCAGCAGGATGATGAGCTTTTGATCGATTTGGAAGGTTGCCACCTGCACTCCGCGAACCGTATTTTCAATACTGTTGAGGCTCTTGGTCTGGGTGCTGTTCAGCGTGGTGAGACCGCACTCCAGCTGATTCAACTTGAGATTAGCTCGGCCAGCCAGACCACTCAGCTCGTGCAGCTGTCCCAACTGACCGTCGATGTTGCGCTGCTGGCGGTGCAGGACCTTGACCTTGCCATCCAATCCAAGGAGCTCTTTGATTACGGCTTGCTTCAATATCTGGTCGATCTCGCCCAAGTGAGTGTTGATGGATGCAGCCACTTGATTCAGATTTTGCTCATATTTGTTCTGGTTGGCATCAACCTTGCCCAGAGCATTTCGCACTTCCAGCTCCACCTTGGTGAGGTTTTGAATGGCCTGCTCGTTTCGGTTTTGGGTGGCCGTGACGATGGCTGTTAAATTTCTTAACCCAGCGGATGTATCCTGGAAGCTGTCGACAACCTTTTCTTCAAGTTTGATCAGAACCTTGTCCAATTCGGCAATGCGCTCGATCTCATCCCTTACAACCTTAATCTTTTCCTCGAAACTTTTGCTCTTGTCGTTCACATCAAGCGCTATTCTTATTAGTTTTCCGATCTCTTCGTTGCTCTTTTTTAGGACTTTGACGGCCTCTGCCTCCGAGGGCTTCTTGGATTCCGTGGACACATTCTGGGCGAAAGCGGACCAGAAGAGGCAAAAGTAGGCCGTTACAAGCAACAATTGAATTCTCATGGTGCTTCTCTCTTGAACTTCTACAGCAGTGTGTGTCTTCTGTTGGCCAGAACTGTGCCTTAAGTAGCCCAACTAAAGGTTCAGAACGTGTCTCCGACCTGGTTAGGTTCTATCTACCATAGTTCAGATGTGGGTGCAGCTGCAAACATAACTCTAATCTTTATCTATTCCACCAATTCAACAAGGTTGACCCACAGTTCCAATATTATATAGATATAAATGTTTGGTCATTATCTGATGGCTTAATAGAAACACAAACAAGCCATGTTCCATCTTGTCTTACGACAAATATTTTGGTTCAACGACTTTTTGGGGGCTTTGAGAAATTTTGTGATTGGCACGTTTTAAAATTCTTCTTTGTTTCTAAATAGGTCTTTTGGGAAAGATAGTCGTCTTTTTTGCTTGTAACTTGTACTACGATAAACCTGACGTGACCAAATGCGCTATTCGTTACATTTCATTGAGAAAATAGGTCTACATGAGGATGTATAGCAAGAAAATGATTATGAAGCCTAAAAAACCTTGGATTTCAAAAACAAAAGATTGTTCAAAATATTTTACTTATACGCAAGCACGTTTTAATGCTTTTTATACCAGCTACCAATAGTACCAGGCGAAAATGTAAGATTGTTGATCGCATTACTAGGCGAGTTGATCTAGTTATGTTATTTTTGATGGATCTGCGACCCTTCAAAATTTTTGTTTGTTAATGTTTGACGACCCTTAGTAAAGTTAAATTAAAGAAAAAAAAATGTTTTATAGTTTTGTCTTTCCAAAATATTTCTGCTGTCTGGAAACCGGGAATTAAATTAAACAATTTTTACTTTTTCGGCATTTTAGATTTAAGTTTTTATACCAGTGTTCCCATTATTTAGATTTTTATAAAAAATAATCTAATCTATCTATTAAATTAAATTATAATGTAGTCGTGCTACTTATTCGTTGCTTAATGCTTTGGGTAACAGGTATCTCATAGTCAATCACATACAATTGCAGTCTTCATAATTGGTAAATATTAAACTACATTTTATTGCACGCCTCTGTAGATAACAAAAATTAATAATATTTTGTAGATATATTATTTTAGACCTGGCGGCCTTGTGCATTACATTTAAACCGAAATCAGACTTTATTAAAGTCTGATTTTGGTAAAGCTCGATGTAAGAAAAAGTTAATTTACTTTTCAAATATTATTTATTAATCAAAATGTACAAGAATTGTAAAGTTATTTTCTATAGTTTCCAGTTCCCTAATATCCTTGGGGCAGTGTACCGTCTTCGTACCAGATCCTGTAGGAATCTCCAGGCTGGACAGGCTGCGGCTTGAAAATAGGGTGCTTGGGAGATGGTTCCGGATGTGATTGCGGCTTGTAGCCATACACTTCCTTGGGACATGGCTTCGGCTTAGACGTGGAGGGAGAGCTGTGAGCGTGCGTTGGCTTCCGGGGCTGCTGATATGGAGCTGGAGCGGGATGATATTGTGGGGCAATGTCCCAGGGCAGTGAATCCCGCCAGGTGCTAGAGCTGTGACTGGACTGCGAGTGCGATTTCTTCGGCTCGGGGGACTGGGCATAGGCCGACACTCTCGAAGTTTCCGGATACTCTCCTGAAAATGGTTGGAGTAATTAATTTTTAGACATTTTTGAAGGTCGTAAGATCACTTACCATGCTTCTGGGGTCCCTTGACATTCCACACTTGCACCAAGTCGACACGCTTGGGCTTAGGCTCAGGCTGAGGATGAGGATAAGCATGAGGTTGAGGATGCGGGTGAGGCTCAGGGTGAGGAAGAGGATGTGGATGTGGATGAGAATGAGGTTGCGGGTTCGGGTGAGGCTCAGAGTGAGGCTCAGGGTGAGGATGTGGATGCGGCTGCAGATAGTGCGGCTCTGAAGCCTCAATTCGGTAGCTGGAGTCATAGGACTGGGAGTGGTGGCTGCACTCCTCCAGATCGAGCTCAATGCGCTTCTGGGAGATGATTAGTTCGCGAAGGGCTCCTTCCACCTTCCACGAGTCAAGCGGCTGCAGGTGCTTCACCGCGTGGGTCAATCCCGCCAGGCGAACCTCCTGTGTGCGGTTCAGGTCCTTCAGCTGACGCTCAAGCATGTCTAGCTTGCGGTTGGAATCCAAGCTGATCTCCTTAATGCCGGCCAGGCTCCTCAGTTCCACCTCCACGTTGATCTGCGATGTCTCCAGGCTGTCAACTGAGCACTTCAGGCCGTTCAGCTGCGGTAGGACAGTGCGAGTGATCAGTCTGGCCAGGCCATTGATATTCTGGTCAATGCCGCGGGCACTGTGCAGGACGTGCGTCTGATAGGCGTCCATCTTGGACTGTAGAACACGAAGAAGCTGCGCCGTGACCTCTTGCGCACGAGCCAGCTCCAGGAGCTCGGATTGCGAACGCTTGGCATACTCTTCGCCCTGTTTCGAGATGTTGAATAGCGTGGCCACCATTAGATCGGTCTTCTCCACCAGGACAAATTCGAGACGGGCTAGCACTTCCTGTACGAGGGTTACAATGTTTAGAGCTTCCTTCTGCGCCGCCAAGTTGGCTTTGGTCTCCTCGTAGATAGTGGCAATCCTGCCCAGGAGCTCATTGGCCCTTCCAATGCCGTTCGTGTTGTCTTTGAGCAGCTCCGTCAGATTATCCTCTGCTAGGACACTGCCCAGGCACAAGCCCAGGAACAAGAATGTGAATGAAACTCTCATTTCTTCTACTGCAAGATGCTGTCGGTTACAAATGCCAATTGCAAGTGTCTTTTGTTGGGCAAGGGCGAGCGCTTAAATATGTTTTCAGCCCAACACGTGTGCCCCTCAGCAACTAATCTGCATTATGGTTTTTGTTCGTTTACTCATAAGACTTTTCTTTTGCGCTTTAATCGTTCTTGAGGCAAATTTTGAATTCTGCACGAATTTCAAATATGTAGTGTTGATAAGCGGCAAATAGTACATTTCCTGTGAGCAGGAGCCGTTATGTTATCGATATCGATTGGCGGCTGCGGATCAGCTGTTGGCGGGAGCAAAACAAAACCAAATTTAAAGTGCAATAAATTAAGTTTAGTTTAAGTCAATTTAAGTTGAAGGCGCAGCCATGAGCCAAGTAGCTGCTACTACCAAATGGCGCACCTCGGCCAGCGTAATTCTGGTGGCCAGAACGAGCGATGACTACAAGGCAACTAAGGATATCTTATTAGTAGTAGTTATTCCTCCGTCACTTATTCCGCCCGATCTTGCAGTTGCTAATGCTCAAGCGCAGCGATGCCACGGCTATGGTGATCAACCAGACCGTGTTCCCCGGAGGACTTCTGGACTCGGAGGCCGATGAGAGTGTGGCCTGGCTGCAGTACCTGGAGGAGTTCGGTGTCCCGCAGGAGGAGCTGCGTCGCCTGGTGCTGGTCCGGGACGATCGCCCTGCCATTTTGGCACCGCAGGGCACCGGCTGCTACGATCGCTTCTTTAAACGCTCTCGCATTTGGTCGAGGTGGGTCGGTCCAAAGGTTAAGGTTGAGATTAGAGAAAGCTGATCTTTGCCCTCTGCGGTTCCAGAGAGATTATACTGCGCCTCACCGCCGTGCGGGAAACCTTCGAGGAAGTTGGAGTGCTGCTGGCCCGCACTCAAAAGCAGCTGGACTTTGGTGCGGTGGCCTGTGTTCAGGATGTGCCCGATCTGGAGGCGTGGCAGCGGCGGGTGCACGACAAGCCCAGCGATTTCTTGACCTTATGTCGTCATCTGAAAGTGGTGCCGGATCTATGGGCCCTGCACGAGTGGTCTGCCTGGGCTAGTCCGGGGTTTCTGCGCAAGGGGTGAGTACTTCTACATATATGTTTACTTATCTTTATCTTTAGTGATAATCTTCCGTAGGTATGAAACGGTTTTCTTTATGGCTTTTGTAGACGAGCAGCCCAAACTGCTGGAGGAGTCCGGCGAGGTCAAAGAGACGATGGTTAGATAGTTATCCTGGCTACGCCATAAATAATTATTTAATTAACTTGACATTTACATAGTGGCTGACACCGATGGAGTTGCTGCGACTCAACCAACTGGGTGAGGTTTGGTTTCTGCCACCTCAGGTCTACGAATTGTTGCGCCTAATGGGTATCAAGGAGTACCTGCGCTTATTAGATTTCGCCATCAAGCGAGGCGGATTAGGAACGACCATGTTTTTGCCGGTGGCTTACAATTGTGAAGGTACCTTGGTCTATGTCCTGCCAGGTTAGTCCGATTTAACTAAGATTTATTTCCAAGTCAATTGCATTAACTCTTTCTCCTAAGGCGATGACTTCTATGTGCCAGAGCCACACTTGGTCACCGAGATTATACCTTTTCAGGGCTCAGCGGATGAGTTTAGAGCCCGTTCACAGCGATTGCATCGCTATGCCTATGGACCTTCCATTAAAAATTTAGAGCTTAACATTCCCCCACCCAATGGACACTTAAGACCGCTAAAATTCCAGATGGAACGCCAAAAGCTGTAATCACATTCCGCCGTTGCCTGGACATCGATGACGATGGAGGTCACCCCAGCTGCTTAGCTCTGATAAGATGCTTACTGTGACCCCTGTCACAAATTGTTGTTTTCTGAAATTGTTCTAAGCGGCTTTAGCCGGTCATCAAATTATCTAGACGCCGAGCTCTGGACAGAAGAGCATTAATTATAATTTTATAGGCGAAATTTTAATTAAAAAAATGTACAGTTTAACCTAAAGTATTGTCGTAAGTTCGGCTTACGATGAAGGTGCCCCTCGCTTGTCCTGGAGAGCACATCAAAAGCGCAACTCTATGCATATTCATGTGACTTCCCTCCTTGAAACGACAATTCGGAATGGAAACGGGATTGGGATCAAAGTGGACGGAGGTGGAGTGTGACCGCGAGCCCAGACAGTATATAATTTCATCCCATTAGAAGTGCATTTAAATCACTTTGTGTGCAGATCTCCCCACCAATCCCCTCCTGGGATGCTTTACGCCACCTGCCGTGTGACTTTGTGCGCTTTACAGCCTTGTCTTCTGAAACTCCACCCCCCGTTGGGCCGTTTAAAAATCAAAATCTCAACGAGCTTCGTGCGCTTCCCCACTTTTGTTTGCTCCGTGCCCGCTCGACTGTTTATTATGCATTGTAAAGGACCCGGACCCCAGGACAACCCCTCAGAGACGAGGGCCAAACTTCGAGAGACGGGGTGGAAACTCCACTGGCTGGCAGGGGACTGTGGTACGTAACAATTACTTCGTTTAATTTAACCTTTTGTGGCTGCGTTTCCTGCCTTTATTGTTCTGTTCTCGGCTGCTCATTTAATATCGATTAATTATGCTATTATGGGGCCCAGCGGAAGTAACCATTATGGAGTGTAATTAATAGAGTACTTTATAGGTATCAAGTGTACAACTGAGAGGTGTGGCAATTAAAAATTAAATTTAGTTGAACTAAAACACCTAAAAGTATGCTATGTACAAATTAAGGATCAAAGTCATGTAGATTTCTTCTTAAGTTTCTATATCAGTCTTGAAATATTTTCTTGTATTAATCATTATTGAAAACACAATTTTCTTTAACTAAAAATATAATTAGATAATGAAGAAATGTAATGTCACAAGAGAAAGCTTAATTTCAAACCGCACTGGCTCTCCCCTGACTTTCTAATTAGTTGTTAGCACCAGCGGGGCAGGGAGGTTGACAAATCCGCCCATAAATTACCCATTAAATTTAAATTCATAATGTGACAAAGTGTCTGGGTGAGTTATGAGCGGGCAAAGCCGCTTAGCATCTTCTAAGACATTCCAGGGCCAGAGTAAATTAGAATCTCAGGCCCAGGCAGCGAGGACTCTTGATTTATGCAGGAGTGAGCTGAGGCATGCTATGAAGACGAGGGAAAGACGAGGACACCGGTCTGTAATTGAATTTAGAGCTCATTTTCATTGCCTCCGACATAATGCTGATTTACGTGGCCGCCGATAAGTTTTAGCTGGGAATTGTCCTATATTAATTGCCTGGCTAGGTGGAAATGCATATCACGTACTTTCCCGGCATGACTTCTATAAAGACGCCCAATTAGAGCGATTATTCAAGGATGTACCGGTCACCTGGCGATGACATGAATGCCAAAACAGAGCCCGGACAGATCGATTCGCAAGTAATTGACAACTTCTCGCCCGGTCTTCCCACGGGTCTAACAAAGCGCACACACACTTCTTCTCCAAAAAAGATTTATTTTTATTGTGTGTATTGTTTGTACTCAACTCAAGTCGGTTTTTATACCCTTTACTCGTCAAGATGAAGGATATATTCTTTCAAAATTATAAAAATGAGATGTACATTTTTAGCATGATTCGAGCTTCAGCTTTTCTTAACTTGTTGTCCAGTTAAACCAACTTTAAGGCTTAAAGTTATACTTTTAATTACTCTACAAAATGCCGAAATAAAAGAACTTACCGAATTAATTTGGGATTTAAAATAATATTTCCTTACAAGCCCCTGTGAACTGTTTTCTAATGAATTTAATTACTGAAAAATTTTGTGTCATTGATTAACTGGCAACAGTTTAGTACTCGGTAACTCATATTCGACTACAGGGAATTTTTTTTTTCGCTTGCTTCCCTTTCTCAAGGAAGGTCCACTAAATGAGTATTACCGCAATAAATCGCCGCAATTCATTTGAGGGCGAGTCGTCGCTGGCTGGCAACCCTTAAATCACCAGCAGAAGCTGCTAACTGTTGATGAGAGCCGGCTGGCCGTGCTCTGAGTTACCAGCTCCCTGTTCCCCGCAGGGCACCACCCACTATTCGTCAGACCGTGAACCTGTTACGGCATGTCAGATTGTCACTGGGGAAATTGCCCCTGGCCCCGGCGAGTGCTCTCCGGCTGTTCGAACAAATTGCATCAATTGACTTGCGTGTTCGACATAATGGCAATTGCGGCTGCCTCCCGGAGAGGGTGTGGTTCCATTGAGTGGGGTGGGGGTGTGGCGACGACAGTTGGATTAATGCGCTACATGACTTTCAAATGATATCTTTATTTGGTTCAAACAGGTATCGTGTTCCTTTTTATTAGAGAAATAGACTCCAGGACAAAGGGGTCAGAAGGATGTGAAAGATTTAAGAATAGAAACGGCTGAGGATATTATAACGTGATTTAGTAAATGCCCAAACGCATAGAACTTTATTTATCGATGTATAAAGTATTTTTATATTTAACCTCTGCTTTTAATATCCGGTATCCATAAGAAACGACGGAATTGTTAGTTAGTCATCTCCCATTTTATACGTTCATGATCCTCATTACCAGGCGAGTTGATTAAGCCAAGTTGTTCTAAAACTCAGTGATACTATACTACTACTATAAACGTAAACCGACGAATGAATAATGCAAGTATTAAGAAAGCTACATAGAACCTTGAACTTTAATGAATATTTGAAAATATCATATTGAAAATATATCTAGAAAGGAAGGTAACTTCGTAAAGTCGAAATTTGTATAACTCTGCAGTTCGAAATTGGGTCATAAAAAACGTAGAAATCGATCTTAACTTAGTTAAATTTGGATACCGTTTCTTGTCTAGTTTTAATGACGCTAATAAATCTGCATATAGATCTGAGGAACTCATTAAAAAACATATCCCTTTAAACTTCTCGACTCGCCAGTTGATGATGATGAAGAATACATTCATTTTATAGGATCAATTCTTCACAGCACACTTCTTATTAAAATTATAATACCCAAAAAGGTAAAATAGACTTTAATATAATGAAAAATAATATAAAAAAATGTATCTCACTTAACTTGAAAAAGGGATATTGTCCTTTAAAATACAACATTTTATTTTTTATAAAGTCTTGATAAATCGATACTTCACAGTAGTAGATTTTGAATTGCTTTTTATTTAATTTAATGTTAAAACTTTGTATGTGATATGTGGGTTTTATAAATATCATTTGTTTCATATAACATATTTCAAGTGTATTTTTTAATAATTTGTTGAGTAGCTTGAACTCAACACAATTACCTCTATTCTTATGTATCCAGGTATATAGCTAAATACATGACAACACCTTTATGTATTTAATAATTTGCTAAACATAATTGAAAACCACCTGCACACACACTCAAACACAGACGCACACACGCACAGGAGCCAAGTGGGCGTTTCTGGTGGAATATAAATTATGCGCTTGCTCCAAGTCCAGGTTCTTATTGTTGTTGTTGTGGCTCCATTTCCTTTGGTTAATTTCTATTTAGCTCCTGGCCTTCTCTCTCGTTCTCTCTCACTCTCATTCACTTGCTCTCTGCAGCCACCATTGCAAAGCTCACACACACACAGTCACGGAAGGTTGGAGGATGCATGCTCCCTCTCTCTCCCGCTTGATGTATTCCCTTCCCACTGGAGGACACTCCGCCGCCGTAATTCATTTTCCAGTCCCGCAGCTGCGCAAAAGTCACGCTGGAAAATTAAGCACTTCCCCGAGTGTTGCAGTTGTTGTTGTTGTTGGAGCTTTGGAACATTGGAGCATTGGGGTAGGTGTAGGGCATAATGCTGTCACGGATTACGGTTGCATTCCATTGAATCCGCTTCCAAATGCATGCTTATGTCGGTCTGTCTATCTATGGTAAGTGTATATTTGTAAGTTTGTAAGCAATATAGCATTGCATTTCGGTACATGTGCAAAATTTGCAATTTCTTTGGCGGCGCGGAGCCACTTTTGGGGTTTTTTGTTATCTGTGCAAAACAAAAAAACCGTGACCTTGTAACAGTGTTTTAATTGCAATTGACAATATGCACTGGATTCGAGACTTAAAATACATAAATATTGGTTACTAAAGCTTCTCTTCCCTGAAATAAAACTGTCGATTTATTGGTCAATACATGGTTCTACCAAAGGATTCTTCTACCCGAAGGACGACCCTCATCAAAATCCCGTCTAGCGTCTCATATTTCCATCCTTAGGGGAGTGGTGGCATTTAAGAAACCATAAATTTGACGGCAATAACGGATAAAGTATGTTTATTTGGATATTAGGCTAAGCAGCAAAGGCATAACGCTGAAAAAAGGGGTAGCAGGAGCCAAAAGAAATTGCGACGACACAAGACGAAAGGCAACGAGGATGACGTTCCTCAAAAAACTCTTTAACACTTGATTTAACTTGTGCGAGTACAGTGCGAGGCATCTTTGTAAACTAAAAACAGGGAAACGTTTTAAAAAGGACTTCTAAAGTTGATCTTCCATTTTGCTGTAATATGAAGAAATTCTTTGAAAATATCAATAGCCGAGTCGATTTAGCCATGCCCGTCTGTGCGTCAGTTTGTCCGTTTCTGGTCTCCAAGTTTTGGAATTCTTTATGTTGCTTTTCAAATTGGTTCTGTTTCCTCAAACAAAATCGAAAGTTATTAGAAAACATTATAAATATGTTCCTTTTCAACATAATGCTTGCCTTCTCTGAGATCTTATTATATTTTTTAAATAAAAATTTTATACCTGTATCAATATACAAATGTACGTATGTGTTAGTTTTTAATTCGTCTTCCCTAAGTTAGATTTCTTGTTTTAAATATATATTATCTAAACTTATTATCTAAACTTATTTAAATTGTTAAATTATAAATTTATCAATATTTGTACTCTTTTAACAAGAAAATTTTTTGGCACATTGATTTATAAACCACATAAGATGCAGTAAATGATTGTAAAATTACAAAGAATCCTAAACAAAAGTAACAAAGCAGATGGAGAATTGGCGATAATATCCTAGAAAAACTTATCCTCCCGAACCGCACTGTGCTCACCATCCCCCAATCAAGGAATGTTCGAGGGGGTGAATGACTGTGTGCTTGGCATAAAAATATGAATTGTAATAGATTTAGATATGAATCAGACATATGTATGGATATATGGATAACTGCGGAGACCTCCGACAAAGGTCTGGTCCAGTGAAAGGAGCAGTCCCAGCGTAAAATCCAAGCAAATTGATTGAAGGAGCGAAGAACGCTTCCTTTGAGATGACATGAAAGAAAGTTACAAAAATATACGTCTCCTGTAAAATGCCACAAAGGAGAAAGATTAATTTTCCATTTGAAAATAAAATGTTAAGCTAAATGAGTTGGACGTCGCCCCGCTCCAGTGAAAAGAGCGACCGACAAAAAGTTTAAAGTTTCCCAAAATAATGTTGAAAAATTCCTCAGCAGATTGAGCGGATCGAATTCGATACCCGGCAGAGTCTCGGCCAAGTTCTTGGGTCTTCCCCTCTCAGCCTTTTTCCCTGTTATAAATTATATGGCACTTGCCACGTGTCGCTGATTTGTACGGCCAAAGTGTGAAATATTCCGGAAAGGAGTTCATAATATGGCTTACCCTTAGCTCCCTCCTCTCCAATCGTCAATCAGTCGAAGCGTGAAATATTTTTCGCTTCTCCACTTGGCAAGCTACAAAAAAAAATTTAATTCGTGCGGAAATTCAACCAATTTAAAATGCGAAGAACACACACGACCAGCGATAGAAGGCACGCCCCCTTTTCTCGGGTCTGACTTCATTGTATCCTTTTTGCTCCTTTTCTCCAAGGGAGTTCGGGGAAGGAAGGACGCGGAGAGGGCGAGCTGCTTAATCCGTTTTATTGTGGTAATAAAACTACAATACAAATTGTTTCAATGAGATTGAACAACATTTGAATTGAGCGTGAAACGATGCCGGTTCTTTGACTGCTGCTGGTTCGATGCCAGGGTCCTTTTTCACCAATTCCAAGTCGATATTTATGGATTTCTTGTGGCTCATTTCAGAGGGTAAATTTGGTATAAAGATGTTAAAGTTTTGTAAGAAGGTTGCCTTTAAGTCTTTTGTCCTTGGGTTTCATGTTCAAAGGGATACTTGATTTGTGAATCGCGTATTTTTTTGTTGAGGGATTTCTTGCTAGTTTAATAACTTTACCTTTTTGTTTTCTTTTGTGTTTTGTTTATATTATAGAGACTTATATATTTTATTAAAATTATATGTTATTAAACCTAAGTGTTTTTACTCTTTATAAAAATGTTTCTTTTTAGTACAGTTATAACTAATTTGTTCTCCTTTAAAGAGGAGAAGGTCAATTTTTTATAGCTTTCAAAGATAACATATAAAAAGAATATCAAATACAATATGATATAATACGTAATAAATATTTAATACCCCGAACACATTTTCAGGTTAACGTGATGAAATATATAAAGGAGAGATATTGTTTATTATGTTTGTATTATGCTTAATACTTAATATTCGATTTGGGTCAAATATTTCAACCGATCTGAAATCTTCGCTATGCATAAGGAGCCATAAAACTAGACTTTTAATTACCAAAGTCAGGCTATTAGTATGCATATAGCCGCTGCATTGTGGACAATATTAAAGGGTTCACACGTAATAAAACCTCCGGAAGAAACAAGGTCACAGGGGCTATGTGGGTGACCGGTTGGATCTGCCGGACCTGGTCAATGGGGATTTAATCTACATGTTTATGGCTATTTGCGTTTTGACCTCCGCCAAGTTGACACCATCCGAGATAAGCCATAATTTGATTAAGCCAGGCACCTTCCTTCCGCCCATATATCCTGGCACCCTTGGCACCCTTTTTGTGTTAAGTGAATAAAAATATGTAAAAGCATAATTCAAACAAGGTCCACAAAGGGACCGGGCAGGACGGAAAGGCTTAGGGCCGTAAAACCAGGAACATAAACTGTGGTCAGCTTGACCAGGCATGTGTGATTCCATATTCCGGGCCGAGTGTGTTCGGTCTTGTTTAACCAGCGATTATGGAAATCGGCGCCGGAATGAGAGTACGGGGACAGCGGAAAGATTTGCTCGGCCAGATAGGACAAATGACACGTAGCCGGGGCTACGGACACCAGCAAGGACCCGCATCCAGGGCGGACACCCTCTAAAAAATATTTGTTCACACATGTGGGCGGAAACAAACGGGCTGAGGAGCAGGAGCAGGAGTTGGTTGGTGGTAGCTGTGTCCACTGCAGTCACGTGTGGACTCGCTTCTAAACATTCTTTTTTTTATTTTGTGTGGCTCTTCCCCCAAACACATAAATTGCATTTGCCGGGAAAGGTTATCACACTGGAAATATTTTACGTTGACTCAAACGGGTGAGGATTATACGGTAAATAATAAAATATCTACACTTTTATAGAGAGAATGTTTTATATTTAGATTTTGAATTTGATTACTTATTGATTTAAAAGGGAAACTTACCATTTAACTCTTTTTAATAAATAACAAAAAGTAAAATTATTTTATTATTTTAAAGACATTTAATAAAATTGATAGAACTTTAATGCATGAAGGAATTTAAAACCTTTATTAATTAATATTTTATTATTTTATTAAAAAATACTGTGTTTTACATATTTATTATTTGAGAGTTTCTGGTAGATTTAAATATTTTCAATAAAAAATAACATTTTCTCCTATATTAAACCTCTAAGGTATCTCAATTATTTCTAAATAAAAATCTAATAAATGTATCTTTTAAGTACAATTCAGTACAAACCAAGACCTTAACTAAACAAAATTAAATTACACTTAATTACAATTGTTTCTTATTTTTAACAGTGCAGCTTGGACTCTTCCTCCAGCTCCCACAGCGCTATTTAAACTAAATCAAGTCCCTGGATATATCAGCGTCAAATTGGCAAAGCCAGAGTCGAGTCGAGACTCGAACGGATGGAACATAAAAATAATCATAAACGTTTATCACATGACCAACGGACAAGAGAAGCCCCACGAGCGGCAGCTGGGTAGAAAGTGGCAGGCGGCAGGAGTGGAAGGAAGTGGACAGATTTGATGAAAAGGATAGCGCAAATTTTGGGTACAAGAACAGGAGCAGGAACTGAAGACGACGGAACGTGATGTTTGGTCGCAAGAAGTCAGGCATTCAATGTGGGTCACTTTCGTGGGTATAAGATTGGACGGAAACCTGATTGGGAAGGATGTAGAAAGACAGGATAAGTTCTATTCGGAAGGAAGTGGGATGCTGGAACCTGGGATTGATACTACAAGGAAGTATAAATGCCTACTAAGATCAATACATTTTTTAGGTAATTCATTCAGTTGTACCTATGATTTCTACAAAAAGCTATCTTAGTCCATGTAATATATGTTTTTGTTATAAAGATATTATTAATTAAAATCAGTTGCCTGTCGGCCACCTTTAAAAGGTTTAAAAGTATGTAATTGAATATTTGCTAAACCAAATTAAATGTAAATTTATTTTGCTTTTTACAAAATATAAGTTAAGACACCTTTTGTAAGATATTTTTAATCCCAATAATTTCTGTAAAGAATATTATCTTTCTGCATAGAATTTAAATTTTCGTTGCTAAAAGTTTGAGATATTTCTTTATGCTATATTTAAAGCTTATCAATATAGCTCTAAAAATTACTAGTATGTATAGACAAGTCATAATGGAAGTATTGTTCTGTAACTAAAGGTAGTAATTATTTAATCATGTGTATATTTTTCCTTGTGTCTATAGCTTCATCAAGGATCAACGCCTTCTCCGCCCCCCCCCCCCCCCCCCCCCCCCCCCCCCCCAAATATGCAATTTGCAAACCGTAAATTGCTCTTAAGTGATTTTCAACTGGCGACTTCCGCTTTCAACTCGCCATCGAGGCATCACATGTGCTTTGTTGGCCTTTGTTGTCAAAACAATGAGCACTTAACAAGCCAGAAGCAGCCGTGATTTCACCTTTTCACACATGAAGCCCCGAAGACCGAATCTGAATGCCACTTGCAGCCGGAGCTAACCGCACGGCAAAAGCCTTCTTTGCACTGCAATTAAATTTGGCCAGAACGAGCGAAGGAAGGGCCCGGAGCAGCAAGCTTTCTCCTTTCCCCGCTCGCATTTACGGCAAATGAGGGTCATTACGCTTCTGGCCAGCTCTGGCCGCTTTATCGATGGGCATTGTATTGGGTATTGGTCCCAGCTCCCCCTCATTGTTGTTCCTGTTCCATGTGTGCTAATCTCTTAATGCGTTTAGCGCACATTTCTATTTGCTTAATGAATTGTTACCGAACACATTCATTGCGAGTTGTCGGCCTCTCTGGTATTCATTTATTCACTGCGTCGGGTCATTTGTCGACGTTTGTCTTTTGATTTAGAACGGTTTACTTTTAGGGCTGATGTACCGAACGGATCGAAAGAGGAATGAGGGGATGGGAGATGACCCCAATGGGGGCAACAGCAGGGCAGAAGTTGGCCATTGGAGCAGCTCAATTAGGCTGATTGCTCAGGCATTCTGCGTGGCTGGTCATGGTCAAGATCCTGTTCGACCATGAAGTGCATATAAAAATTAACATTAATGGGTATTTCTTAAAAGAAAGAAATACTATGTTGGTTAAATTCTTTTTATCACAAAAATTTATAAAGAAATATGTTGTGTTTAGCATAAAGGTATCATATTTTGTGGCCTACTTTTTGGGGTAACTTTTGATACGATTTCTAAGGTTAATGGTATTTTGGTTTTATTTTTGCAGCACCAAATTGAAGAAAATCCCAACCAAAAAACGTCGCTGTTAAGTCTCACATAACCAATTTCAAAATCATGTCATAGTTCTATAACAATCACATATCGAACTTATCTTTTACGGGCACCATTTTTAAAAACAATACTTGCTTGAATACCCATAAATCTGTGTACATTACATCGCTATATTAACTCCCTTCAGGATATTCCATTTAAGGATCACGCTCCACTAAACAGAAAACAAAGAAAAAGTGGTCGCCAAATCAAAGTCTTAGTTTCCTGCGACTTTGTGTTGCCTTAACTGCAGCCGCAACATCCATCTATAAACAATAGTTTTATTACCCCGACGGGTGGGCCGGGGGATGAGGCTGATGTGAGCGATATGCAGCGATTGGTTACGGCATAAATTACAATCAAAATGAATTGATATGCGTGTTAATAAAGGAGAGCCGGGCCAGAGGGGGGCAGACAGGACAGCGAAAGAGACGGATAACGCGTTTATGCGTTGCTCTGTTTAAACAATAAATAATTTCATGAAATGTAGTCGAATTGTATGTATTAATAATTGTTATGTATAAAGGTTTTTATTGCTATTTAAAAAAGTAAAATAAAATATAAGTGTCAATTTAAGACGTCTGGTACTCTTGTTGTCCTGTGACTTGGGTGTTTTAATTGTCTTGCTAACTAACTAACTAACTAATTGAAAGCAAATCTTAGTAAAAATCTTAATCTTATACAATTAATGACAATCTCCATAATCTGTCTGACAACTATGTTATCTATGTTATCGATTTAATTCATGATAAAGCAACGCATAGACTTGGCAAAGGGCAGGAACACAGACAGGGACAGAGACAGGAAGTAGTCAGTTTGGAAGCCACCACGGAATGGCGGCATTTCGATTTTACGCTTTTATGATTTCTCGATTCCGGGCAGAAAACAGGGATACCGGATAGAGTGCGGAGAGAGCTGCATGAAGCTGGCTGGCGGCTCGAGTCTGGACTGGGACTGGGACGGGGACGGGGTCTCTCTTAATTAATAAGTCCTAGCCAAAGTTGTGTGTGCTTGTTTGTTGGCTAAATATTTGCAATGGCATAAATTAAGGAGCAGTGCGACCAGGTACAGTACCACCACCGGCGGCAAAGCGTCGATGACGATAACCGGGAGAGAGCGACTCTGGCCCAGTCCTGGAATTGAATTGAGCCGTTCTGCTGCACATTGTATAATTATCGAGCCGCTCTTAATGGCCGTGTAATTCAATATTAATTAAATCATCAAATTGCATTAACAGTCGTCGACAACAATAAATAAATTAAGCGCGGCGAGTTGACGGAATGCTGATCCCTGCAATCGATTGTCTTTTTTTCTTTCCCGGCCTTTTTTTGTCGTTTCACTTGCGAGGTTATTGCAAATTCAGCAGATTTAATTTGCGCAAAAAGTTTATTTAAAATCATTTTTTAAGTTGCTTGCTCCGAAAACAATATGCTGGCGAAAAATTTAAATTGATTTATTTAAAATATATATGTGTATAAATTGTTTTGTAACCTCATTATGAGCGCAATTCGCGCGTGCAATCTGTTGTAGTCTTTTTATAGGGAAAGAGCTCGACTTGGAAGCGCAATTTCTGCTATTGCAATCACTTTTTCGTTATTTTTGTTATTTTTGTGCAATTTTTTTTTTAGTTTTTCCGCCCGTGGGTTCATCGACCGACAGTGTCGACCTCAGAGTGCTGACACGAGCGTCGTTGGAACCCCCTTCGCATGCTTCGTGTTGCAATCGCATCGAGTCTACGGTGTTATTGTTTTTGCATTAATCTCTAATCAGCAAAATTCAAAGAAACACGGAGGTGATACTATTCCGTGAGTAAGTTTGCTGTCTGAGAGCGATTCCAATAGTCAATGATCAGTTGGAATCGCTTGAAAAAGGTGATTAAACTGAGAGATGTGTTCATGCGAAAGATTTTTAATGTTTGATGAAGATGCTGGGATCAAGCAGGAAATTTTTGGTAAAATATCATTGTCTACTTTAAGCAGAGTGAGCAAAGAAGAAAGAAATCACTCGTTAGAGCATTATACTTGTATGATCTAGTTTAAAATACAAACTGGCAAATGTTCCTCTTTAAAGTTTAACCATAAAAATAAAAGCAAACCAATTCCTGTATCTCTATAGAGTCCTTAGATGTCGTTCTAATTATTACCTTTACTTATTCATTAAGAATGTAGCTTATAATACTTTATACAAAGTCAGCAAAAGTTCCATGAGTCAATGGGTAACATCAAATGAAACCCAGCCAATATAAACGATATCCTCCCTCAAATTGAACACTCAGATCGGTGAAATTCAGAGCTCTAATTGCACTTGTCTGAGTTGTGTAATGTATTTGGGTTTCACTTGAGCTCCGAGATATTTACATATACATATGTGCATATATACAAAACTGAACGTGAGGGAAGCCGTTGTTTATGTTCCCACGGTTGTTGTACACTTTTCGAGGTAAACGAGAGTCTACGAATAAACGGAATACAAATAAAAGAACACGGGGGATTAACGAGTAAGCCCAATAGATGTAAATGTCCCTTAATATAACATTATGTTTAATTAGTAACCTATAGGAAATCATGTATCATATATATTCTTTCCAAGAATATTCAACATGAGACCTTGTCCTAAGGATTCTGCGATTCAGAGCTCTAATTATGAGACATTCTTATCAACGATAGCTGGCTTATCCCCACCACATTCCACACGAGATTCCTGGAAGCTCTCGGCCACCATACATAATCCTGCCCAAAGCCTAAGTAAACATGTGCATATCCGATCTTGGGCTATGTACAAGTGTTCTCATTACTCATCTAGCTTTTTGCCGCTGCATTTTGTTTGCCTCTTTTTACATAAGCCACTCCAAAAAAATATGAAAAAAAAAACAAAGAACAACAGAAGAAATCTGCCGAATCGGCGGAAAGAAAACACCCAGCTCCGAGTGTTGAAAAAAAAAACAATAATACGAAATAAAATATAATACACCAAAATGAAATGCCAGAAAGAAATAAAGCAATGGAAGAAACAAAAACAATTTGGATGCACCTGTGTCGCCACCGCTACCTGGTTCTTGCTTCTCGGATTTGGATTGGGGCTTCACCAGCGACGGCGGTTCAACCTTCAGCTAAAGCGACCGTTCACCGAAGGTTGCCCCAGAATAGATTCACCCATCTTCCAGACCCCTCCCCGTGTCCATTACCCATCGATCCATCCCGTGGACACCGCAGAATGGGGCAAAAGCGCTCGTTTCTCGGACCAAAATCAAATTCAACCAATTTGCAATGGGCCCGGAGTTGAGGCCAAAGGCAAATGTCTTCATATGCTTTATGCTACGGCTTCCTTCCTCTTTGCCGCTTTTTATGGGCCACAGCCAATGAACCGGAGAGACATCATGCCGTGGCCCCCACACACATGGACGCATACCGAGCGCCTTGAAGGGACTCCTTGATGGTATTTAAGGACGAAGATTTAAGTATACTTCCTTTTAGATAGTTTCTTTAGGTTAAGGACTGGCTTTAATGATCTAAATTAGGCTTTAGAATAAGCTAAGCTTTACTTTGAGTAATTGTACTTGTATTTTATTATTTTAATATTTCTTTGTATTTATTTTTTCTTTTATTTCTGTATTTTTAATGATAAAATTTATATATATTTTTCGCTGCTACGTACAAATATAAAGAAGACATCTAAAAGGTAAAGATAAAATATATCTACCTTCAAACCAGGTACATGCCCTTGGTCATATTATAGCATGTTTCTAACTAAATTATAGTATAAATTGTTTCTAGTACTTCTTCTTGTTCTTCAAATAAAACTATAGTTCCGTCACTAAAAGTAATAATTTCTTAAATAGTTACATTACCCTCAGCAAGGGTATAAAAAATAGAACAAGAAAAACCGAAATGTGATTTAATTTATTATTACAAACGTTAAAGGAGTCGAAGACGTTTCTGGAATTCCTCGTGGAGGAGGGTGCAAAGCGATTTACGGTGGCGCATCAATTCAGAGTAAAACGAAGGACGATGGGAACTGGCGGGGACTGGCAAATGAGTTCCATTTATATCATTGGTCATTACGGAAATTATGCGACGCCGCACCGAGCACTGGCCACGGAAGCGGTATAAAACGATAAAGATACATTGCAAACGGATGTCCAAGTATGAAAATCGCCTCGGGGACGCCCGATTGAGCTGCACGGCCAAAGGATGTACGGATGACTCTGGTCAGGACTCGAATGGTGCGGGGGAAAGAACTAAACTGAACTGAACTGGATTGGACTGGACTGTCTCTGACCGTTCACTAAAAGAGGCCGGGGTGAAGTCGTAAAAAACATCAAGGGCGGTCGGCCCATCAATAAAAAAGGCAAGACAATGGACTTGTAGTAAGGAGACTGTTTTTTGGGGGGGAAAGGAAGTAAGAAAGTTTTGGACTCGAACAAGATGCCAGCCCACAGATTAGAAATGGGAAGAGTCCTGTGAGGAGAGGAGGTGCCAGCATTTCCAGTGCTTTATGTATTAAATTTGGGTGATAAATAAGGGATATACAAATTTGTATAGAGCTGTTTTTTATAACTTCTAAGATCTTTTTGTAACTGTTATTAAACTTTACACTTACCTTTACTTACTTTTACATTTAAGTTAGGCTTTTTAATTCATTTACACTTTAAAAGTAACTATTTAACTAAGTAAGAGATAATTAATACTATATATGGTTTAAACAAATCTTTATATATTCAGATCAGCATTTCGATAATAATACCCTTGCAGGGTCAAGTCATAAGCCTGTAACAAAGTGAAGGAGTCGTTTCCGACCCTATAAGTCATATATATTCTTGATTGGCATTAAAAACCGCGTCGATCTAGACATGTTTGGACTAAAACAAATTCTTATCAAAATTTTCTACATTTTATAAGGGGCAACATTGTCAAAAAATTCAAAAAATCATAAGAAATTTTAATTTTTTTAATTTCAAATGTACAATGATAATTTGTTAGCCTAATAAAAACTAGCATAGAAAAGATTTCCGAATAAAAAATTAATGCATTTTTGGCTTAGTTCTGATCGATTTGCATGGAAGGATATATAAACTTGGGCTTCCCGAAGTAAATTTCCGTTCTTGTTTAATGTAAGATTTTATTTCTCATATTCATCAAGAAATCTTTTCTGGGACTTTTATAATGCATTTACTTGTTTATTAATAATATAAAACTTGACAGAGAGAGAACTCCAGCTTAAACGTTTATTCGATTTTTATATTTATAAAGTACATACGTTCACATTGTAGTTTTCAAGCTGTAATATCTCAACTTCACCCTAACCCAACCACACATCAATGATTGATAAGCTTTTGGTCAACAACTTTTTGGCACTTGGGTCCTTTGACGCGATAAATATCCCCCTTTCAGTGCTGCCAAATCGAGATTTACGAGCATATTTTGTGAAAAACTTTCCACGACCAAACAAAGCGACAACTAATGAGCTCCGAGCAGGACTTTTCGCTCTTCGCTCTTCATTACGCTAATGAGTGGCGGCGACGACTACGACGACGGCCCTCAGAGTGACGCGGCAACTGCGGAAAGCTAATGTGTTAACGATTTAAGGTTAAAGTCAGATCGGAAAACAGGAACAATTCCCCTCCCCCTCTTCAATGTCAACGCTACGTGTTTGGCATGCAAAAAGAGGTGACAGAGAACCGGGCAACCAGAGTAAAAGTAAAATGCAGGAAGAAGCCCCCAATCATCCGTCCGTGCGATTACATGTGTGAACTATCGATTGAATTAAGACAAGACAGCGGAGAAGGAGACGGGGACGGACGCGGGGGCGGGGGCACATGCGAGCCACTTAAGCGTGTCGCTCGACGCCGGCTCATCTTCATCCTCATCCCCATCCCCATCTCAATCCTCGTCCGCATCCACTTGAGGAGCATCATAAAAAACGCACCACCCCGCAATCCAGACGGGCCAAAAAGAGATTCCCTTTCTCTGTCCGAAATCACATCGCTGCACTTGAACAAAATTCAGCAAAAAAAAAAATAATAATAGAAAATGAGATTTAAGATAAAAATTAAATAAGAATTATTATTTTCTTGAGTATTATAAGTCTAAAAGTAAGTCATAATCTACAGCAAATTTAACATTTACTAATTTTTTTATTTCAGTAAGAGGCTACATCAGAAGTTAATGGAACCTTTTCAATTTACACAAATAATTCAATTTCAATAAATGCATATTATTTTTTAATTCCATCATCATCTCATCTTTAGGTATTCTAACTATACAAAAGTTTATACATTATTATTACATTATTAGTGTTTTTTTTCAACCATAAACGAAAGGTCGTATCATATTTAAAGTATTATTTTTGAGGTCAAGATAGACTTTACTTAATTTAAAAGATTTACAACGGCTTACAACAAGTTTAAACAAAAGCGTAGGAGAGAAAATAACCAATTATTTGTCTATCAATTATGATATAGAAGTGTTTCTGTTATGTTTAAATGCCTACCTCTTTGCAAATAAGTTTTCTTCTAGTACCTGACTCACTTTGACATACAATTGATATTTTTTTTCAGTGCATTCCTCATCGAAGCCGTCACACGTCGCAGTGCAGGCATAAAAAGAGTGCCCCGACCGAATGCGCAGCATAATCAAACGGTGTGTGTTTGGGTGTGAGTGTGTGTGTGGGCCATAATAATGTTGACAATCATCCCAGTTGTCCGAGATGACTTCGCCTTGGGTACGGTTGGGTTGGGATCCGGCCCTGGTCCACGGGCACGGGTCCTGGCCCTAAGCACTGATTATGCCGAGATGAACTCCAGGCCCATGGCCATGACAATTTACCGATTGTCATTGCCGTGTCTATAAATTTCATTTGACAAAATGCCGGGCACTCAGCACTTCCCCCCTGGAATCCCTCCTGCCCGGCTCATCCACTCTTGACATCCACTCGAGCTGCCAGTGTTTCGCTCGTGTCTGGCCTGCGGCTCAGCGAAACTCTCGAACCAATAATGGTAAAGGCGGAGGGCCCAAAGGAAGGAGACTTTCGGTCGCCGGCGATTTGCATCAGAATTTCATAATTATTGTTTAATCTTCACTTGAAGGAAATCCCCGAAATGTGGCAGATTTTACTTGGGGATGGGGGATTACTATTCAGAGTGGGTATAGCCCTTGGATTGGTTGTCAGCCAAGACATAGAATTACTTCCGCATATTTACATTTCAACTAATATATTGTAAGGATAAAACTAAGAAACGTTAAAGCCTATTTTTAAATATATGTAATTTCCAAAATTTACCAAATTTCCCAGCATATTAATTCTTACAAATAATAAATAATATTTTTTTTTGGCGATTTGTATATTAAATGTTGCACTTCCTTTGGTAGATTCAAATTTCGTCTATAGTTTTATTTTCCATCGCTTTGCATATGCCGAAATCAGTGGAAATTTGACACTTCCTGCTGGCCGAGAATGAAGCTAGAAAATAAATAAATAAAAAACTGAAAAAAGTGAAATAGAAATGGCCACTTGATGGGCGATCGTCATCGTCGGCTTGGGGCAAAGCAAATAAAGCCAGAATTCGACAAAACTTCTTGCGCAATCCGGCGGTCGATCGAGTGGCTTCGTCTCATTACATAAACCCCAAAGACGACCAATATCGGGGGAGGAAGTGGGTGTGCGGGGGTTCGAGTTCTTGGTAGGGCAGGAAATTCATATATAATCAAAATAAAAATAATAAATTCAAGACCAGAATTTGAATTTGAAAAGACTGCCGCAGCCGCCGCCGCATCAAATCAGAAATGCAATCAAAATAAACAAACTCTGAGGGCTTAAGTTTTTATTAATGAACACTTACAAGGCGCAAGGGTTCGGAGGGGGATGTGGTGGATCCCAGTTGAATCGACACTTTACCGAATTACGCCGCCTGGATCTCTGGCAGATCGCCATCTGCCTCGGATGCCGATGTTGATCTCCATGTTGATGATTGTAACCCAATGCCGCCGCGACTCCAACGCCGCTTTCTGCTCCTGCCTGCGCCATTACGCGACCAGTGTTTGTTGACATTCCGCTCCTCAGCTCTTCGGGGGCTTTGCAGTGTTTATTTTGTTTCCTAAACTGTTGCTGGCAGTGGTCCCTTGCAGTTGGAAGCTGATTTATCCATGCCGCCAGACCACACACCCATGGCCACTTCTTCGAAGTCGACCGGGAGATGTTGGATCCTGGTTTCAAATCATTGCTGAAAGCGGACACTTACTTTTGGTAGTCTTCTTATCTTAAAAAACTAAACAATTTTTTATGACTGTGAATTATTTGGAATATTAAGGGATACAGTTTAGAAGCACCAAAGCATTCAAATAAATTGGGGATCACTTTAAAATCTTTAAAAATTTGATGGGATTTCCCATTTATCTAGAAAATTTACTGTATTTTCATTTTAATTTAAAATGAACGATATTTTGAATTGCCAAAAATATAGAATTTCCTATTCTCAAGTCATTGCACTAAGGTATTAATAAGAATAAAGAAGTAATGTACAAATATTCTTGATCCGTTTATTTAAAAGATATCTGAATAAATCTTTTTCAATAATCTTCTTTCTATAGCAGATTTACGCAGACTAAATAAGAATGATACTGAAAGATTTTGATCTCTGATAAATATTACACCCGGTATCCATAGGCTACAACCTATAAATTTGTAGTAAATGAGAATGTATTTAAAAAGTAGAAGAAGGCATCTTAGTAAGCATAAATTTTAATTGGCAAGTCATTATAGCAAATATAATGACTCGAATTCAAGCGATTTCTTGGATAATTTTTAAGGAAGTATGGGATTCTTACACAGTTTATTCAACATATCAATAAAAATTGCAGTTATAGATTTTTATTTAGAGTAGTTAAACTATTAAAGATCAGCTGCACATAAAAGTTTAAAATTGATTAAACCATACCCACCTTAATCGACAATATCGATATAAATTCCAATTGCTTCGTTTGCTGTAAAATAAGACCGTTTTTGAAATACTTTTTTCAAATAAAGGGAAATCCAACATTTTACTTTAATTTTAGATTTATTTATTACTAAATTGTTTTATGCACACTTATCAGCTACTCACAATTGTTATTAGTTATTAATTATATTAAATTTGTTGTCTTCTCCTTTCGCTTCCGGCCGTTTGGTTTTACAAAACGAGATTTAAATCTGTTTGCAATCGCCTTAAAGTATGACAGAATCGGCTTGGTAGCTTTTTCTTATTTGTATATGCGGTTGGGTGTATTTACATATGCCATTATCGTTCCTTTTAGTGCTTATTACATTGTATAGGACTTGTTTGTTTAGTTTACTTCAGTTTGCTCTTCGATTTCGATCGGCTTCCCTCTATACAACATCTTTTGCTAGCTTGCTTCTGCAGTATTTAAACATAATACAACCTTTAGTTTTAGTAATTTTATTGCTTACTGAGGAGTGGAGTGGGGCTTAAACGGAAACGGAAACACGGCCTCTAAGAACAACTCTGCGTACAACTATTGCTTCTATGATATTATTATTTTCATTCGCTCCTCCGTTCGCGCTTAAAACTAGAAGAGAAACTAAGTCTAGAACTAATCAACAAATAAGCGTGTGTTACTAACTCGTAATTTGTAATAATGTAGCGATCGTTAATCAGAAGCTGCAAGTTTGATTCTCTCGATTTGTTTTTGCTTTTGTTTTTGTTTCTTTGCTTTATACAATGTTTGTTCTTTATACATACACGTTCGAATTAATTTTATTTATAATCGATTTTTGCCTTAGTCAGACTGATAATCAGCAATAGTTCCCTCCTATATCATCAATCTCTGGCGATCACTTTCAAAGTGCACGAACGCAAATTCAATTGAAATTTATTGTCACAATCAAAATTAAAGAGAATTTAAGTGCGCGAATAATCCTGTAAATAATTCCCTGAAAACTATTAGTTAGTTAGAAAAGCAATTGTAAGAAATTACGTGTCATTTTAGGATGAAGTTCGATGGGTGAATTTAAAATTCAAATAGTTTCTTAATGTTCTAAAATTGATTTAATAAATATCAACAGTGGTGGTAATGGGAATGCAAAAATGGACAAAAGTTCCTAAAAGTAAAACTTACACCTTGCGAGGAAAATATAAAATATTACTGAATGTAGGACTAACTTTTAAATAATAACTAATTTTGCATAACATTACTTGGATTGGAAACTAAAACCTTTCAGCAAATGATTTTCAAAGTATTCTCTTTCCGACAATTTCCTTTAAAATTATTTTATAGTCTGATGAACCGCTAGAACCCAATGGACTCCAGAAAGAACCTCTTTGGGGAAATACCTTACACCCGGAACGCTTATCGCTTAGTTGACCAACTGCTGGGGGTTCCACTGAGGACCCCGGTGCTGGATATGGAGCTGGTGGTGCTGCGACGTAGACGCGGATGCGGACGTGGAGGAGCTAGTGCCACTGGCAGCCGCCAGCTGGCGTCAGAGGTAGAACTCCGGCGAGTTTTGGCTGTCACCAGCACCTGTGCCCCCACCTCCGTTTCCGCCCACGCGCTGCAGCCGCTGCAGGAGGGCGTCCCGCTCCTGGCACACCCGCGAGTACTCCAGCTTGAGGCGATGCAGGTCCTGGTTGAGCTGCCTGTTGGCCTTCTCCAGTTCGTGGCGCTGATGCAGCCGCTTGGAGCGACAGTTCTGGGCGTAGCCGCGGTTCTTCAAGGTGCGCCGCTTCTGCTTCAGACGCACCACCTCCTCCCGAGGACAGCCGTGGAGCCGCTTGTTCAGTTCCCGCACCGTCAGAGTGGTCAGCATGTCGTCGTTGATGCAGTCCTCCAGAGTGGCAGTGCTGTAGGCCCCGGAGCATGTTCGGGGCGACATGTTGTTCGAGGATCTCGTGGAGCTGGCAGAGAGCGGGCGGCAAGGCTGTAGGGCTGCCCGGGTGATCACACAGGACCCACCGCCGACGCTGCCAGGACCGCCGCTGCCTCCTCCACCGCCGCCGCCCCCACTGCTGCTGCCGCTGCTATTGCTCGGCACCTGCGGCAGGCAGGTGGGCGTCACCGATCCCGATCCGAGCCCACCGCCGTAGGAGTTCGAGTGCGAGTGCATGTTGATGGGTGTCAGGTCCAGGTTGTGGAAGTGGTGGTGGTGGTGGTGCGGGTACTTGGCCTGCTGCAGGTGCAGATGCGGGTGACCGCCGTGGATGTGCGGATGGTGCTGCGCTTGCATCAGCGGCTGTCCGTGGTGGTGGTGATGGGCCGCAGCCGCCTGTCGATCCCACTCCTCCGCCTCCTCCTGTGAGCCGGGATAGGCCAGAGGACGCAGATCCAGTGGCTGCTGCTCTGCCCGAATGGAGTTCGTGAGCCACATCATGTCGTGGCTCAGTCCGGCGCTTACAGCCGCCGCTCCAGAGGCAGCGGCCGCTGCAGAGGCGGCAACTGCAGCGGATGCAGTGCCACCCGGTGTCCGGGCGTAGTGGTGGGCATAGGTCTGGGCCGGACAGCTGCTGCTGCCCGTGGGCGAGCCCACGACTGGCGGCGTCTCTGGCGGCGTGGAGGGTACTCCGCCGGGAACACCTGGCGCTCCTGCCGCTCCGGAGGATGTGTTCACCAGAATGGCCTGGCCAGGCAGTGGGCCGTACTGCTCTGGCGGCGGAGAGAGTGGCTGCAGCCGTCGCTCGTCCATGTGCCACTGGTGGTGACCCGAAAAGGAGCGCAGCTTGATGTGCGGCGCCGGCGAGACTTCCACGGCTCCGGCGGGCTCTGGCCCGGACAGAGGCAAAGCTTCCGGCCCGTCCTCCGGATTGGTGGGTTCCCCGTGGATCGTTGTCCACTTGACTGCCACCGGTTGAGGGGGACTGTGATCCTCGCGCTTCACGTGACCAATGGGGGCCACCGAGGATCCACCGTTGGTGGTGGCAGCTCCGTTTCCAGGGGCTCCGCCCACTTCCAAGTGGTGCAGATCGAACTCCTGCACGTACGTGTCGTTTATGGTGGGATCTTCCATTTTCATTGGATCGACCAGGACCAGGACCGGAAAGGGTCGGTTGCGGGTCTCACATGCAAGGTGGTGGCTGGATGCTCGGCGTTGATGGGAGATCAAGGATCAGGGGCCGCGGGCACTGAGATTCTATCCGTTGATTACCTGTCTTTCAGAGACCAAGCTATAGTTTCTTATACTTGTTTTTAATAATTAAATTTCAGATGGAACTTGAGGTGAGTTATAGGAATTACGGAGTGTATCGTAAATAAATAATCCTTTAATTGATTTTATTTTATTATTTATTATTTAGTTTGTTTATTGTATTAAGTATTTTATTAGTATGTTATATATTTTAGATTATTTTTATAGGAAGCTTTGCAAGCCCAAGTTTCTGTTTAGATTATTCGTTTTTCGATTTGTTGTAGTGTTTTGGATAGTTTTCCTGTTATCAACTTTGTTTGCTGCTTTATTGCAACTGTAATTAATTCTTCTGATCACTTTCCGCACTTTCTCTAGGGCATTATCAATAGGCTTGCTCTCGCTCTATCTCTCCCCTTCTCGCTCACTGTGGTCGCGAACGCGTATTGCCGCTCGCTGCGTCCAATTTCAAAGAGTTAACGGTGGCGACTGAACTCCGGATCCGGCCCTGCTGCTGGCGCACTTGCTGACTGGATGACTGGATGGCCTGAGGGTGGCCGAAGCTCCTGGCAGAATGGCTGCGACGCGCGCATCGCCCCGACACTCACCCACACAGCCAAAGCGACGTGCCGAAAAAACCGACCAACACAACAACAAAGAGCTCAAGCTCGAACGCCATTCGCTGATGGCTTTTTTGCTCTGGGGGCTCGGGCTCCTGCTGGAAGTTCACAGCTGGAAGGCACTTGTCGAGAGAGCCCAGCACCCGTTCGTGCTCATGTTGTTCTTGCTTTTAGCTTGCCGGCAACGGCTCTCTCGCGTAGAACAACAAACATCCAGCCGAGAAAGCTTCGCACACCGCTGCACTGCACAGTGGAACGAGTTGTTGGGGTCGCGAAATACAGTGAAAGTGCATTACTTTGAGGTTCGAAATCAAATTTTTTCGGTCAGAGATATTTTCCCATTATAAATAAAAGAATATTCACAAAAATTTGCTATATTTTAAATAAGCTGGAAAAATTTATAAATTAGTTTTAAGTGAGGTCCCATCCACGATAGAAATTGTTTAACGAACATTTTGTGTTTGACAAAATTTCGTCGTTGGTGGTAGAGTTTGTGTTCATTGTTGGGTTCTTAAGTTATTATTTATTTTCCTCTTTTCATTAAATTCTTAAAGCTAAAGTTTTTCCAAATTCTTATTTATATATACATATATCTGCATTTATTTAAACATTTCACAAAAAAAGACTGATGGGTAATTTACCCCCTTGAAAAAAAAGAATAAGAAAGAAAATTGGCCAATGGCACCACATAATGAATAATAGTATCGATTTACGGTTGCCTAAGAATAGAAGTTTAATAAAAAAAAAAAAAAATTATTAAAAAAGCATAAACTATTTTTAAACAGGTGTAGAGGATAAACAGGAAACTTTGTTAAATGGTAAGACAAAATTAATAAAAATACAACGCTTTTAAACTAGATTAGCCCTCTCATAGAATCAGAAAAAGTCTCCTTCTGCCTCCTTCAGTTATATACATATATTTCCTGTAATTTTAAGCGTTTGACCAGTGTGCAGGAGCTCCGAAATATGCTGCGATTCCCCCCTCCGCAAAACCGCTCTCCCCTCTGCCACTGGGGTCTCGTTTCGGTGGTGGAATTACTGTCGTCGTTCGGCTCAGTTTGGCAGAGCTCTTGAAGTAGGCGTTTTTGAATTGCCATGGAGCGCATAAAAAATGGCACAGCCACAAGCGAACACATAGATGCCCGGACGGATACACAGATACACCTCATGCTGTTCTCGGCTCCGCCCACTTGCCCACTGTGTGTGTATGTGTGTGTGTGTGCGAGTGAATATTTATGAGCAACTACCACGGAAATTCCTACATAGCTGAGCTTCCAGTCTCGTTTGGCTGGCCATCGCTGGGGGAAGTTGGAGCTGGAACCGCCGCTGGAGCGGGAACTGGATGTGGAGTGGAGGAGTGGAATGGAAGACAGCCTGTTTGGCCTCGTCCACTGTTCCATTTTCCAGTGCATAAGTCAATGCGAGATGTTTTAGCTGAGATAAGTCGCTCGATTTGTTTTGGCTCGTATATAATACACGCCGGCCTGCCTGTCTCTCTGTCTCTGTATCCATGTATGTATCTGTGTGTTTGCTCTAAGCAAAGGATTCCTCGATGCACAGGTGCACCTATGTAGTTGCTGAGCCAGCAAAAAATGGACACGGACCCGCCATTCCCGTCTTGGCAGGGGAAAGGGATTGGGTTCGGGACTTCCCTTGGTTTATTTTAATTTGGCTTCCTTTTGTTTGGACTTTTTTTGTTTTGGGCAAATGTTTTGGCTTCGTTGGCCAAACAGATTTCTCTGATGTAATAGGGCTGCTGGCGGGATATGTATAGAAGGATATCAAGAGATGTCTTTCTTGTTTGTGCAACAAGTTATATAAACATATATTTTCGAAATATGGGCCAGCACTGGTCAAACTACATTTATAAATAGTAAAGATTCAAGACTTTTTACATCAAACAAATAAAGTTGAAGCGATTTTTAAAACATAATTCGGATAAAAGATAATTTAGTCAAGTTTAACTGCTTATTTGTATACCTTTAATGCTATTATAATAATATTATAATAAACAAAAACTCCTTAAAAATATTCTTTATCAACCGTTAATTTCAGTTAAAAAAATTATCAAACTATATATTTTAGTAACCTTAGAAACGATAAGAAAAATAAATAATATTATTACAAAATAAAAACTTTAAAAGTATTCTTAATCAACAGAGTTCAATTCAAATAATTATATCATCATCAATACTATAATATATATATTTATTTCAGGAACGATCGATAGGAAATTCATAACATATTTATTGCTTGAAATGGTGTTACTGTTTACGATTTAAAAATCTTGTTTGACGTTTTATAAAATTTGTCTGACTATTATTTATAGCTGGTATTGCAGCACTTAGTAATTTTATGCTTATAGTATGAAAATCTATAGATTCTATAGAAAACTCGAAAACTATAAAACAAATGCTATGTTTTTATATTCTAACATTTTATAAAATACCAGTAATATTTATTTTTATTTTAAGAAATCAGTTATGTATTTATTTTCTCTAAAATAAGTACTAAGAATAAATGAAAAAGTATTTACACAAAATATTTCAGAGAAATATAATACTAAACAAAATAATTTATTGTTTTCTTATTATAATTATAATAATTATTTTATGGAGTTTAGTTAAGTTAAAAAAAAACAGTACCCTTTTCAACTCTCTCCTAGTCCTTGTCAGCCAACACTTTGCCGCAGAAACTATTCCAACTATTTTGGTCAGCTTTGTGAGCCACAAAAGTGACCGCAGAAACTTGGCATTTAAGCTAACCCCTAGCCCTGAACCCCTTCCCCGCCCAAACCTCAGCATCCCTCGCACACGCACACACACACCCATTACCCCACTCCCAGTTGTTGTGTCGCAATGAATCGCAAAGGGGCGGGTGGCCAGGGTTGTGGGCGTGGGCGAGGGTTGCCGCTAAGGGCATGTTTTATATGCTTCTTCTTCTCCTTAGGCCCTCTGCCAGCGGGAAAAACATAAAACAAAATCAAATCAACTGCTGGGAAGTGCAGGAAAATTCAGGGAAACAAAGGCTGTGGCGGTGGCCCGCAAAGAGGGGGAAGTTCTAGGCTTCATTGAAGCTTGTCAAAATTAAATTGAACACAATCGAATTATCCTCTGCATGCTCCATTTGGCTGTCTGTGCTGATTTCCAGCAATGCGGGGGCTTCCCCCAAAGGAGGGAGCGGGCAATCCAGGCACGAGCTGCAAAGAACGAGCGGGCGGTCAGAAGCAGGAGCAGCACTTAGGCATATTAAAAAGGGTTAAAGGTGTGCAAATATTTATCTGTGGCCAATTAAAAATATGTTTAATAATCAATTCGAGAGAGGCAAGCCACACGGGAGCGGGGTCATCAGCAGGCAGCCACGTGCTAGCCAAGTTTTCCGTTTTCCATTCTTTCATTTGCACTTAGCCCCCTGCCAAAAAGTATGCTATAAAGCTGCTGAAAGAATGAGAAATCAGATGAATTATGATTTAAGCTACCTTAAAGTCCTTGAAGGAAATGGTTAGCATCAATTGAGATATGATTTCAGAAAATATATAAAAAATTAAGGAAAACTCAGACCATACTCATTACTCTTAATAAAGCTATATGAAATAATACTAATATTTTATACTCTTTAATTAAAAACAAGGATTACCATTGACAACCCTTTAAAGGATGATTTAAGTACCTTAACTCTTAAAACCGATACTTACAGAACTATGCCAGCATCTCAGAGTCGTATTATTGGAAGCTTAGCCTCCTGCTGGAGATTTCCATAGCTCCTCATTTGCATCTACTCGTATACCGAAGGACTCGCCATCATTGTCAATCCCTGAATCCAAGTGCAAATATTTGTCCGCGATTCCTTTCAATTGCATTTCAATTGTCGACGATGATGATGCGGATCCGGATGTGTGTGTGTCCCCTGATGTCAATAATGATTTCCTCCCGCATCGAGCGGAGAACGCGTTTGACAATGTTTATTACGCCGGATTAGGCAGCATTACAACTTACAGCAAAAAGGCGCTCAGCTCGGTCGCCAGTCTGGCATGATGTGGTGATGTGATTGATTGTGCCGGGTTCCCCTGCTCCCTGTTTCCTGCTTCCTGCCTTGCCCCAGGATCATCGGTTGGAGTGCACTTAAAACACGAAGTAGCATCGTGTTTTATCGCAAATAATTTCTGGTAAATCTACAGAAAATCGATTTTAAAAATATATAAGAAAGAAAGCAAAAAAAACGTTGACATGTCGCAGTCAATTTACATGCGCCTTCATCTCGAAACTCAGCATGAGTGCACCTCTGCTGGGGGTCGTCGCCTGTGTGCTAGGCCATGGATTTTTCCCCGATTTCTCGACGGGTTTAATGACATGAGAAAAGGAATCAGACTAGCAGGACTTTTTATTCACAGCGGGTTTTTGGGTAATTTTGAAGCAGGTGCTTAGCTACTGGAATTATTAAATCAATTTGTGATTTTTTGAACATGCTGAAAAGATTTAATCCACATTCAAAGTTCTTTCAAAATCGTTAGGATTTAATAAAATTCTCGAAAAAAATTAATTTAATCAACTTAGAAAAGCAAAATTAAAAAAATTACGCAAAAACAGCCTTTATGATTTTCTTTTAATAAAAGTATTAAACAAATATTACAGTAGCAAAATCTAGATCTAGATCGGACCATCTTATTATTATTATTATTATTGTTTGTTGATTACAGAACCATTTAATTTTTATTTTTACCAATTAATTTACTTCAAAGTAAAAGCAAAGCCTAAAAATTACACAAAAAATGTATAACAACAATATTGTAGAAACAAACAGTTTATTTTTCATTCGTGATGTCTCAATCTCGCCTTAATCTGCGATGATTTCCTTGGCACACACACAGTCCCCAGTGGGTAGTGCAAGGAAAATAAATTTCGCAACCATTTATCAACTTGGGTGGTCTCTGAGCAAACAGGCATCGTCCTGCGGCAGGACCTGTGGAAATCGGTGTCAGTGGCACCAACAAGAGCCATAACGAGCCACCATTTATACAGTTTACACCTTCGCCTGGGGCCCGGAAGCGTCTTTCGTAGTCAACAAATTGACAGCAAATATTTCAATTATTCGGCCCTGGTCCTTATTTATGGAAATCCCCAATCATTCCCCTGTTCTACGGAGGGAGGAGATGGTGACCCCCGCTTAGACCAGTTGATGTTTGTTTACAAATCGCTGGACATAATTTATTTGTTCCCATTGTTTTGATTTCAGCTTTGGCTGTGCCTGCCAATCGCTGAATGATAAACTGCTTTCCACGATAAGCCAGCGGCCGAGGGTAAGCGAGGAGCGATGGGCGACTTTCAGGGGTTCGCCTGGTTGGGTCACCCTCGCCAGCTCATTAGGAAGCAATTATACGTTTAGGCCTTTAGGGTTGCAACTTCCAAGCATACCCACCACCCCTTTCGGCTGGAAAAATTGAAGGTCAGGACCTCTGACAGCGGATGTCAACGGCTGTCAATTTGACACTACGAACTGACAGTTGGCAGGCGAGGCAACGCCCCCAAATGTGTCCTCTGGATAATATGGCTAATTTTGGGAGTGAAGTTTCAGGGAGTTGGAAATAAGGAACTACTTAAAGAGGATTGCAGTCGGTTGTCCTTAGAATAATAAATAAGAGGTGGAAATTAATGTCAAATTATTTTTGGAAGAGAGTAGGGAAAAGCGTGAAGATAAAGTATAAATAAAAGATTTGATTAAAGAGAGTGACTTAAGTTAGATTTAGATACACATTAAATTAAATATAGATAGACGATTAATATAAAGCAGTGAACATTTAAGCCCTTATATAGTATATGCTGAATATATGTTTCAGTTTGAGGTAACATGCTGGAGAAGATGAATCCCTTGGCCCGCTGTGCGCTTTCTTTATTTTTCAATAAAATTCGTATAAATTCAGTTTGCAGGCCATAAATTATGTCCAGTTTCGGCTTCGACTCACACACGTGTTGCCAGAAGGCCAGAAGCAAACTAATAACGGGACAGTGGTCATGCCTCCCAAATGTAGGCTATGGGATGTGTATGTTTTTTCGGTCCGCCTGCCTTTTTTTTCGACTCTTTCGACTGCCACTGTTACTGTCCCCCATAAATATTTACGCAATAAATTTTTTAATCTTGTCGCTTTAATCGCACAAATGTCGCTGCCTTTTATACGCGCTCACACAGACACACACGTACCCAGATTATGGATGTCCGTTCCCCCCTCGGAGCCTTGCCCGCTGCCACAATGTCAACCTAGACCCCTCGGCAGAAGCAAAATCAATTTCACTATCGTTGACCATAGGGCGAGGAACGAATATTGGAGGCGAATTACAGCGGGAAATAGGACGAATTTTGAGCACCCTGTAGAGAGTTTTGAGTTTGAAAATGTATTAGTATCGGAATCTTAATTTTAATCGAAATATATAAAGTTATATTTAAAAGTATTTTGCATTGGACAAAAAAATACGTTGTTATTAAAGCCTTTACATATTACTAGTTATCTTAATGATAATTCGTAATTTATTTTAGCTCTATTTTTCTAAAAAAATATGTATTTACTCTGTTTGCACTGCATCTTTAATGTTTATTTTGTTTTCAACAAAAGTTCTTGTATTAACAATGGGTATCTAAGAGTTCTAGCTTTCTCCTAAAAATATGCTGTTGTTTTTTACAGTACAGTTTTGTGAGCAGGACACAGACGGCAACGACTTCCGGTGGCCGGGGGTTGAGGGTGAGACAACGGGATTCAATAAAAAATATCAAACATATTCGTAACGGTCAGAAGGAGGAATCTTCCTCCCCATTCCATCTTCCCCGCCCTTCTCCGTCTTTCTTGTTATCCCTCACATTCTGCCACTGGCCGAGTGCAAACATATTTATGGCCGCCGACTGCATTTTATTCGTTGTCCAACACTCAATTACCATAACGGCGAATGGTCGTGCCAGCTAGTCGTCTCGCTCTGGCACCTACCGCACTTTGCATACAAATCGCATAAAACGAATATGGTCAAGATGCTTAGCTTTTTTGACCGGAACAAATATTGGGTGGACGGACTTGCCTTGCCATTTGATTCGGTTAGACCAAATTATTATTGCCCTGAGGGCTCGGGTCGTCAGTGGCCATTGATGTGGCCGCATTTTGGGCGGCAAATGTGCGAAGCATTATTTTTTATGCCGGATCTAACCTCAAATTGGAGTGATGATACAGAAATGGTTTATAGAGAAAATATAAAGGTTTTAGTAAAAACATTTTATTTTTTAAATTCATCAAATAAAACCTACTTGTGATGCTTATCTTTTTAATTTAAATAACCATAAAAGAAGGTAAGCAAACTAAAATTATTATCAGTTTCATATTTCCCTTTCTTACTTTGTAAAGCTAACTAACTTGAGAGCTAGTCAAAGATGAAGCCCAATTGCTCCATATCCTTTTGGACCCCATTAGTGGAACACTGTTCCTTCAGCATGTCCAGCCAGAGCGTGTAAGAGTAATCCTCGTGCAGGCCTCCATAGCTAAAAGTGATTTAAAGTTAAATAAGTATTTAAATCACTAAAATATAGGATAAATCAAACTGACCGCTTTGGCAAATGCTCAGGATCGATGTGTTTGTGCAAGGAACTCATATCGCTACCATGTATGTACAGTTTCTCACGCATAGCGGCATTCAAAAAGGGCTTAAAAATCTTAAATGCTGCATTGAAAACCCAATTCTGGTTCACGATATGAAGGGCGGAGGTGCGGATGGGCATGGAGGTCTGAAAAAGGAAGTCATTTTAACAATTATTAAAAAAAGAACTTGAGAAGTATAAAATCCAATCCAAAAATTTATAAAGAGACTTACCACGAGGAGGGCAATCATTTTCTGAGCCACACTGGGACTTAGGTGAAATATGTGCTCTAGTCCCAAGTCCTTTAGGTCGAAGATTCCCACTCCTCCCACTATTTGGGAGATAGGTTCCAAGCTGCCCAGTTCCTGCAGGACAATGGTGGCTCGAAAAATGTCGTCTACTAACACGCGGTTGGGTCGCCATACTCCAAACCGGTATATGAGTATGCGGTGACCATGTTGATCGCGGTACGGTGTCACCGTCAGGATGTCCGATTCCCCAACGTGACGCAGATCCAGAGGACGAACCTTTTCGTAGTAGGATTTGTTTTGTTCTCGAAATTTGTAGTAACTGCAGAGCTAAACGGAAATAATAAAATTAGACTTTGTGTAAATATCCTAAAAATTTAAATTTAAAATTACACATTAAAAAAAATTATTGAAAAGTGCAATAAAAATGTAATTTATTATAATAATTCAATTGTTTTTGTTTAAACTCGAATTATACTAAATACATTTTTGTAACTTGATGTTGATTATCTTAAAGCCAAAAAGTATACAAAAAATTTTCTTCTGTTAAGTTAAAGTTCTTGTACTTTAAGTATTCTATTTATTATTGTTAAGAAACAAAATTAAAATTGATCATTTTAGTAAAATGTAAGAATGCATTTCAAATGCACAGTAACATAAAGTTAATTTAAAATAAGAACAAGATTTTTATTGAAGGTTTAAGAATTTAAAAAACAATGAATTTTAAGAAGCAACCGTATTTAGCTATTTAAATAAGTGCAAGCGACTTATGAATTGTCAGTGCTCTATCATACAAATAATATTGAGTCGTAATACTGCATACTTTATTATCCTTAATTCCAAATCTATACTTTTTAATCACACTCACCAATCTGTAGCTGTTCTCTATCTTCCAGTAGCGGGCTCGCAGGAACTTCTTCAGATACTTGTCATCGCTGCGGTGTGGCTGGCATTCGTTACGTTCTGCGGAATTGTGTTACAAACTTGATAACAAGGCTTCACTGGCTTAAGGCTAAGGATGAGCCGAAGGATAACCCACCCAAAATGTAGTTGCGGAACTGCTCGATGACCGATGCCTCGGAGCTGGGGCTCTCGCCCTGCTGCTGCGCCAGCCGGAGTATCTGTTCCGGTACCTCCTCCTCGGAAACATTCAGCTTATGCTCGATGGTGGGCATTGTGCGGGACCGGGGGGCACTGCTGCTGCTGGTCGTCTGAATAACAACAAAGAGTGGGCGTAGTTGGCGTTAATTATTATGCGGCTATATAAAAGGTACGCAATGTTTTGGGCTAAGCGTTTTTCACACGGGTTCCCCCAGTATATACCCCACAGCAAGCACAGGTGAGCGAAGTGAATCCACAGTGGCAGATAGCACCTGTTCCGATACGGCAATCCACTGAACTCGACCTCACACGCGCCTCATTGTTAACAACATTTTCAAGATTTTGACATTGCAAATCCAGTCTAAACTCGCATGTCGCGTTTATTGATGGGCGATTTTCTCGTTACCATTTGATGGGTTGCGATCCGCTCGACTTCAAGTGTGTAACTGAGCCCCCGAACGGAATCAGGCCAAATGTTCCCAGTCCCATGTATGCGACCATTAAATATTAAGTAGAAACCGAACAACAATGGACCCGACAAAGCTATAGCGATAGCGTAAGGGAGACAGCTAATCGGGCGATAACAGTATGTCACAAAGAACAAGTTATTTTTAGAATTAGTCTGTTTTTTCTGACTCAAAATATTCAATTTCTTTCGATACTTTGGGAGTAAGATTGTTGGAGAATTACATACTTCCCAGATTTCCATATTTATATGACTTTTATCATATTTTTTTAAAGAATCTAACAAAACCTTAAATCCCATTGTCTCTCTCCTAATAACATTTATGGGTATGAAAACTATCTATTAATCGATTCTTCATATATTTAAATCTAGTGTAATTATAAACAATCTGCCTTGCATTCTCATACTTTGTTGCACAGTGTTGTTGGCTAGCTTCCGTGCCACCCTTGGCCCCCATCCCAAATCCCTGATCCCCGAGAACCAGACTCGCCCTCGGCTGAACCCCGCGAACAAATATATTGCGTACTGTGTGGGTATTGGACCCGGGCCCTCCTGATAAGCGGGGAACATCGCGAATCGTCAATGGCTAATCAGGTCGCTTGGGGTCTAGTGCAATGCGGCGACTTGGCTGGGTCGCGAATTTCGCAGATAACGATGATGCCACCGCGATCTCAAAGTGCAGCACCCACAGGCCCAAGCACAGAACACACTCGTGGAGTGATGTGCAAAGTGCCGGGGCCAATATTTGATTACATTCAACAAATTCCGACTAATTACACAGTTCGCCGGCGAGCACTTCTGCTGAGGATCTTTTCGATTGCAGTGGTAAAAACTCCAATGTGTCGGCACTTCTTGGGTTCAAAAGTTAATGAGCAACACCCCCTAACAATGGTCGTCATTAATTGTCCCCAGACAATTGGAGGTAATCAAAGAAATTAGTAGGCCCCATTAGTGTAGATTTTTTTAATAATAAACAATTATTTTCTCGCCCCGCCTAGCATCGCGCCCAACACCTGGGTTTAGCACCCCATTAGTTCGGGGTCTCCGCTTGCATTACCTGGTATTACTCCGATACTGCCGGCTATCACGCACTGGAGCTAACTCTACGGGAAACCCGAACCCGTAACTCGACAAAGATCGCGCTCGCAGCTGGCACAAGTGCTGGTGCAGAAGGTTACGATGAAACTGAGCTACAGATCGCTCAGAACAAAATGTTTTAAGCTCAGAACTCTTAATGGAAAAAGCTGAGAAAAAAAAACGCAGCAGTAATAACTACAAACCAGTATGGGGAATGAGTAACCAGACGGGACCAGGCGATATTTTGAAACCGAGTCTCTGAATACCCTTGCAGACTGTCAAGTGAAAGTTGTAATACCTCTATTTAACTTTATTTTATTTTATTTTATAAATAATCTTATAACATTAAACAGTAACAAATTTATGAATGTTGATAACAATTAAATTTTATGATGAAGTCTAAGTTTTTTTTTACACATATTTGAATTGTTTATCTTTGGAAATTAAAAATTATTTGACGGACTTTTAAATATTCATAAAATCATTAATGCAATAAAATATGATTTATAATGTTGATTAATTATTATTATTGTATTAGTAGATAATGTATTTATTTTTCAGTTTTCGTCACATATCCAAAGCGTTGCTCCCACTCGACGAAATTCCCCACTTGAGCTAGGGTACAAACTGCAGTTCACAGTCAGAGTGAGATCTCGGCTAATTCTCCAGCAAGATGCGGGAGAATACGAACATCTCTGAACAAGATCTACTGACTAAGTTCAATGAGCTCCAGTGATGTCACAAGTGGAAGGGTTCCCTCTGGGCCCCAAGCACAGACTTCAAGGGGATCCAAGGTCCAAGGAAGCGAAGCTCGGATCTCGTCCAGAAAATACTTCATGCGAGTATCTTTCTTTTTTTCCCCCCCGCATCAAACTGGAATCCGATTCTGCAAGGAAACTGCCTTGGGAGGCAGAGAGGGAGGGCAGACTTGCCCCTTTTCTCGTTGGGCAAGGTCAAGCAAAAGCAGAAAGAAAACCTGTTTCGCTTATTTCCATGCTCTTGGCTCTAACCGCCGAAGTAATTGGCTTGGAAATTTTCATATCACCAGCTGGCTTAATTGAAAAGCAATCTGCATAACATATGGGTATAGAAATAAACATAAAAGCAACTCAATCTTAAGCTCTACTAAAATGCAAATAGTCGTCAGAAGCTTATAAGTTACTTTCTTACTTTGAAAAGATGCAAAAGCTGTGAAAAACATCAGGTGTTGTGTATGCATAAACATTTCTGGTTAAAGGTGACAGTACAGGGGTTTTTATAGTTATTTTCACCTTTAAAACCCTTTGAGCTTGGAATAAATAAGCATTTAAATTTTAAAGTCAATTTTCTACAAAGTTACTTAATTCTTATTTTCGAACATGCCAACATTGTAATTGCAATTCATCTATAATTAAAATAAAATCAGGCAGCAGTGAATATTTTAAACGTAATCTTCTGTTAAATTAAATAATTTGTGGTTTTCAACATAAAGATACAAACTAAAGGCCTTCTATTCCATATTTACTTATTATTATTATTGTACAATAATATATTATCCATTAAATCGTATGAAATGTTAATATCTAAGAATAAATGAAGGAAACTTAAAAATGTAAAAAATATGGTAAATAAACGAGATAATTCTACCCGAATTCCTCGTTATATACACACATGCATTTATGGTTCATGCAAACAAAATATTTTTTTTTTTTATTATTATTATTATTTTATTATTCAGTATTAAATACTGAAACTTAAATGAACTAAGGCTGCGAGCGGGTTACATTCGTACGGGTGAAAACATAAGTCGTTCTCAATTTTACATCTTCTCCATTTAAAGTAATGTAAAAATTTTAATATGTAGTCTACATGTGTAGAAAAAGCTTGTAATATTACTTAAATGCCAAATGTAAGAACCTTTAGTAAAGGCCAATCTATCTCAAAATAATATTATTATAGATATTTTTACATGTACGATAAACTATTGACACGAACATTCTTTGCTTTTCTATTTAATTTAAATATCTAATTTCGTATATAATTTACAAAGAAGAACCGCTATTTTCGAATATTTTACGTGTGACCATTACCACCTCAAAAATCTACCAATCGAATTCGATATATCGATAGTAACAAAATTAGAGCTGGCACTCACGATATTTTCGATGATTCTCACACAAATATTCGATAGTATCGAAAAAATATATTACAAAATATAAAATATATATAAATACCTCTTATTATTTCCAATAAATTGGGTTATTTTTGTTAAGAATCAACAAATTATTATATAAAATATACAACTATAAAGTAATAATAAATAAAGGAACGAAATAAGACATAAAAAAATCTCAGTAAGTGGATTTCTTTAATATCCACATTTTCTTGTGCTACAAGGTCAACATGTTCACATATTTCGGTTTAATCCATTCTCTTCTGGCTGAAATTAGGATCAGATTTAGTTATAAACGCCATGCTTACACTATCGTTTACTATCGAAACTAATAACTCGATAGTGGTTCGCAAAACCAAATCGATACTATCGTCAGTGGCCGCCCAGCTCTAATAAAAATATAGTTGTCAAAGTTTTGTGCAGTTAATAATATAAAATAGCCAAGTGCGAGTGGCAATCACGCTTCCAGTGCATTAGAACGCAAGAGGAGGACGCACATACAAACTAAAAATTGTAGTGCGTCGCCTGCTACATCACCTACATTTGTGCATCGTTGTTGGCCGGCAGCAGCGACTTAACACTGCGAAAACTGTGCAAATTTTTAACCAGGTAAGAAGAACGCGGAACGGCATCACAAAGTGCTAGTTGGGGGATAAGTGCAAAAAAACCTCCACCGAATCTGGGGAGACGCTAGATTTTTTCCAAAGGTCGTTTATTTTTTTTTTCGCATGCAAATTAAAAATGGCGCTACCGGTATAGAGACCACATTGGATGCAGATATTCGCTGAACAAAAAAAACACGCGAGCTGAGTCGGGTCAGACATAAGTTAGGCCTTTGATCTTGTTTATTTTAAGTGGGACAATCCGTAAATAAAGGGCCATGGGTTTCCGCGAGGAGCCGGCAAAGTCTTGCATATCAACACACAGATACACACGCGCACAAACAGACGCCGAAATGCCGCCAAAGTCGGGGCTGTTATTTAAAAGAGACGCGCGAGCTGTTAACGGAGTACAGTAACAGCTGCGGAAATGTTAGTTGTTTAAACAAATCATAAAGTTTAAAGATTCTACAAAGTGCATCCATCCTTGTCCCTTTAGGTTAACGTAATCATTAGAGAGGTAGTCTCATGACTAGGGGCGGGCAGGTGGGGACGCAAAGAGCGCGCGCGCGTCGCTTCTTTCTCTTTTATTTTATCTTGAAGTACAGTAGCTATTAGCTAAGGGTGACTTTTAATAATGATTTTTGTATTTATGATAAATAGGATAGTTATCAAAAATTTAACGTGAATTTAAAAATACCATGTTTAAATACAATTTACACCAAAAGAATCTTTTCAGTGGGAGCAAAAGATATTACAAAAAATAAAAAGTGAACAGTTGCCAGATACTTAAGAACATAGATAGAATATATTTGGGATATCTCAGTTTTCGTATCCGATAAATAAATCTAAACACATCACAAGAGACAGTTTCTTATTATTATTACAAGAGTTTTAGCTGTATATTTAATTGTGTTTTATAACAATTTAGCTTTCTAATCATATTAACGATTTAGAGGTATAAGTAGGTAATATCTACTGTGGGTCAAGGGTAAAAGAGGTATAAAAAAGACAACATAACTATTTAAAATGCCTTAGGCTATAATCTAAGCTTTAGTTTTACTGCGTACAGTCTGTCTCGCTGACTAATTAATTGTGGAATTTGTTTTGGTCTTTTCAGAAGAGGCAACTAAGTCACAGCACCAGCAAAATCATGGAGAACGGTAGCGGCGGCATGTCCATCGAGCAGATGTACCAAAAGAAGTCGCAGCTGGAGCACATCCTGCTGCGACCTGATTCCTACATCGGATCAGTGGAGTTCACCAAGGAACTGATGTGGGTTTTCGACTTCGAGAAGCAACGAATGGTCCAGAGGGAGATCTCATTTGTGCCTGGCTTGTACAAGATCTTCGACGAAATTCTGGTGAATGCGGCAGACAATAAGCAGCGTGACAAGTCCATGAACACCATTAAGATTGACATCGATCCGGAGCGCAATGTTGTGTCCATTTGGAACAACGGGCAGGGCATTCCGGTTACCATGCACAAGGAGCAGAAGATGTACGTTCCCACCATGATATTTGGCCACTTGCTGACCTCCTCCAACTACAACGACGACGAGAAGAAGGTGACTGGTGGCAGGAACGGCTACGGAGCGAAGCTCTGCAACATATTCTCCAAAAGCTTCACCGTGGAGACCGCTACCAAGCAGTACAAGAAGAGCTTCAAGCAGACCTGGTGCAACAACATGGGCAAAGCCTCCGATGTTACGGTACAAAGAAATGCTTATTTTATAATGTTTCAAAGATTGTTATAATACCCTTTAATACCATCCATCTACCAGATCAAGGATTTCGCTGGCACTGACTTTACTCGCATCACGTTCAGCCCCGATTTGGCCAAGTTCAAGATGGAGCGCCTCGATGAAGATATTGTGGCGCTCATGTCGCGTCGTGCGTACGATGTAGCAGCTTCCTCGAAAGGTGTTGCCGTCTACCTCAACGGCACCAAGCTTACGGTGAGGAACTTCAAGGATTACATCGATCTGCATGTGAAGAACCCGGACGAAGACGGGCCAGCTATTAAGGTCGTCCACGAGGTGGCCAACGAGCGTTGGGAAGTTGCCTGCTGCCCATCGGACCGTGGCTTCCAGCAGGTCTCGTTCGTGAACTCTATAGCTACCACCAAGGGCGGCCGGCATGTTGATCATGTGGTCGACAATGTCATCAAACAGCTCATTGAGGTTCTGAAGAAAAAGAATAAGGGTGAGTTCCGTGATTCCTCAAGAGACTTGTTAACCTTTCCGCGAACAGGAATAATTATAATTTGTTTTTATTTGCAATTGCAGGTGGCATCAACATTAAACCCTTCCAGGTGCGCAACCATCTGTGGGTCTTTGTCAACTGCTTGATTGAGAACCCCACGTTCGACTCGCAGACCAAGGAGAACATGACCCTGCAGGCCAAGAGCTTCGGCTCCAAGTGCACGCTGTCCGAGAAGTTTATCTCCAGCATGTCCAAGTCGGGCATCGTTGAGTCGGTGCTGGCTTGGGCCAAGTTCAAGGCCCAGAACGACATTGCAAAGACGAGCGGTCGCAAGTCGAGCAAGATCAAGGGCATTCCCAAGCTGGAGGATGCGAACGAGGCGGGCGGCAAGAACTCAATCAACTGCACCCTCATCCTAACCGAGGGAGACTCAGCCAAATCGTTGGCTGTCTCCGGTCTGGGCATTATTGGTCGAAACTATTACGGTGTATTTCCGCTTCGGGGTAAGCTGCTCAACGTGCGCGAGGCCAGCTTCAAGCAGCTGTCTGAGAATGCAGAAATCAACAACCTGTGCAAGATCATCGGACTGCAGTACAAGAAGAAGTATCTGACCGAGGACGATCTGAAGACCCTGCGCTACGGCAAGGTGATGATCATGACAGATCAGGATCAGGATGGTTCCCACATCAAGGGTCTACTCATCAATTTCGTTCACACCAACTGGCCGGAGCTGCTGCGTCTGCCGTTCCTCGAGGAGTTCATAACGCCGATTGTGAAGGCCACGAAGAAAAACGAGGAGCTGTCGTTCTACTCGCTGCCCGAGTTTGAGGAGTGGAAGAACGATACGGCCAATCATCACACCTACAATATCAAGTACTATAAGGGTTTGGGTACTTCAACGTCCAAGGAGGCGAAGGAGTACTTCCAGGACATGGAACGCCATCGCATCCTTTTTAAGTACGACGGCTCGGTGGACGATGAGAGCATTGTGATGGCCTTTTCCAAGAAGCACATCGAATCGCGTAAGGTGTGGCTCACCAACCACATGGACGAGGTTAAGCGACGCAAGGAGCTGGGCCTACCGGAGCGCTATCTCTACACAAAGGGCACCAAGCACATCAGCTACGCGGACTTTATCAACCTGGAGCTGGTGCTGTTCTCCAATGCCGATAACGAGCGGTCAATTCCCAGCCTGGTTGATGGCCTGAAGCCGGGCCAGCGCAAGGTGATGTTCACTTGCTTTAAGAGAAACGATAAGCGAGAAGTGAAAGTGGCGCAGCTTTCTGGCTCCGTGGCCGAAATGTCGGCCTATCATCACGGCGAGGTTTCGCTCCAAATGACCATCGTGAATCTTGCCCAGAACTTTGTCGGCTCCAACAATATTAACCTGCTGGAGCCCCGTGGTCAGTTCGGTACTCGACTGACCGGTGGCAAGGATTCGGCCAGCGCTCGTTACATTTTCACATTGATGTCCCCGCTAACGCGACTCATCTACCATCCCCTAGACGATCCGCTGCTGGCCTACCAAACCGATGATGGCCAGCGGATAGAGCCGGTCTGGTACTTGCCCATCATTCCCATGGTGCTGGTCAATGGTGCCGAGGGTATTGGAACCGGCTGGTCCACCAAGATAGCCAATCACAATCCCCGCGAAATAATGCGCAATCTGAAACGGATGATCAACGGAGAGGAGCCGCAGATGATGCATCCTTGGTATAAGAACTTCCAGGGACACACGGAATACGTATCGGATGGTCGGTATGTAGTCAGTGGCAATATCCAGATCTTGCCGGGCGATCGGATTGAGATTACCGAGCTACCGGTGGGAGTTTGGACGCAGACCTACAAGGAGAATGTGCTGGAGCCACTGTCCAATGGCACCGAGAAGGTCAAGGCCGTGATCTCCGAGTACAGAGAATACCACACGGACACCACAGTGCGCTTTGTGGTCAGCTTCTCGCCAGGCGAGTTCAATCGCATCCGCGACGAGGAGGGTGGCTTCTTCCGAGTGTTCAAGCTCACCTCGACGATGTCCACCAACCAGATGCACGCCTTCGATGAGAACAACTGCCTGCGCCGCTTCCCCACCTCCATCGATGTGCTGAAGGAGTTCTTTAAGCTGCGTCGCGAGTACTATTCGCGCCGCAAAGACTACTTGGTGGGTATGTTGACGGCACAGGCCGATCGGCTCAGTGACCAGGCACGGTTCATCCTCGAGAAGTGCGAGAAGAAGCTGGTGGTGGAGAATAAGCAGCGGAAGGCAATGTGCGATGAGCTGGTGAAGCGTGGCTATCGCGCCGATCCCGTCAAGGAGTGGCAGCGCCGCATTAAGTTGGAAGATGCCGAACCAGAGAACGAGGAGGAGGACGACGAAGCGGATGCGGAGGCAGCTCCCAGTGCCAGCTCCAAGGTCAAGAAGGAGAAGGAGGTGGATCCCGATAAGGCATTCAAGAAGCTAACGGACGTCAAGAAGTTCGACTATCTCCTGGGCATGTCCATGTGGATGTTGACCGAGGAGAAGAAGAACGAGCTGCTCAAGCAGCGCGATGCCAAGCTTGCCGAGCTGGATAATCTGATGAAGAAGACACCGGAATTGCTCTGGCTGGACGATTTGGATGCACTGGAGCAGAAGCTGAACGAGGTCGAAGAGAAGGAGCGGTTGGAGGAGCTGGGCATCACCCAAAAGACATCCAAAGCACTCAAGGGCCAGAAGGGCACCACAACCGCCAAGGGCCGAAAGGTGAAGGGATCAGCGGCACAGGGCGGCGGCGACGTCTATCCCGATCCCGAGGGCGAGCGGGTTGAGTTTAAGGTGACTGAAGATCTTGTAAAGAAATTGGCTCTGGCGGCCAAGGTTGCTAAGGCTGCCAAGGAACCCAAGGAGCCCAAGGTAAAGAAAGAGCCAAAGGGCAAGGCCGTTAAAGCCGAGGCCGATGAGTTGGACGAGTTTGATGCTCTGGTCGAAGGCGGCACGAAAGCCTCGCCCAAGGCGAAGAAGGCTGCTGGCGTCAAAAAGGAGCCGGGCGAGAGGAAGCCGCGCCAAAAGAAGGAGAACGGCAGCGGACTGAAGCAGGGAAAACTTGACTTCAGCAAGGCCAAGGTAAGGGGTATCATCAGTCACTCTGAAGGTGATGAAATATATAAAATATTATTCAAATTTCAGCCGAAGAAAGCTAATGTTTCCGATGATGATGATGACGATGATGATGTGGTGGAGGTTGCGCCAAGAGCAGATCGCCCGGGACGTCGAAATGCCAGCAAGAAAATCGACTACAGCTCCCTTTTCTCCGATGAAGACGAGGAAGGCGGGAATGCAGGTTCTGATGATGGCAGCCCGGCTGAAGATGATGACTCGCCCATCAAGCGTCCAGTCAAGCGAACACGCGACGAAGACAGCAGCGGAGGACCCAAAAAGAAGGCGCCACCAAAGAAGCGGCGAGCCGTCATCGAGAGTGACGATGACGAAGACAGTGTTTGCGAGGTTGATGATGACGATTCCGATTTCGAGTGTTGAGCAACTGAATCGACATCACCACGGTCTCGTCTGTCTCGAACTTCATTTCTTTTTTGCCTATAGTATTTTTATATTATATTTAGCAAGCGAATCGGCAATTGGAATCGGCACTATCTAATTCGGAGGAGGCTCTAAACTCGCCGCAACAATTGTTTATAATTTCCCATGGCCATGGTCCATGAACATTTAAGTTCTCGCAGTACACACACACATCAATCAATGTCTATTAATTCTCCTGTTTTTAATTTTATACTTTAGAAATCAATAACTTCGCTACATTCTTATACTGTAGCTGATCTCTGTATCCCAGACCAGAGCAGCGAGTTAATCCACCAACAGGAATAAATACATACATAAGCATAATATCAATGTATCCCCTTACCATGTTTTATAAACATAGTACTTAGTCCTCTCATAAACGTTTTTTATGTAAATAAATCAATTTTAACCAACTCATAAGGGTTTTCTTTGTCACTGAGCGTGTAAACCAGTGGATAACTGAACTCAGAAAAGAGCATTTAGTGAGCCAAAATCGGAGCTAGGATTTTTAATTTACTTTGCTGATTTCTTAACCTAATAAAAACTAGCATAGAAAAGCTTTCCGAATGAAAATTAATGCATTTTTGGCTGAGTTATGATCGATTATTATGATAAAAGGTTATATAAAACTTCGGTTTCCAGAAATTAGGTTCTTTTCTTGTTTTTAACACACATTATCTTACTTCGAGATATGATTGTTTTTCGTTTTATTTCAGAATTTCCGTTTTATGAAAATCGAACGACTGTATCATACAGCTGCTATTAGAACAAGGAAATTTAAGGGAAAAATTAAAACTTTTACTAACAAATTGTTAGTTTTTGACATATATAGGATTCTTATCCTATATATAAGATATGTATTATTATTAATTCTTGTTTTTTATTGACTTGGGATCACAAGCGATATTTTAAAGTTTCGTTTAACTTTAACTCCTTTGTGATATCGCTCACGCTCCAATACAATATAATTTTAATATTAATAAATGAATGAGAAAAGAACAAAATTTCACAAATATTCCATAAAGAAACCATATAAATTTTCTTTGCCATTTTTTTGCAAACCCATAAATATATATATTTCCCTTGCCAAAGACTTTTACATTCTACAATCTGGAACGTACAATAAATAAGTTATCAATCTCTTTGGCCGGGGCTATATATCCACTTCGGCTTAGACATCGATCGTCTCTAAGAACAACTTGAACGTGTTCTTTATGTTGTCGTTGGCGAACTGCGGACTTCTGAGGGCCTCGGACAATGCGAATCGGCAGCTCTTGATGTTATAGTCAGATTTGAAGGGCTCCTCGCAGCGCAGCAAGCACAACTGCTTAAGAACGTAGTTTGTAACACGGGTCTCCTGCTTGGTCTTGATGGCGTAGTCAAAGGTTAGCTGGTACAGGGAGACGGCCAGCTCCAAGGCGGCCTTCGATGACTGTGCCAGATGTGCGCATTTCAGAGTGGTGAAGACGAGCAGCAGCAGATGGTTGTCATCATTGAATTGCTAATTGAGAGTTACAAATTAAGTAAGCTTCTGTTATCAAGCTCGAATTGTTTTTAATTACATTTAGGATCCCCTGCAGGTCCTGAAGCTTGTTGTCTGAGTCCAAAGAGTCGAATTGCTCCAAGGTGATGGGCTTCTGGCTGAGGCAAAACTTTTCGGGCGTAAAATTAGGATTAATCGTTTTGTTGGCAACCGAAAAAGTATCGCTAGCGACCGAGTTGGTTGTTTCGTTGAAAAACTACGAAAATAATTTGATAAACAAAATTGCGGCTGATAAGTAATAAATTCTTAGGATAAACTAGTGGCATTAGTTAACTAGTTAAACCCACCTTTGTCGCGTAGGGATTGGTGGTGACATAGGCAGTCTCTTCAGCCAGATTAGCATATTCCTCATCTTCCTCGTCGGCCTCCTCCGTGGTGTCGTTGGCGTGCTCATGCTCATCGTACTCCTCGCCCTCATCCTCATCGTACTCTTCATCCTCCTGATCACCATCATCGTCGTTTTCATCTCCAGACTCATCTTCCGCATCTTCGTCCTCGGAAGCATCTTCCTCGAATGGTTGCAAGGCAGCGGCATTCTCTAGCTTGGCCATTTCAGCTTTGATCTGTTCGCAGCCCTCCTGACCAAAGCAATTTCCATCGATGTTGAATATGCGAAGCTTTGGCTTGTTTTGCATGGCCGCCACTAGGACCAGGCCGCCATCGCTGTTTATTTCGTTGAAACCCAGATCGACCACCTCCAGTTTGTCGTTTGAGTTCTCCAAAGCCTCGCCGAAGTGGTAGGCTCCATTGGTGCGTATCAGGCAGTCACCAAAGTTAAGTTCACGGAGCCTGCACAGAAATATAAACAGAATAAATAAGGTATTTCTTGGGCGTTCATCTTAACTGACTCGACTCACATGGGTAGAAACGGCAGGACCTCAGCTATTTGGGCGGCACCTTTGGCCCTCAGGGTGTTGTCATTCATGTTCAGCACTCGGAGGTGCGGGTTTTCCTTGAAGGACTCGGCCAGGGCTTGGACACCTTCGTAGTATATAGAGTTCTGCATCAGCACAATCTCCTCGAATGTCTGCAGCGTCTTGAAAGCTTTGGCCAGTGCCTTGGCGCCCACATTCTCCAACCGATTGCGTCCGCCAACGAAAACACGCAGCTGGAGCGGGGAGCCCGCCTTCTTGGCGTTGGCATGCAGGTCGATGAGGGCTTTGGACAGCATGGTGCCGCCCTCGGGACCGAGTCCGCAGTTGTAGAGCAACAACTCCTGCAGGGAGTAGCAGACGGGCGAACGCAGGAACTCCTCGAGGCCGCGCATTCCGTTCGGTCCCAAAGCATTGTCGCTGAGATCGAGTACGGTCAGCTTGGCACCCGCCGTAATGAGCCCAGCGCCCAGATGCTGCAGCGCCACTGGGATCTCGGTTTTAAGGCGGCGCGTAAACAGATTTTTCCACAGCGCCTTCCGGAATTCCGGGTGTCGCTTCAGCGCCTCGCCAATGGCCTGAGCAGCCTCCACGCCGAGCGTGTTGCCATCCAGGTTGAGGTAGTGCACCGTCGACTGCTTGTTGAGCGCGTCCACCACTTCCTGGGCTGCTCAGAGAGTACTTCCCAAGTTAATCTTCCCGGAGGACAAATGTAGCGTCACTTTACTCACCGTCGGCCGCCGTGTCCCAGGTGCGCGCCTTGTCCTGGAATGTAATGCCCTGCTCCTCGTTAAGCTGGGCCGCCATGTTGACAAAGCTGAAGTTGGATAAGGACATGGTGCTGCTGGTTTTAGTTAACGTTTGATTCTTTTCTGTACTTCTTTAAAACCGGCGTTCTGTCAGAAAAGGCGGCAGGCAGGATTATAGCGTGACCGCACGAGAAATGCCTTCACTCAGCCCGAATTGCCGCGAATCCGCAATTACCTGAAACTGGTCACACTACAATCAGCTGATCCGGGAGCGTTTAGCAACACTGACATCGAAGCAATTGCAGAAAAATCGGAAAACAATGCAAAACAAGAAATCGCGGTGAAGCGCCCGCTGGAAATGAGCTGCAGACCTGACCAGTAGTGGAAACCAGAAAAGGAGCCATGTTTAGGAAACTGCTCAGGATGTGGGTACTGCTGCGACCCACCCACTGGCTGCTCTTGCTTGCCCTGTGCGTGCTCACCTGCGCTGGTTACTGGTTGCTTTGGTCGGAGATTCGCTTTGAACACGGTGAGTGCCAAGTGCTGTCCCATTGAGAGGTGCTTTCAATGTCCTATTTTTGACCGTATGTACCCAGCCTTTAAGCCACTGTCCAAGCTGACCGCCAGTGGCAGTACTCTGGCGGATACACATGCCCCGCCCGCGGACGACTTCGACTACGATGCCGACCTGGTGGTGCTGTACAACCGCGTGCCAAAGACAGGGTCCACCAGCTTCGTCAACATTGCCTACGATCTGTGCAAGCTAAACAAATTCCATGTGCTGCACATCAATGTGACTGCCAATATGCATGTCCTGTCGCTACCAAACCAGATACAGTTCGTGCGCAACGTGTCCCGGTGGCACGAAATGAGACCAGCCCTCTTCCACGGCCACATGGCGTTCTTGGACTTCTCCAGGTAAGAAACCTTTAGAGCCAACTCTTGTTAAAGCCACTGCTAAGGAAGACTCACTCTTTGTAGGTTCCAAATCGCCCAGAAACCCATCTACATCAACTTAGTGCGTAAGCCATTGGACAGACTTGTGTCCTACTATTACTTCCTTCGCTTCGGCGACAACTACAGACCGAATTTAGTGCGCAAGAAGGCGGGCAATAAAATTGTAAGTAAAAATGTGAAATTCCTCAAGAGAATTAATTAACAATGTCCTATAACAGACCTTCGACGAATGCGTGGTGCAGAAACAACCAGACTGTGATCCCAAGAACATGTGGCTGCAGATCCCCTTCTTCTGCGGCCATGCCGCCGAGTGCTGGGAGCCCGGCAGCACCTGGGCCTTGGAGCAGGCCAAGCGCAATCTGGTCAACGAGTACTTTCTAGTCGGCGTCACCGAGCAAATGTACGAGTTTGTGGATCTGCTAGAGAGGTCACTTCCAAGGTGAGAGGCAGCACTTGATGCCATTCAAAGCTTAAGTATTCCTGTGACAGTTATACATACATATATTTAATTTGATAATATTTAAAATTTAAACGTTAAATATATATGCTTATATATAGTTTGTAAACTTAAATTTAATCTGAAAACAGTCCGAAAATTAATGCATGTTGTATTGATTACATTTACTTACCTTATCTGTTTCCATTTTTAGAATTTTCCATGGCTTCCGCGAGCACTATCAAAACTCAAACAAGTCTCATCTCCGAGTGACGTCGTCCAAGCTGCCGCCCAGCGAGCTCACAATTCAAGCAATTCAAAAGACAAAAATCTGGCAAATGGAAAACGATCTCTACGAGTTTGCACTGGCCCAGTTCGAGTTCAACAAGAAGAAGCTAATGCAGCCAGACAACAAGCATCTGCAGAAGTTCATGTACGAAAAGATCCGGCCAAAATGATTGCAAATTCGGCGCCGGCGGAGTCGCGGGCCCAGACTCAGTCCCCCGACTCGTGTGGTGTGAACAGGCTCTTATGTTTGTATTGTAAATACGTGCAATCCCCTCTGAGATTTGATCCTGTACTTAAAGAGCAACCTTAACTCTTAAGCGACACTAAAGACTTTAGCAGTGAATATCGTTGGCATATTTAATAATCGAACATACATACGTAGCGTAAGACCCGAGAAAACGCTTCTCTAGTTGAATGTAAGTAAGCAATATCTAGCAACAATTGTCTGCACAATATCTCTTGGTTTAGTCAAAATGTACGTTTTATACTCGACAATACGGATAATGAATACGGTGTACTTCGATGTATGCATAAGTTTATTCACGCTCACTGATAGCTGACATAGACCTAAGGCCACACTCAATAATTGTAACTGTCATAATAGGGTAGGCTTAGAACGATCAAATGAATTTGACATTCAAATTAAATGCATGTAAATAGTGGATAATTGATTGTCTATTCCCTATCAACAGTTGTCGCTGGGATTGCGTGTTCGCAAATTGATTAATGCCATACATAGCCGGGTTACTTTTTACTTTCAGCGTGCTGTACTTTGGCTAAGCTAATTGCACTAAGCGGGACGGACTTTAAAGGCTGACGTAGCTGCTCCATGGGCGAAGGTGACTGACTGACTGTAAGACTGACTGGGGGACCGTCAGACGATCCGACACGCAGAATGGGCGCAAGCAAGTGCAGGAAAATGAAATTGAAATACAATTGGAAGCGGCGGTGAGCAGCGAAATACTTAATTAATTGCTCGCGCTTGAAACTAAAAGCAAATGAGTTTGCATTACCCATCGCCAGTCAGTTGATCGCTTGATCGTGGATCGCGGACACGCAAGTCAGACGTAGAGCTACTTACTGCCAGAAAATCGTGTGATAACCGCAGTATTAACCATCCGGATTGCCCAGAGTTGTGTGTGTATAACGAGCGTTTTATCAGACGGACTGGGTCCAAGTCCTGCCTCGATTCTGTTGCCGACGGAGAGATTCATAACAAGTTTTTTTTACTCAGTCACACACAGGCGATTAGACTCTAAGCTAGTTGTGTGTACGGAGCGTTCAAAAGTTCAAGTTTAATTACGGCCAAGTCGGCGTTTACTTATGTAAAAAGTATCCAACAGAAGATTATTCGCGGTACACTGTGCGGAATCGTCAGTATCTAACTGTGTTTAGTTTCAAAAATAAGTTCTTCAGTGCTAAGTGGGTCGAATTTCTTATGGAATATTTCTCTGTCAAAAATAATATTTACTTTATAGTGAAAAAAATTATTTAAAATGGGTTTCCAGTTGCAGGTTCTTTCTTTTGAGTAAAATTTTACATTTTACAAAGTGCTATAAAATATATATTTCTTATAAAGAACATTCAATTAAATCTTTTAAGCTTGACTTATAGTTACTCTCTTCAGTGTACTTACTCTAATAACACATTTAATAATGTTAATTGCTATACACTGATGATTAACTAGGCTACACTGTAAGAAATTCCCGACATCCACAAGACACTTGTCAACAATATCGAAAATAGTGAGAGAAGCATAAATTTTATGCTGATTACACAACTTCTTGGCTTAGGTTTTAAATAAGCCACGAATCAAAAGATTCCACCGGCGATTCGCAACGTGCTCTTTAACGCTCTTTGACCAGACTCTGGTCGGTTATAATGACCTATTAAAACGCGCTGACCTTATATACACTATAACTTTCTTATATATATATATGTGTGTAATGGACTCTCTGTACATAAAAGGGGCGGGTATAAAACGATTTGACGTGCAGCTTTATATTTCCAGTCTGAACAATTACTCCAAACTCGCCAGATCACAGACGATAGGGAGCCGTAAAGGGAATTCTACAAAATCTACGCCTATTTTGGACTAGCTGTAACCTCATTAAACTAAGGTGAGTTTTTATTTAAGCAAATTCTAATACTACTTAAAAACATAGATGAAATGATTGGTTAAGTAGACGAAACTAAATTTATAAAGTTATAAAAATAAACTTAAAAACGAATGCAGTGCTTGCTTTGAGACTTGGAACTGATTAAGCTCTAAGCTTTGATTTTTTTATATTTTAGATATATTATTTGCTCTCTTAGCACTTGAAACAAAAATAATTTAATTATTTTTAATTAAATCTATAAAGAATTATCTGTTCGTAATCGTAGAATCTCTTAGTGCAATTAAGTAATTAAACAAGATTTCTGAGTCATTGCCTTAATGTTTTATGCATAGTATTCTGCTAATCTGTTAATTGGTACTGTAACCTGTTTCTATTTCTTGCTTAAACTTAGACTTAAAGTCTTATAGTAATTACTTTTCTAGAAATATTGTGCAAAATAATGCAATAATTCAAGTAGAAATGACAGCTATCTTCTCAGACAAAATAATAGTGCTTCATTTCAAAAAGTTTTGTGATGTTCCTTAAATAATCTACTATATATATATTTCTTATTTGAAAACGTGAGTTTTGTTTTAGTTTGGTTTGCAAAAGTACCTAAAATAGTGCTCATCACTGTCCGAGTTTCTTTTTCGCTGTGCCTTTTCCTCATTATTTTTGCGTGCTTTGCTCATTTGGTCGATCGATCGAGAATTCGATGTAAAGTTCAGTAACTCGCCGACATTGACCCATTTACCGTGTGCGGGATCCGATGCTCCCGGCGTGAACAAGCAGTTTTCAAAAAAATATCATTTGATTTGCATTGGCATTTGCATATATGCAGTACTTGTGGCCTTTTAATATCAGTTTTCCATTTGCATCACCGCCGTGACTATGTTGACCGCCGCCGCTGCCGCCATGCCCTGTCTGCCCAAGCAGCCGGGCATTTCATCCTCTACCGCCGCTCCACCGAGCCGATGCCATGCGGGTGAGAAGAAGTGATTAATTGTTGGAGTGTTAGTTTTTATACTCACAGGGTATTATATTGTTTTAGTACGAAGTTTGCAAAATTATATGATTGTATATATTTACATGTTCTTAATTAAGAACATCAGAGAAGATCTAGCCATGTCCGTCAGGGCGTTTCTAGGCCTCAGTGAGGTTTCAGTTCTAGACTATTCTGATTGAGATTTCTTTCAAAAGCCTACTTACTTGCGTTTGCTGGAATTATCGGACTCACTATAGAATAAAAAAGAATGTATTTGAATATTATAATATCTGTGTTGTTTCTTAATATTTGATAAAAATCTGAAGACTATTTTGTAGTTCTGCTTCCCGAAGTTACGTAGGTTTTCTTCTTGTTTGTAAGTTATATTTACACCAAAGGCTTCCAGCATCCCATGTAATGTAAAAACAAATTATTTTTATTAATTTTATTTTTATTTTGTGTTGTTTAACAAACCTGTTAGGTTAAGTCAGGTTAAATACTGAAGCACATCGATCAGTGTCTTTTTTTATGGTAATAACACCATTAATTCCAAATGGTTTTTAAATAAATGTACTTTAAGCTATTATTCCCCTTTCAATTTCAACCTTTTATAGATATTTATGTGCCTATTAATTTCCCTTGAAATGTTTAACATTTTGTAAGTTTTCTTATTTTGTATGAGTATGTTTCTTGTACTTTTTATTACCGCACAAAGTAAGGTCAAAGCACTTTATACGTTGGGATCGCCCTTGCCATTGTCGCCAGCTTTTTGAAATCCAGTTTCTCATGTAGCTTTTTTTTGTGCAAAAATCGAAGGGCGCCTGTTGACATTACAATGGGTTTTAACCCCAGGATGACTGGCACAATACAGGCTTTCCCTACTGGAGATAATGGGTTTTTCCAACATCCAAAAAGGGCTATTTGCTGCGGTTTCGTAGACCTCAGCTTTCGTGTGCGTTCGTTTCAAGTTCGTCATCAAAAATAGACCACTCGGAGAGACACCCAAATCTGGCCAAAATGAAAACGAGAGTATAACGAAGCGTAAAACCATGAATGGCCGAAGTCTGTGCACGTGCGATCGTGCGATTGAACCGATTTGTCCAAAACCGGACGCCGAACCACAACACAACACACTATACACAGGGTGCTGAGCTTTGGGACGTGTTAATTGTACCAAATATTCGATGCTTACAGATGGGGCTAGATGAATAGGAGTTGTTTTTAAGTGTTGTTAGATTTTTGAATACTGGAATTAAGTACATCGTATATATTTGTTCTCGTGACGTTAAACTAAGTTGTTATTTATATTTTAAATAATTAAATCCGATATTGTAATGGTATTTTACCTTCTATAGATACAGAGTTTTTCCCAAGTCAATGAGTTTTCGTTGATTTATACTCTCTTAAAAATTATTGTTTCTCTGTTTTTAAACTTATTTTTCAAGTAAAATATAGTTACTTGGTGTTTCTTGTACCTTTTGGGAATTACAAAACTAGATTTGAGTTTTTAAACTCATTTTTCAAGTAAATTTTAGCTATTAAGTATTTCTAGTATCTTTTGGGAATTAAATAACTTTACAATTGGGAATTATAAAAGGTTTCTGGCAGTCTAGACTTGAAACTAGATACCAAATTCTTTTCCCTTTGACTGACACCACTATTGTCTTGGTCTCAGGTGTATGTTTGCCAAACAGGTGTAAGCACTAATTGGCGTAAAGCGTGGAGCGGGGCAGCATTGAAACCGGATGGCACAGAGCACGGAGTTTCAGGGTCGTTGTAGGAAATGCCTAAGCCAAGGGATTTTCAAGCGCCCCTCCGATCTGGGCAATTACACTCCAAGAAAACCCGAATAAATTAGCTAGAGGCAGGTGAGAAAACTTTGGAGCTGAAAGCGAAACTGAAACCGGCTTCAGGTGGCATCATTTCCCAATGATGATGCACCCAGGTTGAAGCTCTCTCCCCGTCTCTCGCCTCTCTCGCTCTGCTCTAACCAACACACACGTGAATGTCATGCTCAAGTTCAGATTTCTATAGTGCTGGGAACATTTAAGATGAACTTTATAATAAATAAAAAATATTTATATTTTCAGGCGATTGAAGAGATATTTATAGATATTTAGTTAATAATATTATAGTAATTTTTCAAAAAAATTAGTTCGATATTTTGTAATTCTATAGATTAAAATACGTTTAAATCGCAGGTTTTTTTTGTAACTTGATTTCAAATTAATATTAAAAATAAATTTCGTTTACATAACAATAGGATAAATTTATAATATTTTAATATTAAAATAAAGCAGACATGTTAAATATCAACTTAATGTTCTGAAAAATGTTTCTTTTTTCAATATCAATAGTTTTTATTTTTATTATGCCCGTTGTCAATTTTTGTAGTTTTAGTATAACAAAGGAATGAGAAATATTTAAGATAAATGTGACTACAGATAGTTTACTCTAAATTGATAAAAAGTAGCTTGAAGTAATCTCTTTAAAGATCCTGAAATTCAATTTTTAAATTTATAACACAGTGACCCACTCAACTTGTTTTGGCTTAACGGATCTGATCTCTTGATTTTGATATCTTTTTTACTTACCAACTAAATATTTAAGCCCCAAGTGTGTGCGTCGGAAAAAGCGCTGCTTTGGCAACACTGCGCTTAAAGCGTCTCCGTCGCCCACTCTCTTGGCGCTCTCTTGCCAAATCCAGTTTTGATTCTTGGCCTGGCATAAAATCTCCGCAGCGCGCTCTTGGCCGCAACAGTTTCATCTGGGCTTTCGGCTCCGTTGCACGCGTCTCCCATCTCCTTCTCCGGTCGTCTTCGCCCTCGCGGATTACTGTTAGCCAAAAAGCCAAAAATCCAAAATCCAAAACAAGTTTCGGTTTGTGCGGTGCCCTCCTTGTGTAGTACTTCGATTAGATTTCGTATTTTCCCAGCCAAAAGCAGCTCGGTCAAAACATTAACAATTCAAAGGTGTCACAGGGTGTGTGTCATTTATGAATGCGAAAATATGCGAGATCTTTAGCATATCACCTGGCCGATCTAATCGAAGTTTGTAGAAATTTTCAATGTCATGCCTTTGATGCTGATTTCCAAATCTTTTGTTTTTTTGGGATCACTCGGACTGCGCAACAAGATGGAAAATATGGCGCTAATTTCTTGAGCCAGATTTTACTCAGTTGAATTTTACTTAATTAAAGCTCACAGACTATAATGTTGCTTGTTTCGAAATTTAAAACTCGTTCAACTACATTTTCGCTCAAGTAGAACGTGTCAAGAGTCTGGAGAATCCAGCTCAAGGTTTCCCCCCCTTTTCGTCGGCTGACATGACAGCTCAATAGCATCTCCTCCTCTCTGCAAGAATTGCATTAGTCGCGATCTTCGATGGTCAGCTGCAAAATCTCTGACTTCGCCTTCCGCTTTGAGTTGCGAATGTCAAGGTGAAGGTTGGCCAGGTGATAAATAAAGCGATCGAAACTCAATGCAGTCGGGTTCATCAGCTCAGCTCCCCTCTGCGCCGGCTTCGAGTGATCTGTCTCATTAATAAATTGAAATTTTCCATCCCATTTACCTTCGAATAGAGTGCCCTAAAGGCTGAGATTGCAAATATTATACGAAGCAAATTGAAACTTACGCTAGAATAATTTTAGTTTGAAAAGAACCAACAACAACAATTGCGAAATGAGTAAGTAATTGTGAAGTGCAGCAACTGAACTTACTTAGACCCAAGTTCGTCTAGTGAAACCCGCATCTCGCGAGCTCAAAGTACAGAAGCCAGCTCTCGCTAATTGAATATTAATGACTGCTCTTTCAGGAGTCCCCACCATGTTGTCGGACTTAGATCAGCTGCCCACGCTCCAGGTGGGCGACTACACGCTCCAGTTCGACCTGGGCGAACCCACAGCCCAGGGCAAGGAGGTGGCCATCAAGGAGCTGAGGGAAACCCCAGAGCGCCAGAAGGAAGCAGCCAAGGAGCTGGCTCGGCTTTTAGAGGGTAAGCAATGATCTTTAATTAAGTTTTAGGTTTTTGTGGGAAGTATAATTGTTCATTACCATTTATAAAAATTAATAACAAATGTTACTTAAATAACTTCTTAATAAGTAAATTATAATTTAATGTTAGTTCCCTGCTATGATTTGATTATATGAATATATGCAATATTTCAGGAATCCCCGCTTTTAAATTTTAATCACTTTCGACCTTTCAAGATTAAGCAATTATCTGTGATCGAGGCAATCTATATATAATTATAAGACATACTAAAGGTGCATACGTTCTGATTGTCACAAGTTTACTTGTTCTATATTGTAATAATATTCATTTAAGCGAACGTTTCTGCTTTTTTCCTAGAAAGTAAATGATTTTAATTACCCAACAGATATTTACATTTTAGGAATTTTTAAAGCTGAGATAAATTATATATTTCTGATTAATTTAAAGCACTTTTAAGTAGATCTTTACTAGCTAAAAGTTGTTTGCTTTGAAGTTAACTAGTTATATGGGATAAAACTTTCTATAAAACTTAAGGTGCTTATTAAATATCTATTTGTAGACTCTATCTATAAGCTATAATTTTACTAATACATGGACACTTCGTGTCAGTAATCACAGGTTAAGGCTAAAAGTGGCACGCCTTCGGTAGGAGTTATTATACAATCGTACTCTGTAACTAAATCAATTTCCTTTATAATTGCATCCAAATGATAATTGCTTAAACCCGGTGTTTTAATTGCTAACAATGTTATATATGTAATTTGTTGTTTCTATTTTCAGCTGAGACCGATTTGCTTTATCCCAAGGGAAACGAGGAGTGGCTGATCAGATACCTGCGTCCCTGCAAGTATTATCCAGAAAGTGCCCGCGACTTGGTAAGATTTAAATTAAATTTTAAACGTTTATAAGAGATATTAACATTATATCTTACTTTGAATCAGATCAAGCGCTACTATGCCTTCAAGGTTAAGCATTCGGATGTGTACAACAACCTGAAGCCGTCCGGAGAGTCAAACATATTCAAGCACAACATACTCACCGTCTTTCCCAATAGAGATCAGTGTGGGCGTCGCATTTTGGTTCTGGAATTGGGCAGTAAGTGCAAATAACCAAAATTGAATTTTATAGTAATTCATTAAATTATAAAAGATCATGATTTAAAGAGATATTTTCAAGAGTTAGACTCATCGAGTGACCATTTAAAAACAATCACTGACTAATCCTTTTCAATTTCTCATTTCAGAACGCTGGAAGCACAAGCAGGTCACTCTTGATGAGGTCTTCAAGGGCGCCGTGCTCTTTCTCGAGGCGGCCATGCTGGAGCCTGAGACACAGATCTGCGGAGCCGTGGTCATCTTTGACATGGATGGCCTTAGTTTGCAGCAGACCTGGCAATTTACGCCGCCATTTGCAAAGCGGATCGTGGACTGGCTGCAGGACTCCGTTCCACTTAGGATTAAGGCCATTCACATTGTTAACCAGCCGAAGATCTTCAACGTGGTGTTTGCTTTGTTCAAGCCCTTCCTCAAGGAGAAGCTGCGCAGCAGGATTATCTTCCATGGCACCGATCGCGAGTCCCTGCACAAGTACATGTCGCCCAAGTGCCTGCCCGTCGCCTACGGCGGTATCCTTGAGTCCAACCGGATCGATAGCGACCAATGGTACCAGCTGCTGCTCAAGTGCGAGGCCGAATTCGATGCCATCAATTCGTACGGCTACAAGAAGAAGTGATCTGTCTGTCTGTATCCGCTTTAAACGTTGTGAAGATTCCGGCGGAAGCAAGTGATAATCAACTAACCAATAGTTTTTTATAACTCACATTATAGTTAAGCACTCGATCTGTTATACGCTTGTCCTGTTAGTAAATAGCGCCTAAAGTTTGCCTTAGTCTTAATCAGGGTCGAAGCCTCGATCGAATCCAGCAAAAGTGTTATACCCACATATTAGATTTAGTCCGGGGTAAGCGTATTTATACCATGTTACTATTGTACATTTTAAACCAAATTTGTTGAAATATAAACTCACGTTTGTGCAGAAAAACAGTTCGCCTCTATAAGCAAGTTTCTCTGAACCTCTGCCGCGCACACTATATATTTTTTTAGGTAAGTTTAGAAATTTATAAAGTTAAATGGCTGTTTTTTATTTTTTAACACTTTAAGGGCATTATAATCTTAATAAGATGTTTGCAGTGCAGTAAAGCAGTCATTTCCGACTCTTTAAATCGTATATTCTGCAACAGTTGAATCCTTTCTGATTACTCAGACAAATAAAATAAGGATTGTGTTATGAGGAAGCTTTTTCTAGACATGTAAGATAAGTTTCACCAGCTTAAAACTCAGTTTATAGAATTTTTGATATTTTTTCAATTTATTTCAGTATTCATTCATCTGTGTAATAATTCATTTATAAACAGTGGGTAAGTAGCAGTCAAAAAATGTCTTTTTCTTAGAAATGTTGGTGATGTTTGAGTAAAATTGTATGCACAGAATGTTCTATTGTTTTCATATATCAAAATAATAATTGGTCTTAAATTCTAAGGCACATTGAAAGGCTAACATGTTTACAATTGCATCTTACAATCAAAGCATTTTTAGTGTTTATTAAAAGTAACACAAGTGTGTTTTAGAATGTTGTGTATATAAATTAAGGAAACTATAAAATTCATTTATTCACATTGTCTAAGACACTTGTTTTTACTGTTATACAGTACAAGGATCTTTCGTACACAATATATCTCGTTTTGTATTATTAGTAAAGCGTTTTCATATTATTTGGTACAGTCAACTTGTTGAATATAATAATAATTCACTTTATAAATTAAATTTTATATAAATTTAAAGACAAAAACGTGTCCTGTCCTAATATTCGCTGCTATATAAGAATATATTAGTTTGCTAGTTACTTTAAAAAGTAAATCATAGAAAACATCATTTAGAATATGTGTGTACCATTTGTTAACTTTTTGGTTTCTGTCTTTTTTCCGCCTTCGAATGGAATGCACTTGCTGGGAGTAGGGTCAAGGTCAGGACCTCGATAAGTGGTTAAATTAAGCGTAGATTCCCTGACAGCTCCTCCAGTCTGTCTGCTCACAGCCGATAATTGGTGGCTGGCGCCTTTGCTGCATTGCGCTTTTTTCCCGGACTCCGCATGGCGGCATCGCTGTCATTATCCGCATCCCTGTCCTGGTCCCCACCGACGCCGCCACCCGTGCAACAGATGCGTCGCTGCACCAGGCGTATGGGGCGGGTGAGGTCGATAGTGTCGCCTTGCTGTCGCAGCTCCGCCTCGGCCACGCACTCCATGTGCCTCCACTGGCGCAGGCCCAGGATGAAGGCATCCGTGACATTGGTGGCCGCCTTTGAGGAGGTCTCGATGTGGGACGCGATCTTCTGGTCGGCGCACCACCGCTGCACGCGCTCATAGCTCACCTGGCGCTTCTGCGGTGGTATGTCGTTCTGGAAAAGAAGAAGCGAAATCAAGATATCAGTTATCGATCATTTAGGGATTATAGTGTAAGCCAGTTATTTCATTTAACGTCGTTATTTGATAATGAATATTTACAGAAGTGAAATGCAAAATATTCAAAGTTTTATTCAAAGTTTAATAATTATTTTTCTCACCTTGTTGCCCACGACAATGAAGGGAAACTTGTCAGCATCCACATCCGCATAGTTGAGGAACTCATTCCGCCACAGATCCAATCCATTCAAGCTGTCCCGATCGTCCAGAGCATAACACAGAAGGCAAATGTCCGATCCGCGATAGAAGGGTGTCCGCAGTGCCCGAAATCGCTCCTGACCAGCAGTATCCCATATCTAGGTTCGGGAGAAGAGCAAAACAGTCACAGCAATTAACTTTGATTGAATTGATTTGATTCAATTAGAGCTCTATTAGAATAGACATTCAATACAGAGCTGAACTCGCCAATTCCCATGGTTAGGAGAGTGACAAACGGGGCAGGTATCTAAAATTATGGCGCCTGCCCAGCTGACTCACTTACATCAGCACCTTTCGTGGTTTGTGGGACAGGTAAATATTTGGTTCTAGAGGTAGTCAGTGCCTAAAGTTGATAACAAAGTGGCAGTGATAAGCAAATAAGCCAAGCAAAAGACCTCTAAAAAAGGGCATTCCAGCATAATAAAGAAAAAGAGAGGACAAAAATTAGATCTAAGACTTAGAGTCTAAGCTATGAAAAAGAGAGTTGAAGCTTGGGAGTTTCGTAAACAATTATGGTTTGTCATTAATGCTAATCTTTTTGAACTTGAGTGGGAAAATCCTTTGTAAATTACCGTAACAAAACTTATTGAAATTTAAATGTGTTTTAAAGAGGAAGATAAATATTCATATTTTCATATATACTTATATTCTCAATGAGGAAAGTGCTTTTAAAAAATCAATAACTACTCTAACCAATAATAACACTTCTTAGTTTTTATTAAAGCTCAAGGCTGGGTCATACCAAAAAAAATATGTACAATAAATATGACAGTCAAAAGGTCAGTGCGTTATGCATCTTATTTTATATGCAGTCTTTCCTTCTACTACATATATTTAACTATTTTGGTTGACCTTATGTAATGGTTCTGGCTGATTTTATGTTCACTTCAAGCAAATATTTAAATGTCACCATGTCCACTCCATGCTAATATTTAAATGTCACCTGAAGGCCATATAATTTAGTTTGGATTACTTTTCCATTTATTTTGCATAGCAGAAAACACGTTTCAATCAAAATGGAGCAGAATGCAAATAAATAATATAATTAAATACATATATAGGGCTTCCCATAGTAACCTGCACTGTTTATTATTTGCTTGGTAATTCCCCGTTTCGCAAGCTCCTCTTCTGTCCAACCAAACTCTGAGATTAGGGGAAATGACCACGGAATTTAAATAGGTAAATCGGTGTTTGTTCACACGAATGAATGAATGTTAAATTCCACCGGAATTAGTCACCTAACAAGACGCATTCCTGCACTTTCTAGAGCCGGGAGCATCGGCTGCTGCTGCTGGTTCAATTAGAATCATTATTCCGAGTCGCCGCCACCTCGACTGCACTCACTTTGCTTACTCACTGAGACCCTACATATTCATGAGCCCGTCGTCGATATATTCCGAGCTTGGCGAACTGTGAACAATATTTTGTTTTGGTTTTGATAATTAAGAAGACAGGCGACACCAGCATAAATGAAAACCAATTACAAAACACACGGGTTTGAGAACAGGAAATGCGGCGGCGGATGAAACAAAGCTCTCCACAACTACCGACCGACCTGGCAGAGAAACTATCATTATTGTTATTATTTCAGTTTTTGTTTTTTGCAATGCCGAGCTGTACGTTAATTGAGTAGAAATTTGTTGACTGTCTGTGAGTGAGTGTGAGTGGCCACAGAGGCAGATGGAAGAGATACAGAACATATAATAAAGGTACAGTGGTATCGCAGAAATAAGAGCTCGCTTAATTTATGAACAAAAAGTAGTTTAAAACCTTTAAAATTTAGCTATAATACAGCATTACTTATTTTAATGCGGGGAACCTAATATCTATTTAATATCATTAACAGGTGAGTCAATAAATCATCGAAAATCATAAATCAAAAATCAACGTTTTAAAAAAATATATAATTTGTATTATTGTATATGAAATAATATTTTAATTGTTTTCTAAGCTGATTTTCAAGATACCTTAAGCCTGATTTCGACCTTGATTTTAGGGGTTTTCAATCCCCGCTGGACCACTGTGCCATCCGATGATAGGGAAAGAAAAACAAAGCTAGATCGTTGTTCACTTTTTAAGTATTTACATCAACAAAATGCCGGTGCATTCTGATGGTTTTTGCAAAAAATTGGAGGGGAGGATCAGACAGTTGGAGGAGTAGAAGGAATCACGCTTGGCTAGTCAATATCTTGCCCAACTGTTGCACTTTTGCAGGCTTTTTTAAAAAGTTTCCAAAGAATGAAGGCCTTTGCTTTCGTTACATATATATATATATATTTTAATAGTTGTAAGAACCCCCACTGACCTGCAGTGTGTAGCGCTCCCCATCGACGACGATGTCCTTGTTCATGAACTCCACGCCGATGGTATGGAAATTGTTCTCCTCGTAGCGGTTCGAAACGAAGCGGGTGAGCAGGGCGGACTTTCCAACACCCCCATCGCCCAGTATGACGACCTTCAGCAACTTGGATTTCTGCGGTGGGCGCATATTTGTCATGTTGTTTGTGTTTTGTTTACTCTTCCAGTTAAGACGGACAGCGAACGTTGTGGTGTGTGTATTACTTTAGTTTTCCCCAAACTGCGCAGCTGAAAATTGCTTCAGCTCCTCCCCGGCCGTAGATTAGCTTTAATTTCACCCACGACTAGACGACGATCGATTACTGTCGATTTTATAATTACAATCGGCGTGCACTTTACACAAAAAACCGCATTTAATTGAACGAATTTGAATGCAAAATATGCGCTCAACCGAAATCCGCGCCGGGGAGCAAGTCCAATTGGATGGGCTGTCAGCTGACAACTAACAGAGAGCTTAATGGATAGTGTTGCCAACAGTTGGTTGGAAAAAAGCTAAAATAATTCATGTTTGAAATATAAATATTTTATTTATGTTAGTATATAAATAAAAAAGAAATTAATTCAAATAAACTCAAAATTTTTAAATAAAGTAAATAAAAAACTGTCTGCAAAAAAAGCACGAGCATGTGTTACAAAAATAGCAATAAAAAAACGTATTTGGCAACACTGAAATAGATAACATTGCTGTTAACATATAACATAAAATTTGTACTCTGTATAAATCTTGAATTTGTCGTTAAAAAATGTTTCTAAAGTTAAATTAGTTCTTATGATTTATGCCTGTTTTGGAGGCTATAAGTTAAGCATCTTAAAAATCTTCAGTGTTGCCATATTTCTCTAAGAGTTAATTAACAAACAAACAAATAAACTTAATAAACAAATTAAAAACTAAGTATTTTTAGAACAGAACAATTATATTTATTAATTTTAAATAGTTTAATAACATGCATCTATTTTAATTTCAATATTATTTTCAAAATTTTAAGATTCAAAAGCATTATATTAAAAAAATATTCCCAAAGAACATTTTTGTAAACATACAAATCTTTATTTATATTTAATTCACTTAAATAAATTAAGATTTAATCAGCCTGTAGAAATGTCAACCCTTAATAACAGCAATTGGTCGCATTTTGATGCACTTCTTGCTTATTCCCGCCGCATGACAGGTGTCGACCACATCGGTGACATCCTTGTAGGACTCCGGTGCCTCCTCCATGACCAGCTTGGGCGAAGCTACGCGAATGGCGATGCCAATCTGCTCCAGCTTTTCCAGCACTTCCTTGTAGTCGATATTACGGCGGGATTTGGCACGAGAAAGGGCGCGACCCTAAAAACAAGAATCAAAAATAAAACATTAGGTCGATTTTAAATATATAAAAAATGAGTAATTAAAAAAAAACAATAAATAATTGTTTGATTTCTCAAATCAATAATTTATAGATAAGCATTTTAATGCAAACTGAAGAGTGACTCACCGCTCCGTGGCAAGTGCTGCCGAAGGTCTCCTTCATGCCCTGCTCCGTTCCGGTCAGAACGTAGCTGCAGGTGCCCATGGTTCCACCCACGAGGACGGGTTGTCCCGTCAGCTGATAGTCCACTGGGATGAGAGGGTGATGCGGGGGGAAGGCTCGGGTGGAGCCCTTGCGGTGAACGAGCAGCTTACGCTCCTTGCCATCGACCATGTGGTTCTCCACCTTGGCAATGTTGTGAGAGACATCGTAGATGACATGCATGTCGAGATCATCCGGCGTAGTGTTGAACATCTTGGCGAAGGCCTGGCGCGTGAGGAAGGTCATCGAGCTGCGGTTCACCCAAGCAAAGTTGGCGGCTGCCGCCATGGCCTTAAGGTAATCCTGTCCCTCCACAGAGTTGATTCTGGCGCAGGCCAGCTGTCGGTCGTTGGTCTCGATCTTGTCTCGCTTCATGGCCTTCTCCATCTGCACCAGAGCGTCGGTGGCAACTTGGTGGCCGAAGCCACGGCTTCCGGAGTGAATCATTACCACCACTTGGCCCTTCTCCTCGATGCCCATCTTCGAGGCGCTCCACTTGTCGTAGATCTCGTCCACCACCTGGATCTCGGCATAGTGGTTGCCAGCGCCCAGTGTTCCCAGCTGGGGAAGACCACGCTTCTTGGCTCGCATGCTCACCTTGGCCGGATCGGCATTAAGCATTCGTCCATATTCCTCGCAATGCTCCTTGTCCTCGGCCCAGACGTAGCCCTCTCGCAGCGACCAGTCCATGCCCATTTCAAGGGCCTCCTCCAGGTCGCGGGCGTTCATCGGAATGATACCCTTGGAGCCCACGCCCACGGGTATATGATCGAACAGGGATTGGGCCAGCTGCTCCTTCACCGGCTGCACGTCTTTCTCGTAAAGATTGGTGCGCAGCAGGCGGACGCCGCAGTTAATGTCGAAGCCAACGCCTCCGGGACTCACCACGGACAAGGGGTCATCCATGTCAAAGGCAGCCATGTTTCCGATAGCAAATCCATAGCCGGAATGGATGTCGGGCAGTCCAATAGACCGACCCACGATCCCAGGCAGAGCTGCCACATTAGCGATCTGCTTCACTCCAGGCAGGAAGCCACCAACGGCCCCCGGACGACAGGAGTTCTTCAGCTCCTCCAGCATCAGACGCTCCAGGCGGCTGTTCACGTAGAAGCATCCCTCCACGTTCATGTTCGGCTGGAAGCCTTTCTTGATCCGCCAGCAGTGGTCGCTCACCTTCTCCAGGTACTTGAGCTCATCGTTGTACGAGCGCACCACCATCGTGAAGGAGTTCAGGAGTTTACTTTTCTTGCTTCTTTGTCACGAAATACTATTTATTTCCTGGCTATTTCATCAGATTTTGCATTTGCCCATATGTTTTTTTACATTTTACTTGGCAATTAGAGATGGTGCCGGCCGGTGAACATCGATTATTTTCAAGCAATAGCGATAGTTGCAATCGTTTTGGCGGCTCCCATCACTACTTGTCTGGAGCTTAGAAAAAATTTGAAACACAGATTAAATTTTATAAAATATTTTTTAAAATAAGATAAAAAATATAAAATGCTATATTTTTATAATTTATAATTTATAATGACATTTTCTCAAGGATTCTTAAAATACTCATGATAGTATTTATAATAGTTTTGCAGGTAACCAGGAGGTCCGTATATCTTGAATTCGCTATTTATCAGATCACTTATGAGGAAGCTCAGGTTCGGGCACTGCTGGGTGAGATCCTCGGGTGAGAACGGCAACGGGCCAAGGATTGTGATGTGGATAAGTCTCAGGGATGTCGCTTTTTTTAGTATTTGAGGCTGCAGATAAGAGTCTCCAGTTTGATTGTTAACATGGAGCAGAGCGAGGGCCTGCAACTTATCGGCTGATTCCAAGAGCTGTGCTATCTGGTGGTCCCGCACATCACAGTGACGCATGTCCAAGAAAAACAGCGAAGGAGACACTTTTTGAACTGTTGCTAATATATCAGGTGACCACTTGGCGTGGTCCAGCTTCAAAGCTCGCAAACGTCGACTTTCGGAGGCACCTTGGCACAACGGCTTCAGATAACGCAGAATGTCTTTGTCCTTGGTCGAGTAGCCGACATTGATGTGAAGGCTGTGCAGGTGGCGACCCAAGGCTATCATCAGACCTTCGTGAAAAAGGGGAGGCTGTCTCATGCTGAACTCCAGGTCCCTAAACCGATGGAGTTGCATTTCAATGGCCTCATCGAAACGAATGTGAATATCCTTGTACAATGGCAGTAATTCATCCAGTTTAAAGTTGTCAAAGATGAGATCCAGGCAGTCGTCATTCAGTTGCAGTAAGTCCATTTTTAACTGAAAATTAAAACAAATTAATTGAAATGAATCATTGAAAGCGAACTCTTGCGTGTACTTAAACATACCCAACCTTTGGGATCAAGCAACTTGTTGAATTTCTTGTGAATACTTTTGATTTATTTTTGTTTGTCCGTTTAGATAATAAATTCAGCTACAGTTGGGATTGGTAATAAGAAACTTCGGTTATTTATTTATTTAATATTTATTACTTCCTTGTTTTTTAAGAAAAGTCTAATATTCAAGATTTTCATTATAAATATCTATTTATTCAGTAATTCAATAACATTTCTTAATTTTATAATTTTATATATAGTTATATTTTTTTATAAAGGTATTAAATCGGGAGAAACCAAAACCATAACCTCTCCTAATGCTAAACTTCACTATTTTAATCCCTGATTTTAAACTTGGCAAGAAGTAATAGTATACATTTTATAATATTACTAAGCTTACAAATTACAAAAATCAAAGCGGCGTTAGCTCAGCCAGTGTCTCAGCTATGGAGCTGTCCCGGAATCGTCCGATCCTTAAGGCATAGGAAATGGCGTGGGCCACGTAGCTCTGTTCGTGCACTCCGTGGAACAGGTAGGACATGGCACCTTCGGCATGGATAGTCACATCCGATCCGCCATGTAGGTTTTCATCCGTATTAATAGCTGCCTGCTGGGTGTACTCCCAGTCATGGATATCGCTTTCTGCGGGATTCTTGCGCTTCTGGGTGCTAGGATCGACTTGGAATCCTTCGTAGCTCGTGCCGTAGGTGAGTGTGGTATATGGTGTATTTTCCGTTTTTGAATTGCCCGCCAGTCCCAATATGCTGGAGCCCCGATCTGGGTGTCCGTTGATGGTGAGGCTGTGCGAGTGATCGGCGGTCACGATGACCAATGTTTCGTCCAGGCGATCCGTTGACTTTAGGAACGAAAGGGTGGATTCTACAGCCGTACTGAGTTCGAGAACTTCGTGGAGGGCCTTGCGAGCCTTGCCCCGATGATGGGCCTGATCGATTAACCCGGCTTCCACCACAAGCAGGAATCCCTTGTCACTGTTGCCCAGCACCTCGAGAGCCTTAAGGGTCATATTCGAAAGCGATGGCATTCCGGACTCACCGCGATCCCGCTCGTGATCGTACATAAGGTGTCCGTTGGCGAAGATGCCTAAAAGGTAGTTAACGTCCTGGCCTTTGAGATTCCATAGCTCACGATTGTTTTGGATAACGGCATGCGTCTCTCCTAAAGCTTCTTTCCTTTGCCTCCAGTCCTTGATGAGATCACGGCCATCTGCTGACTTGCTCGCCCAAGTGTCCAAGGGATCGGCGTCCGAGTGGCTTACATTTGACACAAGCATTTGGCGTCCGCCACCCATAATCACATTGATGTTCTGACCCGTTGGCTGTTCGATTAACTGACGTGCGATGTCCAGGCAACCCTGATCCCGGGCCTCTTGCGCCATTCCAGTCTCACACTCCCAGCGACGATCCGGTACATGGGCATAGAGAGCAGCGGGTGTGGCATGCGTTACCCTGGTGGTGGTCACGAAGCCCGTTCGCATTCCGTCCAGCTGAGCCCATTTTAGGATCGACTGCACGTGGTGAACCTGCTGCAAGGAGGCGGTGCAGTTGCCCAAAGGCACAGTGGAGTCCACTCCACCCGTCTCGTAGTTAACCTTCACTCCGCCAAAGAGAGCCGTAGCCGTCGAGAAGGAATCTGGCACTTGCTTATCCGCGCAGTAAGTCTTCAGCAGGCCCATGTGGGGGAAGTGTTCCCAGCTGAGGAGACCCTCCTCCTTGAATCCATAAATTCGAGCAGCGGTCACCGTGTTCGGACCCATTCCATCGCCAACAAAAAGTACAACATTTTTGGCACGGCGCTTATTAAAGTCCCTCGAGACGGCTTTCTTGAGCTCCTTGATTCCTAGGTCGTACCATTCGTGCTGCACCGCGGGTAGCTCCACCGGCCAATAGGTCACCGTGTCCATGTCTCCCACATCCTCGGCCATTCCATAGTGCACCACGAAGCCAATACACATGGCTGTGATCAGAAGGCACGAAAATACGAGCGATATTATGAAGAGTCTCGACCTAAACCATTTTGATGGGGCCTCTGCGTTGCTGCCGTTGAACTTGGTTTCTTCGGTTCCGTCAGAGCTCCCATTTTCCACGCCATTCCTGGCACTGAGATCCACATCATTTAGTTGCACTTCGGTCATTTCCACATCGCTCAGTTTTCGGATCCTTCTGTTTTTGATCGGTGTTTCACTTGCTCTGTCCATATTTCCTTCGCACGTCTAGATCGGCTGACTAATCTTTATACAGACTGAAAATGCGAGATATATTGCAGATTGTTAACTAATCATTGTTTACCACAGATAAAAAGGCAATTTATAGACAGATAAACAAAACTGGCATTAAAGTTCTCGGTATTTCTCAGTGGGTTTTAATTTATAAGACTGAGGCAGCAGTTACGGATTTTGTAAGAGAAACATTTAATTACAGTCAAACGTCTATATCTTTAACCTTAGCAATGCGAATGAAAGATTATTTTGCTTAGAAACCATCTTAAATATCGTATCTGTAAAGTATGATATATGTAATAAGATGTAATAAAATTTATTTTTAATGTGAGATTTTTATGTAAAACTTTGTCGCAAGTATTCCACAAATGATTTAAATAAAAACAAGGAGTGAAAAGAATATAAAGCAAATGACAATTTTAAAAAAATATTTCGAAATTATTTTAAACTAACTAATTCCGATTGTTTAAAGGTAAAGTAATTAAGTATCACTAAAATATATCACAAAAATTTGCAAAAAAATAAATAATATATTTCAGAGAGAAAATATTTAAAAACTATATTTATATTTATTTTAAATGCTAACATTTTAAGTTTTATAAATTCGCTTGCTTTTTGTAAAAGTTTAACAGTCTTTTTATAGCCACTGGTTACTGTAGATGCGAACTAGTGAACTAGTGGTTCCGCATCCAGTGTTGCCAACACAAAAAAGCTGCGAAAAAAGCTAAAATAGACAACTTTTATTCGGTTTTTTGTAGAAAATGAAACAAAAAATAAATATTTTTATAAATGAAAAACAAAAAAATCAAACAATTTGATTTGAATTTTTAGGAAGAAAATTGAACACTTTATGATTTTTTAGGGGTAAAGCCAAATTTTCATCTGGCAACACTGCAATCAGCTGTTACTCTCGCGCTCGCTCTCCGTCAACTCTCAAACAAATAATGCTTAAAATAACGAATAACCCTTAAATTAACACACCTTCTTGTGTCCACTGGGCTTTACAATGTTTTCAAAGCTTCACAAGGCGGGAAATATGCACTGCTAATGTTAACTGGCCCCAACTGGAGAAACATCGATGTATCGATGTGACATCGACGCTACTTCCAGCACTAGTTTTGGGGGTATTGTTTATGCTCCGCCGCCGCTCCAAAACCGAAGTGATTCATATAAAACTCGTCTCCGATTCGCGGCGAAGAGCGCGATTACTGGCCAACGGCTCGAATTAGTCTCGATCACACAGGCGAACGTCCAACTCCGCGAATCCGTACCGAGCCACGAGTGAAAAGTGTTTGCGTGGACCACGGTTTTCTTTCGCCTCTTCAATCAACATCAATTAGCTGCGCGTGTGCCTGGGCCGAAAACTGAACTGAACCAGAACTAGCCCACTGCCGTGAGCATTCCAATTGGAGAGCAGCCGAAGCACACGCACACATCGGCCCGTCGAGGGAAAACGCAACGCCATGGACGACTTGGGTGAGTCCGCTTTTCCTCTGAGGAAAACTTACTCAAACATTCCGCAGCACACGTACGCTCACAGTGGCAGCGCAAACTAATGCTCCAACTTCAAGGTCGGTCGTTAATTGGAGTTAATTAGCATGCTAAGAAGGTACCTTGGTGTGGCCGCCAGGTGGCGACACCTCAGGCCGGAAATCTCGCGGATGAATAATATTCGGTACAGTGAAAAGTGACTAGCAGCAACTATTGTGCTACAAAAATGTACTGGGTTTTAGTTGGGTAGTAATTAGTCACTTCCTTCTAGATTTATTTTGGTTTTTATATTGAACAAAAAAATTACAACTCGTAAAAGGAAACATATTGAAAAATGAATCATTTTGGATTATACATGTAGAAATGCTAATGGCGAGGATTATTTAAATGCTTAATAATCAGTTAAAATATATTCATTAAAGGATATTCCCTTTAATAAAATTCATTTACAGTTTAATAATAAATCTTATTTGCTCATTTCCCAATTCTTATCGCCGACGTATAAGCATTAATCACTATTTAAAATAGTATTTACGTGCCGCTTTCTTCCCGATGATGAATACCAAGTGACATCTTATCGCTACCCGTAAATACTACTAAATTCTGTATATGTATACATTATTTGGGAGGTGGCCCTCTTCCGCACACCATCTCACACTCCATTTATTACGATTTGCATTCCTTGCACTTTATGCTTTATCCACATTCCTGGAAACCGAATGTATAACTTCGAGGCCACCACTTCCCGAGTGTGAGATCATTCACTATTGCGGCACCGTACGAGGGCGTGGCTTCGGTTAGCTACCAAGCTCGCCGAACCCTTGGACATTCAGTGAATGATTTTGGAGAGCGATCGAGCCGGCTTTATTTGCTTTCTTTTGCTGCCACACAGCACACTTTTAGTCATCATCAGCGAAATAAAAGTGTATCTGCCATCTCTTGCTCCGTTCTCTTTATGACACAATTCTCCGCTGTTTACAGTCGTGAAGCGTCTTCTGATAAAGCCACAAATGCAGCCAACTATCTACATACATATGCTCGTATGTAGGTATATAAGTGGATTTGGGTAATCTTGTTTCTTTACTGGTCAGACATTCTTGAGAAATGAGTAAAGGCCAGGTCGGTCACAAACACCCTCGACAAATTCCAGCTGACCGGCACTCCACCTCAGCACAGTGGTCTGTGACCCATTTAAGAAGCGATTCTATTAGATTATTTCCCTTCTTATCTGCTATATCTAGGAAATGCCAAGAACAAATACACTTTAGGGTTATCAACTTTTTTTTTTGTGTTATGTTACTAAAAAAAAGAAGCTTTCTTAAGATTTATTTCCTCTTTTGTGGCTCTATAATATTGTATAGCTTCTCATTTGCTTGTCGTTCCGGTGTCTCGACTATTTTCTAGGATTGCAAGGACTTACGCATATATAGTCACTGTTAGGAACCTTTTGTTTCCTACCGCACATATGTGGCAGCTAACATTAACAGGAGCTTAACAGCACTCTGTTATTTTCTCTATTTTTTTTATGAAGCTTTATAAACCTGATTCAAAGATTAAATTTAAATTTAAAACTTGAATAAAACAGTTTTCATTATTTTAAATTATATTGTGTAAAAGTTTATTACACACGTGCTGCTCTTTTGAAAAGAGAAAAAAACCTATTTCCATTGTCTGCACGATTGTCTGCATCTCGATTTTCTTGCCTCTGCTTTAAGCTAAGGAAATTTGACTCTGAACAAGATTGTTCGTACAGGAAGTTGGGGCTTCAGCTCCATCTTGATCTCCTGCTTCAATTGCATCAATTTTGCGGCTATTAGCGAGTGCGCGCCCACTTCATCGGTGGCTGCCCACTCGACACGCAACCACTCTTGTTCGTGTTGCGTGTGCGCACTGTAACAGCGGTTGACTCTCGGCAGTCTGCTCGGGATGAAAGGAGATGTGAAGATCTGCCGAGATCGCTTGAAGGTACTGGCTCCAACTGAAGACAGCGATAAGAGATATGCACAGTGGGAGCATACAATAGTTACTATCTTTATATTTGGTAGAATTGGAAAATGATTGAAATAATAAATAATTCAAAATTGAAAGAATATAACAACTATAATTTTCTCCTATATCACATTTTGTTGTAATATATTAGGTCCTACATTTATTTGTTTTTTTAATACTGCGATTTTAAAACAATTTCTTTTAAAACCATTTCGAGTTAAACGATGGCGTCTTAAAATGATTATTTTTGTCAAAACTCACGCTTTTTATATTATCTCTTCAAGGTGCCGTTATCGGCTAGCTTTAAGCACACTGCTCTCACTAAAACAAAAACAAAACAGAGAAACGGGCAAAAATATTCCTCGGCGGTTTCCTTTTCCTTGTGCCTCCCACTTGCGGTCGGGATGCTTCAGCCAGCCGCAGAGAAATGCGAAATGAAAAGCCACTCCAACAGCAAGACGAAAAGCTACTTTTGTTGCGATTATTTCGCTCTCTATTTGTCTCACAATTTTTTCGCTCTTTTAGCACTCTGAAAATAAACCCCATATAAAAAAAATAGATAAAAATGGGTTCCATATTAGCCTGTTAATTTTATGGAATTTAAATAATGAGGTACGAATAAAATCAAAATAAATTTAGAATTGGTGATATTAACAGTTTCAAGGAAATATTTGGTTGCCTGTCGTTGTATTTTTTTTATAATTGTTTTGTTTATTTAAAAATGTTTTTTTTTTTGTTATTATTATTTTTTTTTATTATTATTTTCTTAAATCAATTCTCTTGTTTCATAATATATATAATGCTGTCATTATTTATTCCTGAAAAATATTTAATAAAGCAATGAATAAGCAAAAATTTAAGTGGTTTAAAAGTAATTCTACGTAATAGGACTTAACTTAAAGGACTAAGCTCAACAATATAAATTTAAAATATTACCTGAATTTGCATAATTTTGTATTTTTTATTAATTTAATAATAGCTTTTCTTTTAAAATCAAGTAAAATATTTTTTTAAGTGCACTTTGTTTACCTGCTCTCAAACATTGGCGCTCTCTCACGCTTTCCCGCTCTGCGCTGGCGGGGCGCGAGATCCAGAGAGCCGAGCCGGAGAGCATGCGTCGTCTTCTAATGGAGCCCCAAACACTGGGTCCCCAATTGGCTTTCAGTCGATTGGGTCTGTTTCTGTTTCAGAGACGCGACCGCAGCGCGCATTTCTCAGTCTCTCCGGTTCCGAGTGTCGGGTCTTTGTCTCTGCGCTCCGTTCTCCTGCGGAACAATAACAAAATATGTGACAAGGCAACAGACTGTCAAAGTGCATCCAAAAGTGTGGAGGAGATAGCAGGGAAAACAACAAACAAAAATCGGTGCGAAATAGAGGCGGGAAAAGCTGATGAAAAATCGGTGGAACTGTGCTAGTGACATTAAATACTTGCGGCAGGTTGGAGCGTGGGAAACTGCTAACTTCGCTGGCAGGAAAACTCACCTCAAAAAAGTTGACAAACAGCTGAAAGATAGCAAGGAGCTGAGAAACCCAGATAAACGATAAAAGTGGAATGCTGCTGAGTAAACCCTCTTATTCATAGTGGAATTTGTCAAGATTAATGAATCCGTGTCACTCGCCTTAAGATTCTGCTAATTCTTGGCAAATCTCCGCGCCAAGTTGTTTGAAAAACATTTCGATTTCATTAGCATTTCCCACTAATTATGGAACTAATTATCAACGGACGAGACATCCGAATAAATGAGGTATTTGCCCCGATCTGGCGGAGCATAGAAATTCGGTTAGCCCCATTCATTTCTCGAGCGGATTAAAGTCGTGGGCGGCTGTGATGGAAATGTTGTTGTTTTGGTCTCTGTTCGTTTTTCCCGCTTTCTGGAGGGGAAATGGTCGGAATAAAATAACAATAACAACATGCTACAAAAGCAATTAAATTGTGCCCACTTAATCTATTAAAATTATGACATTTTTCACATATTTCAAGCACTCGAAACCAAGTGCATTCGCAGAGAGGGGACGGAAGTCGTCCCCCCTTGTAAAAGTATCTCGGGTTACGACAGCAAATGGAAATGCTGGAAAAATGATGTAAACTCGTCGGACAAAGTGCTCACAAATAAACATTTTGCTGTATGAGAATCGCTTTCGTTTTCGGTTTTTATTTTTTCTATTTTTTTTTTTTTTCGAATATCTTTGTATCTTTCTGATACGCTTGGTTAGCGGGAAAACAGCTTCTCTCTCTGTCGTTTTGCAACCACAAATTATATAGCAATCAGTGATCTCCAGAAGATTGGCGGTTTCTTCCACGCTTTCAGTTGCCACCACAAACTCAGAGCTTATTTTAGTCTCAGTTAGTTAGCACCTTTTGGCTTGGCAGTGCAATGAGTTCATCGTTAGGTTCGATTGTTCAGCAAGTTCCACTCGACTTGTAGAAAGCATATTCTCTTTCCAGTGTTCGATTCTTATCGCCAAGTCATATAATTTCAATTAGTGTGTGTTGTTTCGAAGACGCTGCGCTCTCCCGATCGCGGCTTTTGAAAGATTTCGAAATCATTAATTGCTTTTGACAAAGTCTTGTTGCGTAATAAAAACCCAGAATTCGATGATGCGCAAAGCCACAATTTTGAAATGTAAACAATAGAATAATATTTGGATTCCTGGCTGATTGAAATTTTATTTTGTAGGTTGTTATTAGTATATAACATATGTTTCATATAACTATATATATTTCAGGCATTATTTAGCATAAAAATACCACAATAAAAAGCTTACAGATACTATTTTAAGAAACTCAATAGTTAGACTTCTTTAAGAATTTTAGGTAATCAATCAAACGTGCTTTGCTTAGGCCAATCAATAGTCTTATATTTCCAATCATTCTTCTATTTCTAATCAATTCAACCCTAATTTGATCATCGTGTAAGGCACTTCCCCAGAGAACCATTATCTTATCGCAAGACTTTAAACAAAATTCAGTGGGCATAGCAAAGTGTTAGAGATATATTCCTCTTACAGTGGCATAAATTGGTCAAGTTTATTGAGGATCCTCTCGCCGGAGGGACATTGGATTAACGGCGTGAATTCTCGTTGGCCTTTCTTTTGGCCACGCATCGCGTTTTCACCTTTGCGCCTTCAGCAAGGTCAACACTCGCATTCACACACATTTTATCTACTTACTAATAAAATATTTATATTGAGATCTTGGCGATCGGCCGGCGCTCGATCGCTTGGAATTTCCCTCTGAAAGAAACGTATCCGTGCCTTGGACTTATAAATATAGAAGGTAGAAAAGCGCGCCGAAAAAACAATTGCCCACAGTTTTCGGCCCGACGTCATCCTATACACCGACCGACTGAGTAATGCCTCAGGTGTGGAGGGAAACTGATTTGCTATGCACAGACCTGGAACGAAAGCGAGTTTTCTTCTCTTTTAGCCGTAGTCGTAGTCTTTCTTTTTGGCAACGTCTTGCGGAAATCTCTCGTCGTCGTATTTTCAATTAATTTCCCCATTTTCCCTAGTTCAGCTCGCTCTCCCTTCATTAGACGACCGAAACGTCGCCTTTGATTTGCTAAAAATGCTCTTTTTCTTTTTTTTTTTTTTTCGTCGGTCCGATATTTTTAGTTGGCGATCATGGTGTTGACGTAATTTGGCAACCTTGATTCCCCTTCCCTCCCGCCGGCTTCAGTATTTTTGGCTTGGCTTGCTTTGTTTTTAGTTTGTGAATTTATGTTTATTATTTTTTACCTTTTTCCAATGTGTCGTTATATGTGTTTAAAACAAATGTGAAATGTGGCCTGCATGTTCATTTTGGTATTTTTATGATTCCATAAATCTGTCTTCCCAGACCGTTTGGATCAACTTGATCTGGTCTAGTATATCTGCAGGCCATCGTAAATTTCGTTAGTTTCATAGATCATCCATTGAAATTCACCTACACATTTTGGTTGGATTAACAGGGAGTCGGAGAGTGAATGTTTCACGGGCATCTCTGTTTTGGTTTTCCTTTTCGGTGGCCTCCCAGCTAATTTATCGATCACGTTGCTGCCTTTTTGATCTTCAGATCACATAGATTATAAAGACTTCTTTGTCGAGCTTCTTCATAGGGATCTAGCTTTGGGTGCAGCCAAAAGATCTTACAATCAAAGCATTTGATTAGTGATTTGCCGGTAATTTATGGACCATGTCCGATGTTTACAGTGACTAAAAGGATTTTATGGAATTCTCTTTAGGAAGTCATTACTTTGATGGTTTAATTTATATACTGCCTTTTGATACCTTTATCCACTTGAATGTTTGAAAAGGACAAGAGTTACCTTTAGAAAACTGTGAGATATGTGTAGATAGATAGGAGATAAACGTGCTGGTTTTTCCTGTCCCACTCTGGGACCCTCCTCCCTATAAATGGTTACTAACCACCTTTTTTTTACATACAATCAGGGATCCCCAGCAAATCCCCAACATTTAATTCCGTATTTTATCGGTCCCAGTCAATTAATAGAACATTTCAAATGTACAAAGCACTCCCCAGGCAACAATTTGGACTTCCACTGGGGGCAGGAAACTAGTTTCTCTTTTTTTTTTTGTTTTATTATTATTATTTACTCGGTGGGTACTGGGGCAAAGCTCTGATAGACAGGCAAAGACAACGACGACATCGACAACGACAACTACAACGACTCCTCTGACAGGCAAACTCAACGCAAACAAAAACGACAAATCCGTCGTCGAGCCCCGAAATGCCAAAAATAAAAATGCGCTTATAAATAATTCAAATGAAACTGCTTTTTGTCGATCGCAGCGAAAAAACACAAAACCAAATCTAAAGACTTAGCAAAATATATATTGAAATGTCACTAAACAGTTCCTTGATTAATCATTAGTAATTAAAATAAAGAATTTGTGAATATTGAAAGTGAATCTCGACCGGCATCATGGATAGAACAATGTACGGCAAAATCGATCCGGGTGCGCGTCAACCCTATCGCACGGCCCGAACCAAAGGCATCCTACCAGGCTGTAAGTATTCCCGATGAAGAGGTTACCAACAGAAAGATAATTATAAAAAATAATGCATAATTTAAATAATTAATTAAAGGGAATCTACATGTGATAAATTTAAATTTATTTATGGACTTTATCTAACAGTGAAATGTATAGTTCTTTTTTATAAGTATTACCTGATCCCTGAATTACCTGAATAAGACAGGCACTTGGGTAACTTTAATTAGTTTAACTGACAAATAAAGGCCACTTTTCTCTGGCAAGAAAGGTCATTCATCTGAAAGGAGCTAGTCGCTGGCCAAAGCTCCACGCAGCGTTCGTCGCCCTCGATATTGTCCGGCTGTCCCACGGACCAGGCCAGAAAAGGAGCCTCGATTCCAGTGGCCTCGGATACGTATAAATTCCGAACTCCCAGATCGTTGGTGGATAACCAGTAGCTAAAAGCTGGGTGGAGATAAGGAGTCAAGGCCTCCAGTTCTTCCTTACTCTCAAGATTGAGTAAAAAGCCGCCCATTTGACGGCATCGATTGGAGGCTTCGAACCAGTTGTACTTAGATGACGAAATGTAGTAAAGTTTTCCACCAATCACAATTTTTGATCCTTTTGTAAGTAAAAGTTGAAAGTGTTATTTCAAGTTAATGTAGTTTTCCCAAGGGAACCGTTTGCTCTTACCTTCGTTTTCTAAAGGAGCAGCCTCTAAAAAGACGGCACTCCATAAAAGCAGACAGACAAGGAGACCTCTAGACATTTTTCTATACGAGTTTCAATTTGCGACTGACTTTAAGTTCTAACTTTGTCTCTCTTGAAACAGAATAGCTAGAAAAAGATAACAATCGCTGATAACTTATATTTTAGCCTGATAAGCCTACTTGACTGATAATTTTAAAAAATCTTGGGGAATACCCTTATAATCTTAAAAATTTTGTGGTTTGTGATGCGTTTTTACTTGAAATTTCAATCCTTTGATACTGCACTTTTAAAGTAAATTATCTTCCTTTATCATTTTCGTGCTTTTTATTTAGATGCTTTATAAAATATATAAAATTTACTGAAGCTCTCTATTTCCATACAAGAATAGAAATGGTTTCTTGTTTGGGAGCCTCGCAGATATATTTAAACAGGCTGTTTGCATCGTCAGTGCAAGGACGATCATTCAGCTGGATGTCCGTTGAATCCCCGTATATGTAACCCAAATGTATGCAGTGTTCCCTTCCACCAGCATTATCTGGTTGCCTGGGAGCCCATTTGTTGATGTTTATAGGCTGAGCATTGGTAAACCAATGGTGTACTCCAGTTTTACCCAGATCATTGCCAGAGGTCCAGTGCTCTTTGCGCTCTCCCTTGGCTTTCAAGTACCCAGCAATGGCATCAAACTCCGCGGCGGTCTCAAAGGTCACCAGTTCGGCTCCCAACTTTCGGCAATTCTCATATCCAATGTACCAATTCACTAACTCAGCTCCAAAGTAATAGTAACCATCGTTGATTTTGACAAAAGGTGTGGAGTCAATATCCAAGTTTAAGGGATTGCCTTGAAAAATATGTATTAAAAAGAGGTTTTTAGTAACTAAAACTCCTTTACTCTAGCTTGTCTTTTGAATAACATCTCTAAAATAATCTTACCTGTATATAGCTTATTACCTCATTATAACGTACTTAATATATAACTTGTATTATGGAAATGTTCAAGGACTTATCCTGAATAGAAATTCCCCACAAATACTCACCAGGACTCACAACGACAGTGTTTTGCTGCCTTGACCATCCAAGGCTCAAATGAACCAAGAGGAAAATTATTTTAACTGCCACCTTCTGCATTGTGTTGCAAACTGATGCGTTTGGAAAGTATCTTCAGCTTATTTATACTCTCTTTTTTATCTGCCAGCTTGCTGTACAGGTAACTTGACTTTTGATAAGAAGAGAAGTCATGATAAAATGGGGTTTACCTTTATACAAGGTATTTGATATCGCGTAATTGGCTAAATCAACATTTAATTAGTAAGGGTATTTACTATCTCATCCCTGATATTATTAAATTTTTAATGAACATTAAGTTTAAGTAAATATTCGCCAGTTACTTCCACACCACAATGGATATAGTTTCCAGTTTGGGTGCCTCGCATATATACTTGAACAAGCTATTGTTGTCCTGGGCGCAGGGGCGATCGTTGAGCTCGAATTTCTGGGAGTTTTGGTATATGTAGCCCATGTGGATGCAGTGCTCCCGCTGACCAGCATTATCCGGCTGGTTAACTGCCCACCTAAGAGTGTTGATGATCTGGCCACTGGTGAACCATTTGTGGGTGCCAGTTTTTCCCAGATCATTACCCGAAGTCCAATAGTTCTCCTTTGAACCGTTGGCCATCAGATAACTGGCAACAAAATCGAACTCCGCGTCCGTTTCAAATGTAACTAATTCGGAATCCAGACCCCGGCACTTCTCATAAGCCTCATACCAGTTGAGAGAGTCTCGTCCAAAGAAGTAGTAACCACCGTTGATTTTTACAAAGGGTTCTGACTTTAGGATAGCATCAATGGCATTACCTATAGAGATAAGATTTTTTAAGTAAATGTACATTGCATTAATTACTAGAAAATTGCATTTACCTTCATTTATTTGAATGGTGAACTTCTCACGACCCCAACTAACTCTTGCACTGGACAGCAGTACAAGAAATAGAACTCCAGGCTTTATCATTTCTGTGAACACTGAAGCAAACACAAAGAGCGAGCAGGCTTTATATATAGTAAGACACTCAGTTTTCAATTAACATTGCTAATTTGTAGCTTATATTTTATTCCAATTGGTTCGTATGTTTTCCTTCAGCGTTGAAAATGTTTAATTTAAGCTTACTAAATGCTTTTGTTAAGGTCGTCTTTGTATATGTAGTATATATGTTACCATATGTAAATACAAATTTATGAATTTCTAAAAGAATGGACTGGCTTCAACCTGGGACAAATTGTAATTATTCTAGTTTAAATTTACTTAAGACATTTTCCTTACATCTTGCACTACCAAATGCTGTTTAATTTTATATGATAATGGTTATTAATCTACTGAAATTATGGTAATAAAGTAAGCGTGTTGGACATATTTTTTGATATTATTTTGGCAGCAAATTCATTTTTCCTAAGCTAAAATAATGAAGCCTACTTTTAGGCAGAACATAACATTTTTAGAATTTCTTGAAAGTAGCTCTCTTTGCGGCTGTGACTGCAGATTGATTTTTCAAAAATTCCATCCTCGGAGAGCGTTATAAAACTTAACAGCAACAAAAGTCAATGTAAACAAATGTAGTATCTCAATCGCAAAGGATGACGTAATCGTTACAGGCACATTTACATTATAAACTTACAAGATGCTTCGCTTTTCCTGCCTGCTTTTTCCGCTCACAATTCACACCTTTTATTCACTCAGGAAAATAAGTACAAGTCATAATGCTTTCTATATATTTTAGACTTTTATAGATATTTAGAAAAATGTTTACTAAAATTATTGTTAATTTTGTTGTATATTTTTAATATATCTGTTTATTATTATAAAAAGACTGGCAATATTAATCTTTAATAATCTATATTTAAAATGTATAGAAAGCTCTTTTTTAAAGTGTAGTTGCTTGGCTGCTTTGTTTACATCTGACCGGAGTAATGTTAATTGCACACAGGCAAACACCTCGCTTGCATTAGCATCGGATTCTCCAGTTGTCAGCACTCGATTTGAATATTCCCAATTCAGTTTGCATTGCGCCGTCGAGCGGTATTCATCGGATTCAATTCAAAAAGTGATTACAGTCCGGCCAAGTGACATGAAAATCGGTAAGCGGCAATCTGTCGAGAGTTGCGGCGTGGGACTCGCTTTACAATCGTTGGTAGTCGCTGACCTTACTACGCGCTTCATTCATTAGATCATTAGATCATTGTTCCCATTGAGATCCGAGTATCGGCAGTGGGCGTCAGTGGTTTCCATTCGATTCGTGTTCTATTTATTGCCAGACACGACACTTTGCCAGCGAATATGTATAATCTGTGTGGATAAAGTGCGTTTCGCAATGATAAGATTAGCAAATACCTCGCAAGAAGAATATGTATGTGTTTGTTTTAGGATTTATGCGTATTCATGTATAAAACAGTTCTATAAATAAATATAGTTTTTAGCTTATGTGAAACTATTTTCCAAAATTTATCAAACAAATTCAGCATGAATACAAATACATTTCTGTTACTATGATTTGTGGTACAAACTAGATCATGAATTCATTAATTGGTCGTGATTATGAATTAAACGTTTTTGAAATAAGACAAATCTAAAATTTGACTGATTCTTAACAGATATACTTTTTACCATCGGAAATATTACTTTCTAAACTTATTGAGGAACTAATACCGCTTTAAGAAAGGCGGTTCTACAGGAATTGGTTTCTGTTCAACGGTAAATCTACAATCTTAGTTAAAATCGATAATAATCGATCGATTAATACGACAAAATTCCTACTAATTACAAAACTGTCTTCTCCCTGTCTTGTTGCCCACTTATAGTTTCGTCTCGTAGGTCACCTTTGGCTGTGTACACCTGTTTGGGTTGGCATTACGCAAGTTATTCTAATTGACGAGGTGATCACCTCAGGGCTTCTGAAACCCGATTGATTTATTGCTCTTGTGGTTGATCTCATAAGCCGGGCTTGGCTGATACTACGGAAGTTGGAAGTTGGGCGGGATCCATGGCAACCGCAGCGATAACGATAGCGATAGAGACGAGGCAGAACCCGTTGAGCGGCTTTTCCGTTGACACAGGTCGCGGCCATCGATTTGTGCTGACCGATAATCTCTTGTGTTTGCTCATAGATCAATTGAGTCAAAGCAACGACGCAAAGCGAAAAAGATCAAAACAATACAATACGACTAATTCCCAACAAAGCCTTAACAATTTGCTGCCATTTGTTGCTTTTGTTGTTCTACTACTAATTTTAGTTTTCGTTTCAAAGTCAAGTGATTCATTCACCCACCGAAAAAAAAAAAACACAAACAAAAACATAAAACAAGAAACAAAAGCAACGCACTCAACAGAAGAGAGTGAAAAGCGTGTTGCAAAAGGCAGACGCCAGGTGGCGCCGGCGAGAATGGGACACATTCCGCCCACACAACAACAAATGGCAATAATTACTCAACACCTCCTGTTTGCGCCTCTGTTTCTCCCATGCTCCATGCTCAAACTGTAAATGTTTTGTAATTGAGCGCTAGAGTTGTACTCGAGTGGCGTCGCACAGTGGCTCTTTTGCTCAAATGTTTTGAGTCAAAACACTATGCAAAATTATTCACTTTTGTACTAACAATATCAAATGCTCATTTTCATAGGAATAAAACAAATGAATTCTTACTCATATTATTATATTATATTATTATAAAAGGACAACACAAAATCCGACCATTGCATCGAGTGTTCAAATAACGACCCACTGTGCGTCGTCGAGTGAGTATGCTTTGAGTGGAATTAGCGCGGGAGTGGAATCGAACGCGCGCAGCTTCAGCGGCGTTTGTTGTCGAGCGTCTTGTTCAGTTGCTTTTAAGATTTTGCCGAGCGAAAATAATTCCTGTGCCGCTGCTGCCCGTGTGTGAGAAATCGTGCGAATGTGTGTGTGTGTGTGTGCGAAGAATTTAATTAAGGCAACCGCAATCGATCAGCAGCATCGCAACAACAGCAGCAGCAGCAATAAACCGCAAACAAGCCGCCAAAATGAAAATCGAAAGTGCTCCCAAAACGAGTCAAAACAGAAAGAGGCGAAGAAGAAGCAGAGAAATATGTAACAATGTCAACAACAATTGCGAAAGGGAGAGCGTCTGCCAATAACAACAATTCGCGAGTGACTTGACCTGCTCTCTCACCCACGCTCTCCGCTCCCACTCTCTCTATATCTCCTCGGCTGCAGTTGTCATTGCCATTTCAACAGCTGTCAGAGCGGCAACTCTCCCTGTCTCTGTCCCACCCCCTCGCATTCCACTCAAAACTGACTCCGAGTTGCAGTTTTCCCAAGTGCAACTCCGCCATTGACAAACAGTTTGGTCAGCTGCCAGCATTTCTGTGGTGACTCTTAATTGATTTTAATTGCATTTTAATCAAGCCAGCCAAGTGCCTCTTCCATTGCACTCTATGAATCTAATGTGTAAAATGGCTTTTTAATGAAAGGTCCCCTTGTAGTTATTGAACAAACCCCAATAATGTTTCATATGAAAGAAGCAATTCCGAGATTCTGAAACCAACTCTAAATTCCCTAGACGCACATGTTTTTCATAACATTTTTTATTATTTTAAACATAATCTGTTATCTGTTATTCTGTTGATATTATAGTACGGATTTAAGATCTTTCTAAAAATTTTTAAGAAATACCAACAAAATTGCATAAAATATTAGTATCTTGTTAATTTTTGCTTACAATCTATTAATAATTTATTATATTGTTATAAAACTAAGTAATTCAGAAACAGTTATGTTAAAAATTACTGCGGATACTTTAAAATATTTTTACGCCAAATATCATCATCATATAAAAATGTTAATTAATTTAGAATTCCCAGAATATTTTGATAACTTAGGATACTCTTTACAAAAAGTGTTAAAACCAGGGAAAAAGTAGTTACAAATTCATAATAATGCTCCTCTCTCCGAAGAACGGTAGTTCCTTATTATCTTACTTTGAAATGATTATGATTGTATCAATATATTCAATATTTTCCAGTTAATCGTTTTATTTCTATACTTTTCCGCTTTACTATTTAATTGCTCTAAATTTCACAAAGCCTAGATGATAAATGACATTTCTTCTGATTTGGGATTATAAATTCTAAAATCTTGCTCTGCTTCTTTGTCGGTCTTTTCCATGTAGACGTTGACCCACTGAGGCGTGACGTTCTGATAACCCTGCCCTGTCCTATTTATAGACGCTCCCCTTCGTGCCCCGCGAGGGAACTTATGGTAAATGGGCGTACAGACCCCACATATGGTGAATTGAACGCCTTTCTCGTCAACCACATGTTCGATCTTTCAATTTTGGACTATTTTTAAATATATTGCGAAATAATTTGGCTGATTTTCTTGCCCAATAATGCAAAATGTTTTCGAATATAAAATCGAGTATCGCCGCCTCTGGTGCCTTCTTGATGTTTTCTTACATACTTGTTATGAATTCGCTTGCCAAAATGTATAAATCGCGTCACACCTTATTTTGCTTTATATAACTCATATACATATTATTGAGTATAATGTTGAGTGTTTTTTTCTCTCAACGTTCTATTTTTTCGTGCTCTTTTGGCATTGGCCCAGTTACAGGTGTGCCTCTTCCGCACTTCCCTCCCCTAGAACTTTTGAACTTTTGGGTGAAATGTTCGAGTTTGTTTGATTTATTTTCGGGCCTTATGGCTTAATCGCCGGCTGTCATGTCTTCCTAGTGTTTTAGCGATTGTTGTTGTTGTTCCTTGTGTTATGGGCGGGTCAAATGAATGGCGTTAAGTGCGATTATATGACAGCAGAAACGGCGCGACATCCGAAAGATACATTTCGGCAAGCCTCAAAGTAACTTGGAGCCTTGGGCTTAGTGCACAGAGAGAAAAGTCACAAGAACTCAGCGATTAATTTGAAGAAAAATTAGTAGAATCTTACAGATAAAATCTGACTAAATTTCAGCTTAATAATTTGCACAAAGTGGAGAACTACTAGTCTAAATAGCTACCTTAAAGCATGATAATCCCAATAACTAAATAATTCAAAAGCTTTTTAAGCTTCCAAATATTTATGTATGCTAATATACATATATCCGCCAATAAACTTAAGAGAAACAGAACAGAAATTCACAACAGAGGTCTATGTTTATATTTTTCTTATCATTTTATTTTGAATAATTTTAAATTGATAGAGTAGACATATGCTAAGTACTCTTCTAGTATTTATGTATATTTTTCCGACACTATTCATGTCGCATTATCATATTTCTCAGATACTTCCCCATTCCTGCTTGTTTTTTAGCTGATTTCAAAGCAAATATAATGCAAACAGCATTAATTTGATCAAATATTTTGTCTATAAAAAATACTCACACGCCGGTAGTTATTATGGCATCGAGTGAATGCGATATTTCATGACTTGGTGCGATTTTTGGCCCGTTCGACAAGTTCGTCCCACCTAAACTGAATCAAAAAACTGTGTGTAGACGTCGCTGTCTCTTGTACATATATATATATTTATATATATGCTTTGATCAGTCTGTGTTTGGCTAGTTTTGGTTGCAGTGTGGGTGTCTCTTTGGCCTGACTTTGTTTGGCCCCGGAGCTGATTGAGTTTTTAGTGCTTTAATTTGGTCAGTTGGCAACTGAACTTTCGGGTTCGTTACCTGCCTTTGGCCAGCTGATGTGCGTTGCTGTATGTTGTATGCTGAATGCCGTATCGGTCAAATTATTTAACTAAACTACCGTTTATAGTGGTCTTTAAAGAGTCGAATTTCGCATAACACAAAGGCAATCGAGTGACAGCCAAACGAACCATTTCGATTCCATCGATTCTGGCCAAATTTAGTGCGTGAAAATGTCTTCAAAACTGATATCATCGTCGTTCCACAGTTCGCCCCTCAGCGACTGCTTCAAAGTGGGCGAGTTCGAGAGACGTTTGGGTAAGTTTGGACGCGTGACGCTATATTCGATGAGGAGCAAGTGCAGCGTGGGCGTTAAAGGGTTAATGAGGGAGATCGTGTGATAAGTACTCAAAATGCGGGGGATCAAGGTCAAGTGCAAGGCACCTGCAGTTTATATTTTTGATGCTGACGAGATCTTTATCAATAGGAAAATGGATTTCAAGTCGATGTCCAGCATTCAAAAATCTTCAATAATTTTTTTAGAGCCTCTCTCATTTTTCATATTGATAAACTTTTTCCTTGACCTTATTTTACTTGTTTCCATAGGATCCAAACTTTATTCACTATCATCATCTATTTATTTATATTTTTTAATATTTTTTTTATATATGTATGATCAGTCTATAACTATAACCTTCGAGAACATTAAACTGTATTTCCTTCCGCCTTGGATAACTAATTATACGTCCAAAGTGCTGAGCTTATTATCGCCTCGAAACAAGCTTTCAATTCTTCCCCTCAGTGACAATTAGCCGGGACACAAACCGAAGACTAGACCTATGAAATCATTTCCAGTATTATTAGGCGATATCTTGCGAGACAAAAGAAAACAAATAAAGTGTTATCAGAAACTTTTGCTGTGAGATATGTGCCAGGTAGGGAAGGTAAATGGCAATGGAATGGAATCTCCGTTCAGTTAACAACGGGCTATGCGTCACAATTGCAGTGACAGGTGCTGCTGGTAACTTGGAATTTAGAGGAAAATATTTACCTGAGAAAGGCCGGAAGAACAATAGCCATGGCCCACTATGGGGATTACGACAATCTGGGTAGTGCTATAAATAATGCAGTGAATTAAACTTCATACCAAAATAGTTCTTTCGATTGTAAACAAATATATAAATGAAGTTACTAAGAGTATAAAGTGATTATAAACTATTTAAAAATCAATTACGACGCTGGAATATACACAAATAATTTAAATCGCCTTTTTTTAATCATAAAAGACATTACATTACATCACTAACCTACCTTTTTTGTTATGTTCTTTACAGATGCTCTCCTAGCTGATCTGCAAAATAGTGTGCCAGGTCAACCCCAACCACCTCAATCGCAATATGGAACTGTGCAGCCCAAGCAGGCGCCACTGCATCAGCAGCAGCAACAGCAACAGCAGCAGTTTGTGGACAACACTCCCGGCTATGGCAGTCTCAGGGGCAAGGCCCAGCCTCAGGTGGTAAGTACTTTCCACTAAATAATATTAAACGATTAAAGCCAACTAAATTAATATAATTTCTTGCAGTTCCAGGAACACTACAGCGTAGAAACACGCTCTCCAACGGCAACGGGTGACTTCAATGGCTCCTCTGCTGCTCCCGGCTATGCCAACCAGGGATCCCTGCCCCGGCAGGCGGCACCCGGAAGCTCCGGACTGTCAGAGCTGGATTCACTGCTGCAGGATCTGCAAAATGCCCGCTACAATGGGGCTGAAAAGAAGGGTGAGTGTTTTAAATATTTAAAAAGCTTTTAATGCTTTTAAAATATTTATACTTTTAAAAATATACATACACCAGGCCAGACAGTTGGCAGACAAACTTTTGGTTTATTGCGCACAATAAATTAAATGTTTTAGAAATCAATGAATTAATTAATATTTAAAAAATAAAATACTCAAATTAAACTCCTATTGATCTGCCTTAAAAACTGTCAGCTCCGTAAGATCTTAACTTTTGGTAGAATTTCTTACAAATTTTCTAAGTTTCCCCAAAGCTGTTTTGATAAACCCACTCAAATCCCCCTTTTGACTCCATTTAATTTATTGTTATTTTAAGAGCAATTGAGTTGATTAAATGTGTATTATTCTCCTTGACTCGTCCAAGATATTGATGTGCCGGTTAACTATAGCACGCCAGTCTCGAAATACAATACATACAACAGCTACGCCACCGTGGAGGAGCGTCCCACCATGGACAGCCTGCTGAACGAATTGGACAATGCTCACATCTATGCCGTGCCCAATGGGTAAACTCTATACAATGATAATCCTATCTGCAAACTGAGAGATTAACTGTTTGACTTTTTTATTGTTTCAGATCTGCACACAAATCACCGACGCCCGGGCGCCATGTCACCATCACTGTGCGCGAAACGAAGACGGAGAAGCTGACGGGTCCCGATGGTCCAGGTATATATTTACCATCTCACCCTTAATTCCTCCGTCCACTCTTAACCAACGTTATCTCCTCTTTACGTTTGCAGTTGGAACGGTGGAGGAGCAGATTGTGCAGCAAAAAGATTCGTATACACCCAACCATGCCGTGCCCGGTCAACAGGTTGTGCATCAGGCGTACACGTCACAGGCCACCAAGGAACTCGATGACCTCATGGCTTCACTATCTGATTTTAAGGTGAGTCATTTAAAAGGGAGAGAAGAAGATTACATTTTGTTTACTATTTATTTAATCAGGATTTGATTGTAAATAATGCTTATATGTGCCCAAACTAGAAAACTGTTTTTTTTTAAGTATAGAATTGGGAAAAATAGAGGAACATGTATTTTAAACGAATATTCTTAGTCTGGAGCGTTTATTGAGATACTATATCAAAGATTTAGATATTAATATATAATTATCTGATCTCAGGATTAGCATTTTGTTATGACTAGGGACGGCACAAAAAATCGATGCATTAAATGTTGGCGCAAGAGTCGATGTAGATAAATATAACATTGCAATATATTTGCGATAAATTGATATTTTGTTTGATTTACCGAAACGTTCATAAAGGAGTCTAAGCTTTAATTAAACTATTATTGTTGGTAGGGAAAATATATTTACCAATTTTAAATGTAAATATGTTTTAAATACTGTCAAATGATTAAAAATATAAATTAATTTAGATTTATTTGTTCGATATTATGCCAATATCGATAAATGCAATGTTTTCCGAAATTAAACTTTAATTTATTTAAAATGCGATGATTTTTCCAAATTAAAATATTAATATATCAATCGACATCGAGATCGATGACATATCTTAGTTATATGATAATTCTGTAAATAAATTATATCGGGCTTTTCTTTTTCGGTTGATCAGTATTGCTTGACAATATATTTTGTTTAGTATTCATTAATTATATATTTTCAAATATTGCCCATCTGAAAAAAAATCATAACTATATTGCGTATTATTCTCAAATCTTTTCATGGAACTTTTGTGAAATCTAATATTTGTCAATGATTTGCTTCGAGCATCACAAATCATTTACCTTTTCCACCTGTCGGAGTGTTACGCTCACTTTGAACAGCGTCAGAACGAATTGCATGTTGCCAAAGTCTTTGTAGTTTTTCCTGAGTTTCGGCTACCTTTTTTCTGCCCATTTTGCTATCTATGATATTTGAGGATATTTTTAGCAGACGACACCCCAATGTGCTCGGTTAGATTGTGCTTGTTCTCGGTAATAAAAGCCATAAAATGGACAGATTTATCATCGCAAATCGTGTGACGCCAGGCAATGGCGCGAATCTAATGACACCGCCCATCCATAGGTCCCGGTCCCCATGCCCATGAAGATCCCTTCGAACCAAAGTCGCCGAGGATCCGAGAAAGATCTTGACTTTGACATCTGCCAACGCAATCTGAAGGTGGATGAATATCGGGTATAGTTTAATGGGCCACATAAATTGACTCAGCTAATGAAGTCTGATTATGTTGGCAGGCATTTATGGGAGCCGTAGAGATTGTCACATTTCAGCGATTTATTGCACACGGCGCCAAAATATTTAAAGACACCAGATTTCTCCATCCCGCCCCCATTTACACATACCCCCAAATCTCTCTCTGTTCTATCCGGATCTCATTAAGCCATCGATCAATTTTGGGGGCAATCGAGTAAACAAAATATTCATTGCACATCTCCTTTAAATGTATACATATGTATATAGAAAAAACATTGTTTCCGTTGATTTGGATTAGCCTGTTTTCGGCGTCCGGCCCTGCCTCGTTTTCTCACATGTCTGACATTTGTTTTTAGAACTTTCGGACATCTTAAAGAGAGAACGCCTATGGGGATGATGTATCTTAGCAGATGTCTTTTGCATTTCATTCTGTCTTTTTTACGCCTGTTTTTAGTTTGCTTTTTATGAGCTCGTTTTATATACTGCAGTCCTCCGGATGCCCGGTTCTTTCATTGTATTCATAAATTTGTGCCAAGGCTGGGCGAAAGCTTCCTTTTATTGAAAATGTCCTTGGCTCTTTTAATGGAATACATCAATCATTATTGAGAAAAATGCATTATATTTAAATGTAATATTTTTTTTTTAAGGAAAGGAAAAAAAACGGAGAAAAATGAACGAATGCCTTCTTATAGATATATTAAAAATAGTTCAGAGATTCAAGTTCAAATTTAGACAATGCTAGGCATTGTTTTTCTTTTCTTTATTAATATCTATTGAGTTCTAAATTTTACCTTTAAATATATATTTAAACTCTTTCTAACATTTGTATTTAGTTCCTTAGTTCATAAGATTTATTGGCAATATTTTTAATTTGATTATACATTTTGACGTGACGTTTAGCAGCGTTTTTATTTAAGCGAAAATGTTTGTTTAAGTTTTAAACTAGCGAATTTATTAAACGATTTCGATTTAAGAATCGAATTTATTGAGGTTTCCAAGTACTTTTTCACCATTAATAAGTTTTTAGCCTTTCATTACGATCTAAAAGCTAGAAACAAAAGACCTTTTTCGAAAAAATGTCAAGCTGTCATCAGGGAATGCGGCAAATTGTCAGTTTGTCGCCCAGTTATTCGACTCGCATTAATTAATAATTAATTACTAAGTGAAAAATATTTTCTGCACATCGATTTGATGGTCATCGTTGCAGCAAAATTGGCTCGCAGACACTCAATGGCCAAGCAGAGGCACAGAGAACGGGAAGTCCCCCCGCCGAGTCTTGAATTTTTGAGTAAATTGCAATTCAATGTCATTGACGAATGGCAGACGTGCATATTTATACGGAGTGCGAGTACGATTGCGAGTATATATTCACTCGGCGGGGCCTGTTAATTATTTAATATCATTTTCAATTTTCTGCCAGCCGTCAGAACGGGTAAGGCGTGTCCGTGACTTTTTGTTGATATGATAAATACGAAAATTAAATAGGAAAATCTCTCTCTGCCCCTAGTCGTGGGTCTATTCGAAAGTGTGTTTGTGTAGGAGAAGCGAAAAAGAAGCAAAATAAAAATATATTTCGGATATAAACAATATTGCACACGGCACTTCGGATTTTCCTGGCGCTCAGACAGTTACCCGCCCCCCTTCCATTTTCCGCCCTCCTCGCCCCCTTGCTTGTCAACGCTTTTTTTCCACAGCGTTCCGCTTTTGCTATAGTTTTTCATTGCAAATCATTTGCATATCTATTTTAGAAAGCGTTTTTTATTCTATTTTTCCCTCGTTCCTATAACCATAACGATCCATTTGGCATTCGTGTGCGTTTTGTGATCTCTATATTTCTGTTGGCGCTTTCATTGCCATCATGTGCTGCTGCTCAAAACCGCACTCGCACTCGTGTTTTCCCCGTTTTCATTGATCGAGATTTCCTCGGTGCCCCGCTTCCTGTCTCCTCCCTCTCTTAGGGGAAATGGTCTTCTCCTCTTGACCGCGCCTGGATGGCAGCGTGTGCCGAACACGCTCATGCGCTTTTTATGGGGAAATCCTGTTGGCCAGCCGGCCGACGTTCGGTTTTATACTCCACGCCAAGCGACGATATCAGCGGTTCCATGCTATGGTCTATGGTCTGCATTGTGTACGATTCGGCTCTTAAAATAGCCAACAAAAATATTGAATAAGAAGCCTCCCCCGCCAACGCCAAAGCAATTGGTTTTTTGGTCGAAAGCAGGAGCGGATTTCTTATGATGCGGGTTGGGCAATATCTCATAAAGTATCCTCTTTGACCTCGATTTTATATTTTAAATATAATAACAAATTATAACAACAAATTATAACAAAGGAAGGCTCAGTTATAGTGTATTAAAGCATCACCAGCCGATGAGATCTATCCATGTATGCATACTTCGCACACTGTTAATAAATCCATGCTTAAGATATGGATAGGTGAATAGCAATGCAAGGTGGAAGTAGTAAATGAAAAAGTTAAAAAAAAAAATATTTTACATCAGATAAATTTATAAACCAAAGGGTCTCGCACTTAGATTGAAACTAGGGACCTCCAGCTCGGAGATTTAAAATTCTTAAAATAACTTAAGAACAGTAAGATAATTCAAATTTTCTGGTCTCTTTGACCGATAATGCAATACGATCTTTGTAGACTTTGAAAAAGGCTTATGTAGTCACGTTTAAAAACCTTGAATAAAATAAAATTAAAGCTTGAAGGAAAGGGTGTATACATTAGTCCTTTCTCTTACTCAACTTTTGAATACTATTGATTTTTGGAGTTTTAAATAAGTTCTTAGGTGTTAAGTGGAATATTATTGAAATTGAAAAGGTATAAAGGTGTGCTTTAATAATAAAAATACTAATACAAAATTTTCAAAAAATTTTGGGCAAGCAAAGACAGTTGTTGAGTAAATAACGTGACCTAAAAATTTAATAGTTACCGTAAATTATTCCCCTTGCGACCCTGATCCTGCACCTTTCGAAAAGCCAACACAGCGGGCGCTCAATTAGGCGTCTACTTAGTTAGGCCGAAGCCGGCAGTCAGAGGAAGGCAGGCTGGGGAGGAGGACCCAAAAGCACGCCCAATGAAAACGCAAAGTTTATGAAAGAAAAATTGAATATTGAAATGGAGACTCGACAGACAAGACCCACATATACACAGAGGCGGTGGCCAGAACACAGAGAAGCCCCGCCGCCCACTCCTCCCTCCACTTTCCCCGCTTTTCTCCCAGCCATTTGTTCGCTGGCTCGTTCGTTCGTATTTTTGGCAATGAACGAAAACTACGTCAACGTTGAAGAAAAATGCTTTGCATATGAGGAGAGCGTCGTGCGCAAACACATATAGTTCGGTCAGGAGAATCTGTGCGAAGAGGAAGAGGAAGAGCAGCATTATTTTTGATATTTTGATTTTGATTTTTTTTTGGTGGCGGCGGCTAAAAGCAAAAGTTTTTGTGCTAGCGCTCGCACAACTTTTGATTCAGTCGAGGCAGACACATCGACGTAGGGACCAGCACCGCACAGAGCCGCACAGGATAAATTTTACTAATCTGCATCCATTTTCTCTCGCTACCCCTTGCAGGTTAGCAACGGAACCAACGGAGTAGGAGTCGGAAACGGAAGCCACCCGCAACAGCACTCGTCGACGTTGCAGCACCAGACGGTCACCGACTACGCCAGACCGAACAAGGGCAGCCAGCAGGCCCATTTAACCCAGACGATCGAGGAGACGACCATCGTCGAGGACAGTCGCGAGGATCAGTTGGATTCTATGCTAGGCAACCTACAAGCCAATATGAGTCGCCAAGGAGTCAATACCGTACAGAAGGGCTGCTGCAATGCCTGCGAGAAGCCGATCGTCGGCCAGGTGATCACCGCCCTGGGCAAGACCTGGCATCCGGAGCACTTTACGTGCAATCACTGCAGCCAGGAGCTGGGCACCCGCAACTTCTTTGAGCGCGACGGCTTCCCCTACTGCGAGCCGGATTACCACAACCTCTTCAGCCCGCGCTGCGCCTACTGCAACGGCGCCATTCTGGACAAGTGCGTCACCGCCCTGGACAAGACCTGGCACACGGAGCACTTCTTCTGCGCCCAGTGCGGCCAGCAGTTCGGCGAGGATGGCTTCCATGAGCGCGATGGCAAGCCATATTGCCGCAACGACTACTTTGAGATGTTTGCCCCGAAGTGCAATGGCTGCAACAGGGCCATCATGGAGAACTACATCTCTGCGCTGAACTCGCAGTGGCATCCGGATTGCTTCGTCTGCAGGGTAGGTTTATCTCACATCATTGCTCTTTAAGAATAATATATCCTTTTTTACTTAAAAGCTTTAACATATTCGAAAAGGGTGTTCCACAGACGCAAGTCAAATTTTCTATTGGATTTTTGAAGTATAAATAAGTTGGTGGAACACCTTTTCAATATTTAAGCAGAGAATGAAATAATTACTCTAAAGTCTGAGAATTCTTGCCTCTTAAGAATGAATAGACTAGAAGTCCTTTGTTAGGATATCTTGACTTTACAGAACTTAAACCCCCTAAAATCACACATCCTCTCACTTTTCATTTTGCAACATATGTTCCCATTTTAATCGGTCATCCCGGTAACGTTTGTCATTTAGGACTGCAAGAAGGCCGTGCGCGGCAAATCCTTCTACGCCATGGAAGGCAAGCCGGTCTGTCCACAATGCGTGGGCGTCGATGAGGAGGAGTAAGAGGAGGAGTCCTAACCATAGCAGCAGCAGCACCACAATAACTTGTTGCTGAAGTTCACCAGCAGGCAAAACGAAAATAGACCCGGTGGCAGCGGCTTCGGATACATTTTTGTATCTAGCTGCGTGCCACTTTTCCCACTATCAGCGTCACGAGGAGAACCGGCAACCAGCTGCCCGCCGTCCGTCTCGTTCTATTTTCGTTGTGGGTCTAGGAGCAACGCAGCAGCAGCAACACAACAGCGCAACATCAGCAGCAACATCGGCCCAGCAAAACCCTTGTTTTTTACCTACTCTGTTTCCGCCCGGCTGGCCCGCTCCTTTGGGGCAGGTGCCGCTGGGCGGGGACTCTAGCCCTCTATGATGGTCTTTCGCCCCTGAGCCCCTGGCCCCTGACCCCTCTTTGACTTGTTGAACTTTTCTATGCACCTTTTTGTAGGATTAAGTTTGTAGGTACTTTTTAAATTTATAATCATTTATGAAAATGACGCAACAATATTGTAATTTGTTTTTGTAAATAAAATTTTAATAATTACATATACAAAAAAAAAACATTAAAAAAAATTACAAAACGAAAACAACCAAAAAAACAAACAAAAAACAAGCAACAAGAACACTAAAGCGGGGACGAAACGTTGAAAAGTGTTTTCATCGTTTCAAGGTGGCTGCTGTGACCCTGAGGCACCTCAGAGTCACGCAGCCACCCACTCCCACCCCCGCAGGGCCACCCATGTTAGTGTCAAGGTCAGTGTCAGTGCGCTGGCCTTGACACATGCGTGGGCGTCGCCATGTTTGCTTTTGTTGCTATGTTTCCTTGGTTGATAAACAAATTACAATATTGTATAGAATAGGAATAGATGTGCGATTATCGAGTTATAATTTCCCCAGTCGAGACTATTTTCGTTGCTGACGCTCTAGTCAGCGCCTGAACATATAGTACAAGTACTTTGCAGATATATATCTGCCTACAATGTTTATTGCTTTAGATTTAGTGGAAGCCCCCTGGGGTGTTAATTGAATTGATTAGCCCAAATGGATTTATAGATATTCGTCAATCCGAAACTAAACTGTGGATATTTGCACAATATTTGCGGCTAAAAATAGCTGGAAAGCAATACCAAAGTGCAGTTGCTTTCCAATTACTTATTAAATAATTGAAATTCTCCATTGATTGGGTGAAATATTCGTGTCGTGGTGTATTTTTAGTCCATATCGATATTGATTATTTCGGTTCGTCTGTTCTTGTTGCTGGGCTTTCGAGTTTCCATTTACATATACATTAAATCAACAAAGAAAATGTGAGGAATCGCTTCGGGGGAAATCGTTGCACCTGTTGTTTATGGAATGATTGATCTGCGTGGGCTGGGGAGGGAGCTGGGCGAGAGCTGAAAATAGTTCTCCCCCGCAGTAAATATCACGTTCGCAATGATCCTTTGCTTGGATGATACCGTCCTCCGGCCCCTCTATTCATTTTCTCCTTGGATGCTGGCCAAAAGCGTGCGCAAAATGTTATTGTCTTCGTGGGACAATTGTTGCTGTCTTGCTTCTCGCGAAATGTTTTTCCAAAAGCTCGAATAAATTAAAACAAATGCCCCTTGCCTTGTATTTATCATATTTAAATTTCGCTCGCTTGTCTCTTTTGACAATGTTGAATTTTCGTTTCCAATTAGCCAGCCATTGTGTATTCTGTTAGGGTATCTGCGACGTCCATTCGACACTTTTGGCCATTCTAATTAGGTTTCTCAGGCCAGGCGTAAAATCTCGCACAGCCAAATAGAATGTTGTCGACGATTCTCGATCGGTTTTGCTGGTCCGGTCATGCTGTATGGCAACTAATTTATAGTCGTAATTAGCCTCAGACGGAGGCTGCACAAACATTTGGCCCACGATACATCATCTAAGTACCTCTCATATATTTCCGAATCCCATATTCATAGCTTTATCTAGTGCCAAGATTTTGTAGTTTCAATTTGATGGCGCAGTAAATATTTCTAGTAGGTTTACATAAAATTTGTATATCATCATCTTGTTGTAATATTGCTCTTTATAAGTTTGGTCTTCTTAATCCATTGAATGGGTATTCTTGTTTTTGGAAATCATTACTAAGAAATGATTTATTTTATTATTCTTTAGAGTGTTTACTTTTCCTAATAACAGGCTTAACAAGTAAAAAAAGTAACCTCAGGAAGCCAAAGCTTAAATATCCTTGTAGTGTGACTTTGGAACATAAAAATTGATCATAACTAAGCCAAAAATGTATTAATTTCCATTCGGAAAGCCCTGAAAGGGTTCAAAAATTCCCTCAACACATATTTTTTAAGATACTACTTAACTTTATCTTTGATAGAAACTTTATTAACTTGTGTTTATCTTTTCCAGGACTGCCGACAGCCCTTCCAGGGCGGCTCCTTCTTCGACCACGAGGGATTGCCATATTGTGAGACGCACTACCATGCCAAACGCGGATCGTTGTGCGCCGGCTGCTCCAAGCCGATCACTGGGCGCTGCATTACGGCCATGTTTAAGAAATTCCACCCGGAACACTTTGTCTGCGCCTTCTGCCTCAAGCAGCTGAACAAGGGAACCTTCAAGGAGCAGAAGGACAAGCCATACTGCCACGTCTGCTTCGACAAGATATTCGGATGAAGATGATTCGCAGCTGCCAAACTCTAGTTACGGATATAAATATTGTTTTTTATACGATTTACGAACCCTATCCCCCCTCCAAGCACATGTCCCAAACACCACACGTACACCTACTTACCGTGCATCTGTGCTTTTGTATAACCGAGTCAAATTAGTAATTTAATTAACGCCTATCGACAGGATACGATAATAAATGCAATCGTAATCAATTAGCGGACACTAATCCTAATCAATTATGTTGGTCACTTTGATATTGCTACTCGTTCGACAAGGAAAAGACCACAGAATGATAAATAAACATGAGAAAATAAACAACAACTTTATATATATGACTGCTTATTATATGGGGATCATTGGGTTTGCTTTCCCAAGGGGAAAATATGATTAAAGGGGACACTTACTACCTCTTAACTTCGGAGCTCAATAAAACAAATGCCTTTATAGTTGCTCACGTGCACTATTAAATTATTAAAGGAATTTAGATCGAAGCCGTGAGACAGCAAGCAAAACTCTCAAATGTGTAGTGTACTTTTAGGCATGAGTGTAATAAAGATGTTGGGTACGGCATATGCGAATGAATTTAAGAATTCTTTTTGTCCAAATTTTTTACACCAATATATTTAGTATTTTCTAGTGTTCAGCACAAAAAAGAAAGAATTGTCTTATTTTTAAACTCTGCTTTTTTAATGTTAACGCCAAACTGTCGCTTATTTATAAAACACAGTGTGATCCCGCAAGCCTCGAATTGTCCCGTTTCTCGAAGTCCAGCACGTTCTCTCTTTTCCTCCAAACTTCAAGTGTCAGAGCTTTCCAATCCGCTCTCCCAAACTTATGTTTCAGTTATATGTACATAATTAGTTCTGATTTGCATTCGAATCAACATCCATCGCGCAAAACGCGTAAAGCTCTATTGTTATTATTAATTTTGTGTTTTTGTTTGTATGTTTAATTTAGAAAGAATACAATCTGAATATTCCCGACAATTGCAGTGAATTCAGTAGAGCACTAAAACCGCGTTAAGCTGAGTGTTTTTTCGGGCAGTGAAAATTCAATACAGTGCTGTGAATACTGGATACCCGATCAGCATTATTTGCTAAAGCGTCGCTGATAAAGGGAAATCGAAGAAATTAGTGAGTGACAAGGTTCGAAGACATTTTGATTCGTTTTACCAAAATTTAAAAAAGTATGGCATCTCACTTGGTCAATAATATCGATATTATGGGATTCGGTGGATAATTTTTTGATATAGTTTATTTTATTCATAATGTTTTCCAGTACAGGGTTACCCCAATCAATAAAACACTGATTTTTTATTATTAAATGTATATTGTTTCTAGAATAAATAGGCATGTTACTGGTTTACTAAATATTTTGTTGGCCATTTAAAGATAAGGCAGATAAAGCCTCAATACAGTTTAAAGCATCATGGTGGGGAGGGTTCAAAATAGTTGGAAAACTGCACCGCAGCCATCCACACCGATGGTGTTTTTCTCATACACCTGTTCATTATGATATGTATGATTGTTTGATGATTACTATAGTTTAACCATTATTCAGACAGATCACCTAAATTTGGTCTTTTAACCCGTTATCCCGGACTCAAACCCACACGCTGCCATCGCTATCTGCTTTATGTATCTTATTTGATGAATATTTCGACAATATCTTGCATCTTCGCACTCGCTCTCAGCTCTCTCACGTTGGACGCGATACTCACCCACACAGATGAACAGCGATGCCGGCCGGTGCGCTTGCCTTCTCGCTCCCGCAACAAGCACTTGACATTGGGGCAGCAACAGAAGAGGAAGAAGCGTGGTGGCCTGCATGCTCTCATCGACCGACATGCTCCACCAGCCGCACCCCCTCTGGCCTTATTAATTCCATCCCCGTGAGAGAGAGGCGTGTGTGTGTGAGTGGGAGCATGGGCACGTGTGCGTACGGGTTCGCCCCTATATAACGCCGTAGGGTTTCGATACAGCTATGAATCAGGCGGCGTTATTCTCGCTCAGCTCCACTCATTCATTTTTCATCCGTTGGCCGATTCGGTTCGCAATTCCGGGTTCTCCGGTTCTCCGATTCTCTATATACTCGCTTTCGGTTCGTTTTGCGGTCGTGTGCCGGTTATAGTTGTTGTTTTTTGGTGCTCATCCGATTCCGCGTGGGTGTGTATGTATTAAATATACTGTTTAATTACCATTATTCCATGAGCTCAGCTAAGAGTTTTCAATTAAACATTTTTCGGATCTCCGGATAGCGAAAGTGGGGAGAAAAGGGCGGGCCGAAAAGAAGCGCTAAAGACGCTACAGGTGGTGTTGCAAACTCACACATACAAAGGCAATAAGAGTCACCAGGGAGAGCATCTCTCACGTGCCTAACTCCGATTCTGACTTTCCATGCGCTCTCCTGCCAAAACATAGCTGTTTCTGACTTCTTTCGCTCTCTCTGAGGTGATGTAATATGAGCCACAGTCTAAACCCGAGTCCTTAGCCAAACAAATCGCCTACAGGGTGTGCCGGCCGGCAAACAGTAAAAACTGATTATAAGGGAAGCTGTATAAAAGATACAGATACAGACAAAATAATTACGTTGCTGTGTATGATAAAGAAAATGTTTTATAAATGGTAGACTTGCATGCAACACTTAGGATTCATATCGTAATTAAATAAATAGTATTCTTACAGTTCACCAAGAAAGGCACTCACTGTGCCATGATATCAGCCCCAATTGGGCTTATTGTGGCCACAATTGAGGGCCCTATGCGCGGGAGTGTTGATTGTGCGCTAATTTGTCCGGGTGCGAGTGCGGTGTGTAAATAAAAGTGAAATTAGCCATCGCAAATTGCTTTGTAATTCATTTAAAGAGTCCCCTCGCTTGGCCATTCAGCTCCAATTGATCGAAAGGGAAGGGTATATAAATAGCCGCCGGCTATTTTCAGGTTCAAGGTTGCCTGTCCCCAACAACTCAACAACACTACAACAGGGGAGCCCACACCCTGTGGAGTGACTGAACAACAAATTGGGACAATTTCCAGCGACACGCAAAGGCGATTGGGGGGGAGTAATGGCTTTCGCTCATTACAGCTCACCTGGCAGCAATTTTTGAGGGAGCTTATCACGTAAGCCAAGGGTTTGGCAGCCACTTGGCCAGCTGCTCAGTGCTGCTCCAACCGCTGGGTGGCCACTTATCAGTTTTGGGTTTTTTTCTGCAATTTTTATGTGTTTACTCGCTGGTTTGTTCAGATTTCTGCTGTTCAGTACAATTATTTACCCTTTCCGGCTGTGGACAGGCACGCCTCCTTCTATTTGTGTTTGTTTTTTATTTATATCTAAAAGTATTTTGTGTTTTTTTCTAGAGCAACCATTTTTGATATACATATTTAATGATATAATTCCTTAAATATGTTAATTTTTATCCGAATACGCATTTCCCATATAAAAAATACAAAAAAATATAGTATGACTCTCACCGTCGAGGGTAAGCAAATATAATTTCGAGTGGAGCGAAGTTCCCTCGTGATTACTATATTGTCTGATTGTGGGTACTCTTGGGTGCGAGTACATATCTGAGATTGCGAATCGAGTTGCTAATTAGGTGAAGCAGTTAACGTTCTGAGAAATCCATAAAAAAAAAAACAGTTTATGGTCACTTGCTCGACCGAAAAAAAAGACCCGAACCTAGACAATACGAACTTATCACTGTGACTGTTTGTGCGATGGTATATATATAATTATTGCTAATTGTTATAATTGGCCGATAATTGTCACCGAATCGGCCATTCGCTGTTGGCCTTATCTGGGAATCATGTTTTTTTGTGGCAATGTGTTTCATAACACGTTACTTGATGTTTGCCCTCTCAGTTGTTTCTTTATCAAATATAGTTATTTAATAAAATTTTGGACTTTCGAATTGGGTTCCACAGAAAAGATCAGAGGAAATTGATAGCCAGATATCTCTAATACCACACGCAAAGGGGTTATATTAGTGGGCTAATCTATTGCGGAAGTTCTGGCGGGTGTAAAACCATAAAGCTGCCGATGCTAGTTTATGAGGTACTCGTGCAGCCTCACGACTTTCTGAAAATCATGGTACTATAAGGTAAAGAATATAAATACATTTTCGAGGGTGTGTTTTCATACGACTGAACTCAAAAAACTATTGGACCGATTTCAAACATTTGTTCACCGTTGGAAAGTAAGAGTAAGAGCAAGAGTAAAATAGACTTTATATGCTAAAAAATATGTAGGATCCTTATTAAAACTTAACAAACGTATGTCCAAGGAACCATAAGTGTTTGTCAAAAGTTATAAAACAAGTCAATAAAATGCCTAGGAGAAAGACGTCCCCAGAGTCTTTACAGTAGCCTGCACTTTGTATCTAGAATCTAGATTCTAGATCTACAATCGATCACAAAAAAAAAAATAGACCTTAATGATCAAAATTTGTTATTAAAGTTGCACGAATTTAGCTAGTGAAAGCAAAATTGTTAATAGATTATCCATATTGATTAAAATCCGCTTTGATGTTGATACTGTTTTAAGAAAGAGAAGTACTCTCGACATTATTTTTCTGACAAAACACCGCATGATCGATCCGTGTTCGGCATTTCCATATAACTTTAAAGATAGGCTTGCTTCGCAGGGTGGATGCGTGATCAAATTCCTAAGATATTGGTTGATCAATAAATTCATGCATTCCCCGCGAACTTTATAATCTTCGATATATTTAGACATGCAATGAGTCGTCTTTATGATTCCACTTGAACGAGGGAATTTCAGAGCCTAGACACTTGCTAGAAGCGTGCATTCCCGCATATCTTTTGCTTAGCTGAGAAATATTTCAATCTATGAAGTCACTAAATACTTTACTTCCCTTGAATACAACTGTACCACATGATTGCTGAATGAATTTAATTAACAATATTCAGTAACAGGTAGAATTTTCACAACAGAGAACGCATAAGAGCCAGGTCATATGTCTGTGTCCTCCAACTTGAATGTCTTGAGATCGACGTTGGCGTACTGAGCAACGTCAACGCCGGGATCTTCCTTCTCCTCGTCCAGCAGGCAGTAAATGCTGTCCGTCTCCTGTTTGATGATCTCATCGCCCAGACGCTTCCAGAAGGGACGACAGCGGTTCTTCCACTGGCGCAGATTGAAGAAGGCGCAGTAACGGTGTGATGAGGCCTTCAGCATGGCCATATAAAGCGGTGTGATCTCGTCGGCCATTAACTTGGCCTGCAGATAGTTGGCCATCTTGCGGCTGTGCTGGTCATTGAAGTCCACGTAGATGCGTTTGGCGTGCTCGTAGCACTTCTTGGCAATGCTCGTCATTTTCGGATCCTTGGCGAAGATTTTGCCAAGGTGCAAAAGGATAGTTGCCTCGAGGTCCCGATGCGAATAGATGCGAGATAGGCGAAGGGCACGCTTGTAGCTCGAGATGGCTTTCTCCGCCTGATCCAAGCTATTTGAAAACAGAAGCTTTAGTTTTGTAGATTTATAAAACCGAATAGTATATCTTGCTACGTAAAATCTCGTCGATAAATAATTCACTTACATCTCCGAGCACTCGCCCTGAAACAGATAGTACTTGATGTTCAGCTTAACGAATCGGTACTCCTGACAGGCCAGTATCTGGGTTCGGATCTGATCCAGGCACTGCTGTGCCAAGGTATAGTCGCCAGTCTCCATCAGGAAGTTAGCGCGCTCTAGGAAAGTATCACAAAATAGTTCCAGGTTCTTTTCTCTACCAACTGAAAAAGGGAATAATATCAGTTAGCAAGCAATCGTTAATTTAGTTTGGCTTTATAGACATAAAAACATATTATCTAATATTTCATAAATAAATCCCAGACATTCGGCAAACAAATAATAAAATACAACGAAAGAAAATGTCATACTCTCGATTTTCAGACCATAAAATTAAACTATCTAAATAATAACGTTTGAGTGACACCTAGCATTAATTGCTGTTATTTTGGTTAGACAAACCCTTTTTTGGTGATACTTTTATTTTGTATTCTTTAAATAGAGAACTGACTGTCCAATTAGCAGAATGATACCAGAAAAGCACACAGATATGATCATAATAATTTATTATTAAGTCATTTAAATTTGTGCAATTACACCCATATCTCAACTGTCAATACTAGCTTCAAGATCAATAATTAACTACTCAAATCAACAAACTATCTCTACGAAAACTACACGACCTTACATTAGCTTTTTAAAGTACTTACTTTCGGCTACGAGGACTGTGGCCTTTCGGGCCATGGCAATGGCCTTCTCCGGCTCCTGGCGCACAATGGCCTCGCCGTGGATGAGCAGCTGGCGGGCGAGATCCTGGGCCACCAGCTCGTGTAGCGTGAGGCTACCTGCGGGCATACCCCTCTCGGCGGTCCAGACATGACCGCGCACCATTTCCATGGCGATCTCCAGGTACTTAAGTGCCCCCGCCCGCTGATTCGTGTGCATGAGGTATGTGGCGTAGGTGTAGTAGATGCGCGCGATGGACTCGAAGGCTTCCTTGCCCGCCTCCAGAATCTCGACCCTGTGGCACAACGCGATGACGTGCTCGTTGAGGGTCACCAAAGCGTATTCGTACTTCTGGCGGTACGGTTCCAGCAGATGCATTGTTTCGTAGAACAAGGCGAAGGCAGCCTTGAGACCCTTATACTTGTGCGCCTTAAAGAACAGCTCCGCTTCTTTCATTCGATCCACCATTCCAAAGAGCAGCTCATGGTGGTCGGCGAGTCGCTCTCGTATGTTCAGGCTTTCGAAGAGGGCCTGCTCCTTGGTGGCCAGGCAATGGATGAAGTCCGGCAGCATTGTGCATCCCTCCCGGCGCAGCTCATCCTCCAAAGCCTTGTACACGGGTCCCTTAATCCTTCGGGCATCGTCGAGGCTCAGCAGAGGGATGCTCTCCCGAATAGTGTCGCGATCGAAGCAGATCTCGCGAAAGTTACGGTGCGGTAGATTCCTCTTCACCTGGCGCGTGATGCGCACCATCTCGTTCTGCCTCTGACTGTCCATGATGGGGCTTGATCCTAGCCTTGGATTGGGTAAAAGTGTTTTAGTTATGTTTGGGAATGACAGAGGTAGAAACTGGCAGTTGGAAAACAAACGTTTACTGGGTTAAAATGTTTTGTTTGCTTGATTTTTTGATTAAATTATTTATTGTCTTGATTTTTTTCATTTTAAGCACTTTTTTTTGTCCAATTTTTGTTCAACAGTTCAATTTTGAATTAGTCTTAAATTTAAAAAGATACATGGAATATTTGCTGAATATAAATTTCTAGAAAATTCCAACTCTGAATTCTATAGTATATTATATACATTTACTATAATATTATTAAAAACCTATATAAATATACAAAATATATTCAACTGTGTAAATGTTGAAGTCCGATTGGAATTGAGTTTTCTTTAAAGTTTTTGTGGCATGAAACAACTGTATAAACAACCTGCTGCATTGCCTTTTGACATTGAATGTAATTATTTGTTAGAGTTTAATGTTACCCTAATAAGTTTCTAAAAGTAAGCTGTTAGCATTTCTGCATAAAATATATATGTATTTATAAAAGCTTATAATTAAATTTCCAAAATACTTGCTTACTTTGTTAGGACTTATAGATAGCTCTATAGTTTATTATACTTTCACTGTTTTTTTATAGCATTTGGTTTCCGCCCCTCATAGCTACAGTTACTTTAAGTTTTTATTTAACCTTGATAAAAAAAATCACAATTTTCTATCTTTACTGCCAAGCTTAAGTGACAGTTTTCAGTTGTTATGCAGTTTAAAAACTAAATATATTATAGTTTGTGCAAAGATAAGATAAGATCTGACACTTAAATATGTTATTTAATTGGCTATTTTTCTCAAACTGTGTTTCTAGAAATTATTACAGTTTAAAAGGCAATGCAAAGATACTTAGATACTTTGTAACCGTTCCCAGTTGTGCACTGACTGTTCTTAGCAAATACTCAAACCCAGAAACCATACTCATGTCTTTCATAAACTGTATTTGAAAGTAATAGCAAATACACAAACCCTTTAGCGGGACACACTGCCTCTCAAACCGCCTACTTTTGAGGTTTTCGCCTCTATGGCTTCAGTTCACTGCACGCTGGCAGATAATGCACCTCGAGTGCTCCACTTGGTGGGTGCGTCTTCGTCATCACCTTTCCAGTCGGTTTGGAACCTTATTTTTGTTAATTGTTTTTGTAGTTTGGGTATAATTCGAATGACTCACTGATCAAATTCTCACAAATTCCATTCACAGTAATTGAATCACACAATGGCCAACGAGGACACGAGCTTCATTCCCGATCTACCCACCGGCGGACCTCTGGCCGTGTATCGCAAGAGGGCCAACTTCGACTGGAAGCGACTGCGCCTGATATTCGAAAAGGAGCAGGGACTGCGCATTAAGGTGAGTGCTTGGAGATCAATTATGGGTTCACGAGTGACATCGAGCACTTGAAATTCCAGTGAAGCTAATTACCGCGCTTGTGACTTCTTAATTGACCCCGAAAGTCCATTTAATTGAAGTAATTGTAGAGATCAATGCATTTTTTAAGTAAACTCCCAGAAGCAGACCGTGAGAAACTGATTTTTAGTGAGTTTTTTGTTTTATTTTGCTTTAAAATCGTTGAAAAACTTGTTGTATAAGAAAAAGATTTGAGAGATTTGTAGAGTATCTTCTGAAGTACAGAATATCTGACAGAGCTGGTCACCTGGATGCACAGTCTTGAACATAAGAGAGTCAGTGAAAACCTTAATGACCTTCAGGATAACTTTTTAAGCAGCTCAGCTTTAACCTTATTTAAATCTTAGCTTCACTTTTAAAGGAGAAATATAGAAAATACTAGAATATTAACCAAATTTTCCCTATTTTCCAGTACAAAGTATGGCGTCGCCTGGAGAACGATCCCCTCTTTGCGCATCCCTCCCGCACACTGCCCATGGACGAGCAGAAGCGTCTGTGCGCCATGCAGGTGAACCGCATGAAGCATCTGGATCTGGTGCCCAAGGAGATCGAAAGCCTCAGCTTCTCTGCCAAGACCAAGTACCTGATGTACATCAACGAGGCGTTGGCCTGCTACTCGCCTAGTCTCTCGGTGAAGATCGCCTTGGGCGTGGGCTTGTTCAATAATGCTATCCGGGCCATGGGCACTGAGAAGCACCAGAAGTACATCGAGGCGGCTTGGAACCGGGAGATGATCACATGCCTGGCCATCACGGAACTGTCGCATGGCAGCAACACGAAGAGCATTCGCACCACGGCCACCTATGATCCCAGCACTCAGGAGTTTGTGATCAACACACCCGACTTTGAGGCCGCCAAGTGCTGGGTGGGCAATCTCGGCAAGATGGCCACCGTGGCCATGACCTTTGCCAATCTGTACACGGCCGATGGCCAGAACCATGGACTGCATGGATTTTTGATTCCCATACGCGATCCCAAGACCCTGCTCTCCTACCCGGGTGTCCTTGTGGGCGACATTGGTGAGAAGTGCGGCCTGAATGGCATCGACAATGGATTCGTGGTCTTTACCAACTATCGCATTCCACGCGATAATCTCCTTAACCGCACCAGCGATGTCTCCCCCGAGGGTGTCTACGAGAGTGTCTTCACGGAGCCTGGAAAGGTCCTGGGAGCTGCTCTCGAGAGCTTCTCGGCCGGACGCATTGGCATCATGCAGGAATCTGCCAATACTCTGTGCAGTGCCGCTGTCATTGCAGTTCGTTATGCGGCAGTTCGTAAGCAATTTGGTCCGGAGCGACAGGGCGAAGAGATGGCCATCTTGGAGTACCAATTGCATGTAAGTAAAGTCTCTGAAGAAGTATTATTTAAGTAATTAACATGATTTTTGTAATATTTTTCTAGCAATATCGCATATTCCCCTATCTGGCTGCTGCCTGCGTGCAGAAAATAGCAGTTGAAGAGCTGACCATCACATACATGGAGATCATAGCCCGTTCCCAGGCAGACTCAAATGGCTTTGAGATTTTGGTGAGTCTTGTTTTAAGTACTAAACGTTCTATTATTAATTTTCTCTTAATTTTAAACTCACTTCCAGACCCAGAATGCTGCTGAAATCCATGCCTTGATCTCTTCCTCGAAGCCACTGATCACTTGGGCTGCACGGGATGCCATTCAGGAGGCCCGTGAGGCTTGTGGAGGTCATGGCTACTTGGCTGCCGCCAAGCTGGGTCAGATGCGCACCGACCATGATCCACTGTGCACTTACGAGGGCGACAACAATGTCCTGGGACAGCAGGCCTCCAACTGGCTGCTGCGTCAGTGGAGCGCCAAGGAGCTGGAGACGCCCATTGGCAGCGTGAAGTTCCTGGAGCGACGTAATGAATTGCTGGCTCTTAAATATGCCACACTGGTCCAGCAGACTCCGATTTGCAGATGGGAATGTGAGTGTATAATCCTTCCTATTTAAACCTCATTAATAACTCCTTTTCCTTGCAGTCTCTCTGCATTGCTACGAGTGGCTGCTGTGCCACCTGATGGCTCACACCACGGCTCACATCGAGGGCGAGTTGGCGGCAGGTGGCAGCAAATTCGATGCAAGGAACAACTCCCAGGTGGCCGGAGCCCGGGAACTGTCCTTGGCCTATGCCGAGTACTATGCTCTGAGTCGCTATGTCGATCATGTCCGCAAGCTGAGCGTGGAGGCACCTTATGCCTCCGTGCTGCGACTGCTGTTCGATGTGTATGCCATGTGGTTGCTGGAGAAGCACATGACCATCTTCTATGTGGGAGGATTCGCAGCTGGCAAGGATTTTGCGGCGGCAGTGCGACGACTGCTGCTCGACAGCTGCCTGAAGCTGAAGGACGTGGCTGTCAGCGTGGCAGATGCCATTTCGCCGCCCGACTTTGCTCTGAACTCGGTGATCGCCCGAGCGGATGGCCTGCTCTACGAGAATTTGCAAAATGAATTTATGACCAACGAGGGAGCATTCCAGCGTCCCACCTGGTGGCGGGATGTTATTATACCTCAGGCCCAGTCCAAACTGTGAGGATACCCACCGATTTTCATTTCGACGACGACGACAATGGTGACGACAAGTGCCTGGGACTTGGCAACGGAAGGGAGTCGGCCAAGTTGTAATTGTAATTGTGATTGTGCCCTTATTTGTTATCAGGTATTATGGCAAATTGCATTCGCATCGATCCTAATAAACATATTCCATCATAAACTGTAGCGTTCACTCGAGTATTTTAAGATCAAATCTGTTACTAGCATACGAGTTAATCAGTTATGTAAACATTAAATGATATCAATTGAATACAAGTTGTTGTATAGCGTTTGATTTATATTTTAGAGAGGTAAAGATTTGTTTAAAAGTAAATTATTTAACAAGTTTAAATTCAATTAAAAGTTTAAACGAAGGATCCATTTTATATGTTGGATAAAGAGTTATTTAAATTTAGGTATAGAAAGATATTTTTATAACGTACAAAGGTTATATAAAGGTGAACAAAACAATTAGCCAGAATAATGATTGTAAATCACAAATCTTTGAAAAGATTTTACCTATGAAAGCAGGTACTTGCTACACTCCTTCAAAGAACCAAGTCAGCATTGAGCTCAACGAGTTTCAACAGTTTCGACAGCTAATGAGGCTCAAAAGAGCGGATTTAACAGAAACTCAGAATAATTTACGTTTCAATAACCCTTGTTTAAAATTCGGGAAATTCTCGAGTTCTACATGAACTTAATTACTTTCGCTTAATTAGCATTTTATGAACCGTAAGTCATAAATGCCTGTCAACTGTTGGCTTCAAAATCGCCCACAAAACAGCCAAAAGCTTTCATCGATCGAGAAGTAGAAACCCAAACTATTTTTTATTATAATTAGTCAGAGAGGCAACGCGAGCCAGCGAGCCTCCTCTTACATTGAATCCCCGAGGCAAGCGAATCAGCCGGCGTGCCGTCATCCGGACAGGTGCCAGATCGTTTATAAGAGGACCTGGCCTCACCTGACCGGACCCAGACGTTGCCCAGTTGCCGCCGAGTGAAGAAGACCGCGGAGAATCCGAATCCGAATCCAAAGCCGAGCTCGAAACAAAAAACAAACACAATAACTGGTCGGGAATCGATTCATAAACAAATCAAGTGAGTCGTGCTCGCAGTGTTTCTGTATCTGTGAAATTGAGAAGCCTCCCCAGAGAGGCGCCTCTCTTCCATATAACTTTGATAGTTTTGCCAATTTGTGGCGCAGTTTTGGTTCTGTATTTGGCAGTGTATGTGGTAAACAGTGCTCCGCCCTATCAGCAAATGTGATTATAATGATGCTCCATGAAACAGTTCACTGATCATCATCATCACCAAAGTCAAGGGAACAAATATCAAAATGCGTGTGCTACTCAGTCGGGTTTCTTTGTTTCAACGGAGCAATGTGCAAAAAGTTGTTAATTATAAAAAAAAAAATGTACATATATGAGAGAAGCAAAATGAAAATTGTAAATCATGATCAAGAGACCGGTTGCTCAGCCCAAAAGTCATTCAATTAGAACACCTCAATTGCCGAAAACAAAAAATCCCCGCTTCGATTGGCAAAACTTGATAAGATCTCTGTAAAAAAAATGACAAAACAAATTGGAATACAAATGGCGCACCAAAAATTATATAGAATAAAGCGGGCAAAGGGAAAAAGCCAACAAAAAATAATATAACGAAACCATAATAATAATAATATAAATTTCTAAACGCCGAACAAATTAGCAGAAACCGGTTTCTCTGCCTCTCCCCCGTAGACAGTCGAACAAAACAAATTGAGTCAATAATATACGGAATGGATATATATCCATTAATTTACATTTTGGGGATTTCCGCTTTCGATCCGGCGGCAGGCCGGGCGGCTTTCCTCGGCGCTCTCCGTTCTGCGCCGCGATTTCTTTTCGCCAATTCATTATTGAAAAATCGTGTAAAGGCAATTAGTCCGAGCTTCGGGGTTGCACATTTTATGAAATGCCTATAATTGCTAGCTTTGGATAAATGCACACACATCGTGGCCCTTGGAGCGGGGGGATGCAGTGAAGCCAATGACCCGGGAATCGATTACAGGGAGAGTGTGGCTCCCCGCACAGATTACCGGCTTATGCAAGCGGATTTATGGATTCTAGCCGGAGGCTTCTAATGACAATGGGTGCGAACACTGGGGAAACAAAGGGCTTCAGTCATTAGCGGGACTCGGACTCTACAGACTCTGATCTTATATAAAAAGAATTCATCTCTCTTCTATATTCTAGTATAAACATTTCCGCTTGGCCGATCTGCTATTTACACCCCGAATTTTGTGTATCTTAAATATGCATCGCTGGTTAACAACCAGTTATTTTTACACTATTATTTTTCCAACCAGTTCTTAATGAATCCTTTGTTTTATGTTTTCAAACCTTTAGATCAACACTTCAAGCGAAGTGAAATAAAATGTGGAAGTTTCTGCTGATTTGCGTGGTGATGAGTGCCCTGAATGGAGAGTCATCTGGCGGTAAGACTACTTAAAAAAATATTATTTCCTTATTTGTCAAACCAGAATGAGCTTTAATTTTAATTTTATAATTGTGACAAGTCTCTTTAAAGGCCAAATAAATTTAGCTTATCCGTAAAGTTGCCGATTAAGGAGCTTATTTATAGTTTTCTTTGATGTTTTTAAAGACTCATAAATATATGTTTGTATTTATTTTCCACTTAATTCCTTACATCTTCTGATTTTTTATATAGTTAATTTCAATTTCAAATAAGCCACAATTTTATTTATGAGTCTTTTCTTTCCTTTTCAGCCAACAGGCAGCCATCGCGCCGACGTCGTGCCTACGCCGGAGGATATGCGGGAGGATATGCCAGCAGTGGCGGAGGAACTGGTGGCTACACGGGCACCTACAACAGCGGCGGTGGCGGCTATTACGACTACGATGACTCTGATGGCTTCTCGCCCAACTTCGGCATCATCGATCCGTACCTGTTCCACCAGCAGCTGACCAATCACATTCTGGCCCAGAACTACGCCAACCAACAGTGAGCATCGATCTTGTCCCTGGGCTTGAGCTTGGCTGGGATCTCGTGGGCTGGTTACGGGTGGCTTTGGGTTTACTTAACGCTTGACTCTGTCTATTCTTGTAGAGCTGTAACGGGTCTGGCCACGGCTGGCAATGCTTATGCATCTGCAGATGCTTCTCTAGTCGACGACAACGATATGTAATTACTACTAACTGAACCAGAGTTGCTCACACAGTGTCCCTGAGGGCTCTCAGCCATTCGGCGCTTCTTATTAAAAGCTTGTCGAATGTTTAGGAGACTCTCGAAGACTCTATGTGAGCATCACTGAGCTTAACTTGAAACTAATAACCACTTTGACTAGTATTTCCATATGCTAATCTTTGTTTGTATCCCTCGCAGTCGCATCCAGCAGCAGATTGCCGCCCAGCAGGCCTATCATGACAACCTAATCCGTCAGAATCGCTACCGCGGAGGCTCATCGGGTGGATCTTCCTACAACTCGCACCGCTATGCTCCCAGCTATGCCGTTGCTTCCGGATCCATCGGACCCAATGGACACCGCCAGACGGCCTATATTAACCCAGCCAATTCGGTAAGTGCTTAGAAGTGGTATAGAATTATTTAGATATGTTAGGTCATAATTTTTTAATCCTAATTGTAGGGTATTATAATATTAGATATAAGTTATACATAATAAGTGAAGGAGTCATTTCCGAACCTATAAATCATATATATTCTTGATCAGCATTAACAGCTGAGTCGATCTAGTCATGTTTGGACGAAAAAATATTTTACTCAATTTTTTTGAAATTTTATAAGGGGTTACATCGTCAAAATTTTGAAAAATTGGAAAAAAAAAATTTGTTTCAAAATTTTAAATTAAAAATGCTTATTTGTTAACCTTATAAAAACTAGCATTGAAAACCTTTCCGAATTGAAATCAATGCATTTTTGGCTGAGTTATGATCGATTTTCAAGATCCCACGTCAAACTGCAGGGCAATATAAAATTTGGCTTTTCGAAGTTAGCTTTCCCTCCGTTGTTCTTTTTTATAATCAAAGAAGTAATATTCTCTTTTTTTTATATATTCGTAATAAATATGTTAAACTTCGTGATCCATCAAAACCAAATCGTAATTCACACTGAAAGTTCTTCCTTAATGGTTTTTTTTTCTAGCTTTAGATTTCATCTATTAAATTATGACTTAACGATATTTCTTTTGTCTATAAAAATTTGTTAATTTTATTTACCTTAATTTATCTTAATAAAAGTATTTTAAGCAAGTTAATAAAATAATTCATTAATATTTGTATCAATTACTATTTTATCGTGCTTGACTGCTTTTCAAGTAGAGCTGCTTAGCTATCTTTTAATTTTTTCAACTGATTTAATTCAAATGTTTGTTATCTTTTATTAACTGCATAATATGATATAGTCTTGCAAAGTTGATACACAATGACCACAAATTTTGTAACTTATTGAAAAAGGTATCTCCTAAAAAGTATCATAAATGTACATATCGAGGAGAAAAGTTCAAAATGATATATCGACGATCATATTGTCATTGTTTTGTACTATTTGAATAAAGAATTTTTAATGATCGAAAAACATTACATTTAACTTTAAAAGACCGATTTTTTTTAATAATATTCGAAAAACGTTATTTCATTTCCACTTGAAATTTATTTATTTAATTTAATATAGTTTTATATATGTTAAGTGTTCTGGACTATATTTCAAGAAGTCGAGGTACTTGTTTTGAACGATTTACGAATTTAAAGACTGTACTGTACTTTTCTTTAAAAATAAATTATAATTCCACTTCCCTCTTTACAGGCCTCTCCCAATATTGTAAACCGCTTTGGCGGCGGCAGCGGCGGTGGCTCCTCGTACTCAAGCTCCAGCAGCTCCGGCGGCGGCGGCGGTGGTGGTGGCTACAAGGGCGTCTCGGTGTCGTCCTACAGCCACAGCAACGGGGACGGAACCAGCCGACGTGGTGCCCAGACCACGGTCAACGACAACGGAAAGGTTACCTCGTACTCGGTGCACTCCTAGGAGAATCGCTGGCTACGATTATACTTTTATTTCGGAATGTCAAAGCTGACCGAGCCCAATTAATTTTGTATAAAATAAATATATAAACATACGTGTATTTTATTATAAGTTCGCCGACTTTCTTATCTGCGGGATTTCCAGAGAGACGAAGCTTTCTTTTATTAGAAAGTTCGCTCTCCCTTTCTCGCACAAAAAATATGCAACTTTTTTGTATATTGACCTTGATTTTTACGGCTGTATTTGATTTTCTATATAAATAATACAATTCGCGATAAAGTGTTATATACTTGGGGTTTATTTCGTGAATATATAGAAATATATTCATTTGATTATTTTTATTTGTTTGTTTTGCTTTGGCATTTCCTTTTCATAATGGAAGAGCTTATCAAAGGTGACAGGAAGTTCTCTATCTCAGCTTGGTTTGGTTTAATATAAAATGGCTAAATTCCAAGAAAGGAATTCTTTATTCAAAGTTGAGTTTAGCGGGAATCGAGGTCTGGAGAATTTTGTATCTGTAAGTGACTTTTTGTTGTGAGTTTTAGCAGAAAAATATTTGATATTATTATCATTATGAGAGGATTGAGATACATTCCTAAACAATAATATTCAAATTTTGTTTGCTGTGAACTTTAGCATAAAAATATTAAATGTTAATACCACCATTAGATGATTGAGATACATCCCCCAGAAATTAGATTTAAATTTAGTTTGAATGTCTTTAGTTGTTAAATAATAATACAGTAAAATTAGACTTAAATTTTCCTTTGAAACAACTACATTTTAATTTAGCATCAGAACTAGCCCTAAAACAGCTTAATCAGTTTAGATCTGATAGATCTTGATCTCAAGGGCAATTCCAGGAAATTTCTTTAACGCATTTCATGCCCAGTTTGTTTACAAAACTTGATCTGTAAGTAGTACAGCGGAAAGCGAAATGTGTACTTCCTGAAACATAATTCACAATCCAAGGTCTTCTATATATTCCTTCACCTTGCTCACCGGATTTTCTAAGTTCAAAGTGAGCTCATTACAATCGTCTTCCACCTATAAACATGGTCGTCACACATATAGATCGCTGTTCATGGGCAATCGCTGATGTGTTAATTCTCGCAATCGAACATGGCAACTATATACTACATAGACGTCTTTGGGCAAGGTTCCGTCGCGAACAACAAAAAAGCGAATTGAACCATAATCTATATAGAGAGATGATGTCGCAATTAACTTTCATCACTCGGCTTTCTGCACCAATTGCGAGCTCCAATTCGTGAAATATATAGTACACATTATCAGTGCCATAGCCCAGAGTGGCATCCTCTCTAGGTCAAGAATCAATCGGTTCAAGTCTGACTATATGCGGGCCTTATCATCGCCCATGTCTGGGCTTTAAAGCGCGCTCCGAGTCGCCGGATTCCTTAGTTCGATTTCAATCGCGAGCGTCGAACGTTTTTCCGGAGGAAAAGTAATCAATACCGAAAAATGAATAAGCTGCTGATTTTGGCCCTCTGCCTGGGTGTGGTCTGTGCAGGTAGTGAACGATTTTCAAAACTTTTTAAAAAAACTAAAGTAAAGCGATTTGGATGCTATATCCTGTCTAAACCGAATCCCAGTACCGATCGCTTCGGTCGCCTTATCAGCTCTGTCGGAAGTGTGATGTCGTCATTGCCATTGGCGGATTTTCCCTCAATGAAAATATTTACACAACACCTTGGAAAATTGTGTAATTGTGGCGCGTGTGGCGATTAGAGATTGTGCAGTTTTTTCAAATAGTAATTTTAATATATAAATGTATTAGTGCTTTGGGTTATATCATCCAAAATTTCGATTCAAAGAAAGTGTGTGAAACTTTACAAAATATATTTTTTAAATATTTGAAACTTAATAATCAATTAATTTTTCTCTCTTATTTACAGATCTCCAGACTAGGTAAGTTTTCTTAGTTTTAAAATAAATTCTTGTTCCAGCTTTTAATCTCTTATGTATTTCGCAATTTTGGTAAAATGTTTAGACAAAAACGGAACGATTTCCATTCTCGGTAAGTGCAGTGTGGCAAATGTTGAAGATTTTTCTTTTTGTATTGGCAAAAATTGAAATTTCCCCCATTGGCTGGCATGGCACTTCAAAATTTTTATTGAAATTACAGAAATGGTTAAAAGAAAATAGTGTAAAGAACTAAAAAAAAAACTACTTCTTAATTCAAGAATGTTGTAATAGGGAAATCTTTGAATCATTCTTGAATTTTGAATTGTTTTTTTTTCTTTAAATATATATTTAATTAAACCCTAAACTCTACCTTAGCCACTTTACAAACCATAATCAGGCTGTGGAGGCCGCCCGCAGGAACGCCTACGGTTCCAGCAGCAGTAGCTATGGAGGCGGAGTCGCTGGCCAGGCCGATGGCTCTGCTAGCTTGGGAAAGCTGGAGAGCTCCTACGACTCCGTGGGCGTGACCGAGTCCGCCAGTGGCGCTAGCGTTGGCGGCGCTGAGCTTGGCGTTGGAGCTACCGTGGGTCTGGATGCTGGAGTTGCTGGAGGTTCTGGTTCCACCTTTGGCTCTGGCTTTGGTTCCCAGAATGCCGCCGGCTTTGGTGCCCAAAATTCCGCCTCCTTTGGCTCCCAAAATGCTGCTGCCTTTGGCGCCCAGAACGCTGCCTCCTTTGGCGCCCAGAACGCCGCCTCCTTTGGCGCCCAGAATTCCGCCTCCTTCGGCTCCCAGTTCTCCAGCAATGCCGCCTTTACCTCCAACCATGCCGCCAACTTCGGCCAAAGCGTGGGAAGCAATGTGGAGTTTGCCGAAGGCTCCAATGCCGGCCACAAGGTCAACTTTGGAGGCTCCAATGCTGTCGATGCCGAGTACGTGGGTGGTGTCCAGACCGTCCAGTCCGCTCCCGCCGCCCAGGGCAACGTGGAGTACTACCGCGAGGAGAAGGTCAGCTCCGCTGCCCCCGTGACTTACACTGCCCCCGTCTCCTCGGAGAAGTACATTCGCCACGAGGAGCGCACCGTCCAGCAGCAGCCAACGGTCCAATACGTCCAGGCTCCTACTCAGACCGCCCACTACTACCAGCGCAGGGTGACCACCACCGCCTCAGCTCCCCAGGTGGTGCAGCCCTCCGCCCGCATCACCTACGGCTCCAGCTCCAACCTCGCCTCCAACTTTGGCAGCAACTCGGCCTTCTCCTCGCAGCTCGGCAGCTCCTTCGGCCAGAACTTGGCCTCCAGCAGCGGACACTTTGCAGGACAGAACAGCGCCCTGACGGCTGGACAGAGCAGTGGATTCAACAGCGGATTCGGCAGTAGCCACAGCCTGTTGGCGGGACAGAGTGGCTTTAACACTCAGAGCAACTCCCAGCTGTCGCAGCTCCTCAACCAGGTTCACCAGACCGCTCGCCAGCAGGTTGGCTCTGGCTCCGTCTCCGCCAACCAGGTTCAGGCCGGTGGCTACAACACTGGACTTAACGCGGGCGTGCAGACTGGCTTCAACTCGGGCTTCGGCTTCAACTCGGCTAACTCCCTGAATTCCGCCAGTTCCCTGAACTCGGCCAGCTCCCTGAACTCTGCCAGCTCTCTGAACGCCGGCAACAGCGCTTCCCTGCTCAGTGGATCTGGATCCTTGCTGGGCGGCAGCCAGGGATCTCTGTTCGGTGGACAGTCCCTGCTCAACAGCGGAGTATTTGGCCAGCAGGGCAGCCAGCTGGGACAGAGCAGCGGCCTGCAGGCTGGCTTTGGAGCCGGACTCGGAGCCGGTCAAGCTGGCAGCAACTACCAGACCAAGCAGTGGGAGAAGCAGTCCAAGTGGTCCTCCCAATCTGAGGTAAGTCTGTCTATTTTATATGAAATAAAGGGAGGATTTAAGAGCTTTCTGGCTCAAATAATTATATATAGACATTATTATAAAAATTGAGTAACTAAAAGTTGGGTTAAATTTAATTAACGAAAGCGTAATTCAAGTTATTTGATTATGAGAAACATTTATAGTGGTAATTCCTTGATTTTAATCTGTATATTTTCAAATCTTTTCTTTCCTTCAGTTCGACTCCAATGGTCAGGTGAAGAACTACAGGGATATTGCCACCGGCGAGAGCGAGAAGCTCAATGTCAATGGCAAGGAGACTGGCTACCATGCAGCCACCGCCACCGTTGATGACAATGGCAAGATCGGCTCCCACAGTGTCCACTCTTAAGAGACGAAGCCTTTAAATCCTTAAACAAATCCAATTTTAGTAGCCTTTCGTGTTCTTAGAGAGTGAGTCATAATCTGAATGTTATTGTAAAATAATGTGAAAATAAAAAAATATAAAACCAATTAATAAAAGTCGGAAACTTCACTTATTAGGAGGTTTGGGATAAAATACATAAATTAAAAGGTTCATAAGTATAAGTCCAGAGATTTTCATTCCTATATCTTATTTAGATAAATCTCTTGAAATATTTAAAGCATTTTTTATTAAGAAACGAATGTATTTAAGTTTGAATTCTTTTCCTATTCACTGTGCAAAGTATATCCGTGACTCTTTCTCAGGAAAAGGGTTTCTCCAGCTTCCCATCCACCACCTGAACGACGCCACTATTGATAACACCTTTATGCTGATCCCAGGTCTTGCTGTCCCGACGGCGCCTAAAATCCCCGGAGGACATGCAATAGCAGGGCTTCCAGCTGGGCCGTCGGTAAGTCTGTCCCTGCTCTTGCGGTGCCCGCTCTGTGGTCCACACTGGAACGTAATGCGTCCAAGTCTCGCCATTCCGGTAGACACTGCCGGCGTTTGAACTTCCGCCGGTGTAGACGCTCTGTGGATAGTACTGCGGATAGTAGCTGCCACCGCTGCCTCCTCGACTAGATCCCTGGTAGCCACGTTGTTCCCCGGAAAAGTTGGGATTCCACTGGGATTTGGGGTCATATGGCTTCCGAGACTTGTGCTTGGAGTCGCTGCCACCGCGGCCCTTGTAGATGGGAACACTAGCGTCTTCTAGTTGAGGGTTTGAGAGAGAGAAAATAAAACCAATTAAAGTTATTTTTACATTATAAAAACTGTAAAAAAGTTGTAAATTAAAAATGGTTTAATAGCTAGTAGTTTAATTTAAAATAATCTTGAACTAAACTCTTCCAAAGTGAAAGTTTCAAGTGAGAGTGAATTTATTAAGTGAACTCTGACCTTAGGACTCACCCTTGTCGCCCTGCTGTTGGGCGGAACTGGTCTCGTTGCCGTCCGCCTCCGAGGTTATCTCGAACGTGATGTCCGTGTGGATGCCCACACGCTTCTTGTGCTTGCCCAAATCCGTAATTTCCACGCTCTCCTTGGACTCTTTATTTGTTTTATATTTTTATTTTTGGTTTGGGGCCCAAAGGGAATCGGACTGGTTAGTTCTTGGGCTTTGCATTGGCCAGCTGGCCAGGTGTGAGCGAAAATTAATTACCTTTCGTTTGCTGCTGTCCATCTCCCGTATCGACAGTCACCCGGACGCCATGGATCTTGGGTCGATTTCCCCCGCCTCCGCCACCGGTGGATGTGGTGCCTCCTCCTCCTCCTCCGCTCAAGCTGCGACCCGTGCCCTGGTCGTAGCTACCATTGCCCGTGACTCCCGCCTGCCCTTGCCCCGGCTGGCCGGTTAAGCCCGTCTGATTGTTGCTCCCGTTGCTCTCATCGAAATCCAGCTTGGAGGACACTTTACTCGCCTGACCTGGTTGCCCGAGCGTTGTTTGTTTTCGGTTTAGCATGGAAATTAGATTTAGCAGAAATTTAATTAAAGTTATGTAAGCACCACAGCGTTGCTGCCCCACAGAGCTGCCCCACAGAGCTCCTCCACAGACCTTCTTCACGCTCTCCCCCTTCCCTTTCCCATTTCCATTCCCATTTCCATCTCCAGCTTGGACCTCAATCGGAGGAACTGGAGCGTGGCCGGGTCCGTGGCGTATGAGTGATGCAATTAGCGCACACTGACTTATTTATGGATATGCACCGCTCTCGAGCGATTCAGCTGACTGAACTAATCCGTAGCTTGAGCTGCGGCTGTCCGATTTGAGGTCGCACTCGAATATGCCGGGTATAGCCACAATTAAGGGATTAGTCGCAATCAGAATCGTCTTTAACCCGGAAGGGGAGTGACACCCCTTGGGGGTTTGAGGTTTTAGTAAGTTCTGGATTGCAATTACTTTGTTTTGCTCAATTAATTTTATGATAGATCAATTCTGTCCTTGGTTAAATATTATTTTCATATATACTTAAGTTTAATATAAAGAATAGGTCAAAAAATTGAAGTGAAATAAATGTATTTTACAGGATTTATAAACATAATATGCTAGTTTCTTAGAATTTTAAGTTTTAACTTGTTCGCACTTTCCATTGTGTCACTTGAAGTACAATATAATATATATGTATAAATCAGATCATAAATATTATTTCCTCTATAGTTTTCATTTGATTTTCACTAGAAAACTAATTAAAAAATATTTTTATGGTTTTGGGTTCCCAAAAGAATCATTTTAATGCCACAGTGGAGCAGCAAAGCAGAGGATCCAAATAATACTCCTTCATATGCACACGAAAGCCCCTTCATTTTTACCCCAATTACATGCCTCTATTTTATATTAAAAATTACCAAAATTACTAAAAGATCATTAAAACGTTTAGCAAAAAAAATTAAACTTAGACATCACTGTTTCTTTGTTTTGTTCTGTGAGGAGTTTGGATAAGGGAACTGTGTTTTTCCGAAATACTTCCCAAATATCAGTCAGGGTTTTGCTCACTTTTTTATATTCAATCCACTTTAAAGTTAATTAAATTGTAAAAAAACACTGCATCCGTTAAGAATATCTTGAGACAATGAATTGCTATTAATATATATTTTTCCCTTTGAATTTCACCCAAATATCGTAGTTCCCCCATTAATGGAATTTCCCCCAATTTTGTGCGGAACGAAAGCCAGCCTAGAATCTTCAGATATATTAGCTGACTCATGGAGGAGCTCCTGCCACCCGCCGCGTGATTAATTGTCGACCAATCACTCTGAACAACCTTGGACACCGTGATGAGTTAGCAGCAGGCCGCAGAATATCAACAAGAGGTGGGCGGTGAAAGATCGCGTTGTTGACAGCATCTCAGCTTTTTGCTCTTCCCGATAATATGGGGGCTTTTCCCAAGGAGTTTCGCGAACAGTTCTCGAGCTTGGAGCGCGTCTTGTGTGCGCACTTGAAAGCCGCCGACAAACAACTAAGCGATGCAAAACAACCAAAGCTGACTTCGAATATCTACGGCGATTCATTAAAATTACCTGACGAAGCTGGAGAGCAGCAGAAAAAAAGCTGCTTTTGTTTATAATTCTATTTCAGTTTCACTTGCTGTTGATGTTTTCAGCACGCAGAGAAACGGTGTTTTTTCTTTGTAACTTCTTTTATAATATATTTAAGAGTTTAGGATGTTCCATTCCATAGCGTCTTTATCTCTCTATAATAAATTAGATATTTAAGTAATATAAATAATAACTTTTAATCTTCTAATCTTATAAAAGATACATTGTCCGAATTGTCTGTACGTTTTCAATGTCGTTAAATAAAGTTTAAGGTATTTTTAGGTAAAATCCATTTAAGATTTCTAAAAACTGTAATTTATAAATGCTTAACCCCTTCTCAAATTAGTTCTAAAATATGTTTTAAAAATCTAATTTCCCAAGAAAATTCCATACTATTTTTTCTCCACGTGTGCTTCTGTTGTTGACGGCTCGTTAGGGCTTTGCGGATAAGATCTTGACTCGGGCCCGGAGTGAGTTGTTGCAATTGCCTCTGGTGCACTCGTGGGTGGGGCCAGCTGCACCTGAGTAGGTAACGTGATGCGTAAGTCGGAACTTCAGACCACACCGAACCGATCCGATCCCCCCATTCCCTCCCCCAGTAATTGGCTTTAATCGGCTGGCTAGCATCTCTGGCGATTGTTCCGATGCCGTTTCCGCTGTATCTGTATCTGTATCTTGGAGATTCCATTGTATCGAGCGAGTGTTGTTTTTGTTGTTTTTCTGTGGCTTGTTTTGAGCCTTTTCATAATGCTCTCATCGTTAATCATGGGACGCCGAGCGCTTCTCTATGGCTATCTGGCAATTATATTCTGCGGCAATTTTGACAGCCGCCAAGCGATTATCGTCATTAGCCCCCCTCGAGAAATACGAAGTTCAACGCGTCTCAAGTTCAAGCTGGCTCTGAAATAAATTGCGTTCTATTCGAAGGTTTGTTTATTTATCGGCGTAATTTTGGGGACTTTCTTATCCGCATCTTGGCCTGCATTGTGCGGTCATCCCCTCAGAGAGATGGTAGTGCACTAATGAAGCATTTTCCCAATGGCCCGGCAACGCCCCCGAATCAACCACTTCCTAAAGGAGAAATAGATGGATCTAGATCTCCCCATAACCGCACATGTTGGAATAATAATGCTGTATAAGCCACGAACCCCATTCAACCCTGAGTCCGAGGCAATTAATTAGCAATTGCATTTGCCGCTGTCATTACGTGTGATAATTAAAAGGACTCTCGGGTCGCCCCAGCAGAAGCAGAAGCAAAAGAAGTCCTGGCAAATGTATGGCCATAAATCGTATGCCCTTTTGGGCCCGGCCAACAGATCCTGGCCCGGCTGCAAATGCACTTTAATCTGGAATTTATCAAGCGTAATAGTTTTGCCCCTCACTTGCGGCGGGGTTAGCCGGCAGTGCTTTTGTAATCTCAGGGATTAGACTGCCGAGCAGGAGGACAGAAGGACAGGAGGATAGGATGTGGGTGGGACTCGGGCGCAACCATTAAACAGATGGATTTCGTTGTCAACCTTTTTATTACAAGGCATGAGTGGTCGAGGGTCCTGACATGCTCAGGGGTTATATTGTTTTCGCAAGAAATCGTTCTTTTTATTTCTCGGAAAGATTACGGAGTCTATTGCTGTAATTACAAAATGGTTTCAGCGTATACTCATGTGGAAATGTATTTATATTTTTTAGATAATTGAGCATGTCTAGGATATCTGTACATTATAATTAAGATGCACTTTTTCACATTTATTTCAAGTACTTAGGTTCATTATTTTACAATTATTTAAAGTACTTACGTTCATTTTGCACAATTATTAAAAACAAACTTGAGCATCTTCATTTAAAACCCATAAATTTGTCATAAAGACCTTTGTTAAAACCTGTTAGCCATTTTTTTCGCCATAAAATGCATATTGGTATTAACAATTTAATCTTTGTGGAAATTTATTAATCTTTATATCAAATTTAATATTTTAATATATTAAACAATGTGCCAGAGACTTTACATGTTATATTAAGGAATTTTGGGTCATGTTCTAAATATTGCTTAAAATGATAAAACCACTTTATTAATTCCCTTAATCTGCTTTATAATATACTTCATATAATTCATCTTCTTGTTCAGCCAAAACAAAAATATGGTAAATAAATCTGTGGAGGTATTCCCTCATCGCCCTTTGGCACTCCAACTTGTTTAATATAGTTTTTGTTTTGTTGACTCCATCTCCATTTACATCACCATCTCGGCCGAATCAGTTCCCCATTTGGTCTCTGCTCTCGACCGCCTGACTGACAGCTTCTTGTTTGCTGCTGCTGTTGCTGCTGCTACTGCTGCTGCTGCTACTCTTACTGCCGCTGCTGCTGTGCGTTGTTGTGTGGTGGCCGGCGATTTGCATAAAGTTTTGCATTTGCTTACATCAACTTACTATAATTCTCATTGTTCCTATGCATTTGTGCTGCACTCGCCGGACGGCAGGCCGTTCGACGGACGTCGGAGAAGTTCAAGTGCGTTTCCAGCGAGATGCTTGCATAATTCTATGGGCCCTTCAACACCAGAAAAACTCGGCTCTCAAAGAGGGGCGAGGGAGCTTGGCATTCGTTTGGACAAAGGCATACTTTTGGGCTGCTCGGTGAATGGAAATGGGGGATTTTTGAAATATTTTAGAAAGGACCTGCTGCTGCTAGTGCTGCTGTTGTTGACTTGGCCACAGATTCTTCTTTGGCCATAAATGTTAATTACACAGAATATATAACAAATAATGGAGCGACGGAAGCCTGAACACCTATCTAGCAGATGCAGATACAAAGATACAACATGTCTGGCCGGCCAAGAACAATTACTATTGTTGGACAGCCAACGGACAGGGGCCAGGGCAAACAATTAAACTGGCAAAATCAAAATCGAAATTTACTAATTTATGCGTCTAGCTGCCATTTACAGTTTATCCAACATTACTGCCCCCCACGTTCGACCCTGGACCTTCTCTTCTTCTCTCTTTTGCAGCCCCGAATAAATTGCACAATTTTCGGGGGCCATCCTTGAACTAATGAAATAATGGGTTGGCCGAATTAAATTATGGCCGGGGCAATCCCAAAGGACCACAGGAACAGGACGCGGGACAATAACTAAATTTGCACCCGACCAAGGTACAGACATTTTTTGATTGCATTGTTGCCGTTTGATTTGCAACCACTCGAGGCACAGACACCCATCCACCACCGCCGAAGGGCAATCCGACACCTTGCAGGAACCCAGGGACGGCGCCCAGCTCCCGTCCACTTCCGACCCTCATTGACTATTCACACTCATGTATTTTCTACAGCGTCGTATTATTATTATTTTTTCTCCTTTCGCTGTATATATAAAATTTTTATTATTTGCTCGTTTACGGCTCTAGCGTTTTCTCTTTCAGTCGCTCGCATTTTCCCTTTCCGCGCTGCCCGGGTTTATCGTTTCTCGTGTAGTGCGAAATTATCACAAAACGCATTGAATTTGCTTTTATTGTTGTCGGGTGTCGGTCGGTCTGCCTTTGCCCGCCGCCATCCCCCGCAGTGCAAAATCATTTTTCCATCCCCTCTGCACCGGTCGTCCTCTCATAAGTCGCCCCACTGGAATGCACTCAAAAAAAATGAACTACGGAAAAGGTTTCTAAGTATAACTGTAAGGGAATTCACTTATTATTCAAACTGAAAATCTTTAACAAAAATGACAAGTTATTTAAAACTGTGTACTACAAGCCATCATAAATGATATATCTATTTTATAAAAATTATGTGTTTTTTTATTTTAAATTCACACTAATTTCTTTACTTAATAAAAACTATTCTTAGAAAATTTTTCCAAGTTGATATCAATGCTATTTTGGAATAGTTATGAGCGATTTCAATGTTGATCATTGATTCTTTAAACTGCAAGGGTTTTTTGAACCTCGGCTTTCCGAAATATGTTGCTTTTTATTTTACTCGATTTGGTAAATATTTAATTTATGCATTAAGAAGGTATGTAAATTCGGAAAAAAGTTAATGTCAAGTGACATTTCTGTAAATATCTGTACGGTATAGAATAAGTATCTTATAATTTGTTGTCTTTAAGTTGAGTATCTTTCATAATTAATAATTAATTATGTCAAGTAATAATTATGTAAAATAATCTTCTATACGGTATAGAGTATATTTTAGTTCTTTCCTAAAACTTTAAGAGTATATTTATAATTATTTAATTGCCATAATTTTAACCAGCGATTTCTCCAAGTGTAACTGATGCAATGCAGCGGAAGCAGCAAGAGCCGGCTGCTTTTGCCGCCATCGTCGTCTTATCGTCTATGTCTCCTTTGTTGTGTCGCCACCGCCACCGCTGGTCCTGATGCCCCTGATGCCACTGACGCGGTATTGCCCTCCGAAACCACAGTGGTTAGTCCTGGTTATAAGGGCTTTTACTGAAACCGTGGATAATGTGTAAATTTTGGGAAAATCAATATCTACTCCAAAAAAAAGTGTCTTCAGTTTTTGAGAAACTACTAACTACAAAATATTGTCATAATAAATAAATACAACTTTTAGGGTTTCTTAAAGTAAAATAGTAACAAAAGAACCCCTCAAAATTGGCTTGACTTCTTTGCTTTTCAGGACCCACTGTGCATGTAAGGATTCTTTATGGCCACCTTCCCCCACATCGACGTAATCTGGCAGGTTGCTTGAGTGCAAAAAAGTTGGTTTAAGGCCCTTGAAAATGAAAATGTTCTCTGCTGTTTCGAGGGCTTTTGCGGCGGCTTGTTGACCCACCCTGTCCCTGCCCCTGCTCCTGCCCCACTCCCCGACACTTAGCTGACAATGAGCAGTGACAGCTTCGAAGAGGGGTTTTCCATAAACGGCAGGGGGTTGGCTCTGTATAAGAGCCGCTTGTGGTCGCACCGCAAACCCCCCGGAATCCAGGATCTCAGATCCCACATCCTCGAACCCCTCATCCAGGACGTCTGCACGTCGGCTGCATCTGTCGCATGCCGGAACTAAGCGAAAAACGAACTGGATTCGGGAAGGAGGGGAGTCAGGATGAACCCCAGGGACATAGCCACCGATAATGATGCGTACTCGCACTGGCGATTATGATGAGTTTGATAGAGAGATGCGAACGGGACAACTACTCGACTCGACATGCATGATTTAGTGTCCCATCCGGCGGGTTGCACTTGTCTAACACCCCAAAAACCCGCCCTCAGAATGTGACCTTCATCCTGTTCGGGCCTCGTTTCCATTTCGCAAATTGCAAATAAGTCAGGACAAAGTGCCCGTGGCCGTGTCGTGTGACAATTCTCGCAAATTATGATTTTTCCATTCTGTTGTTTCCCTACAGCTGGCTAGGGAACTGCAGCCTAATCCGATTACACTGGGCAACAAAATTTTTAGTTTTATTTATAAAATAATGATAAAAACAGTTTGAGAAATTTAAAAATTAGTTCCTTACGAATGGAGACTGATTTCATTACGAATTCTTGTATTATTTATAAATTTGTTACTAATTTAAAATATTTAAGGGAAGATTACATCCAGATATCTTTTATAATAATATAATTATTCTTGATTTTATGACTATTTTAAATACTACCTTAAAATGTAATTGTTTCTGGGGAGAAAACTAAACAATTAAAGCTTCAAAGTTTTTACTGGGAAATAATTTATTAAACCCAGATTCCATTATAATTTGGAACAGAATTTAAATCCTATTTTGCATTTTGAAGTATTTGAAGTAAAGTCTCAATTCCATTTAATATTGAATATTAATAATGTTAATATTGATAATAATATTACTTATTTGTTTAATTTAGATGACTCTTTTACCATACTTCTTCTTATTTAACCTTTTTTAAATAGAGGTTCTGTAAAACTTGCAGTTCAGTGTATCAATTCGTCCTGCACTTTCGACATCTTCCTGGCAGCATATGGCTCTTAGGACCCCGGTGTAGAGGATTCGAGGAGCGCAACACTCGGCTTACCCTGACCAACGCCAAGCGGATCTGAGCCCGGTCCCACACACGGCCCATAATTGGATTTCGATGACTGCAAATTGGTGATAATTTCGATTCGCTTCCGGGCAGCTTCCACGGGCCGCACGTGATTCGTGAAAATGCGACCATCTGCGCCCGATAGTGCAGACTCTTTATGTCTGGTCGTGACCGGCTAAATACGGATTGCACAAATGGACAAACGGATTGGCATGGCCAGGGGGCAGGGGAGAGCCGAGTCCAGTGGCCAAAGTCCACAATGTCCCCTTTGTGTCTGGTCAAACAGCCTCGATCACACAGAAACGCGGTTGTGGACAAAAGCCAAATCCCGAAATGCGAGAAGTGGAACATGCAAGGCAAACATCTTGCCACAGCGATTACTCGATAAGAACTATAATATAAGCGGCTGTCAGGTGGCAGTGAGACACAGTAGACACTCGACATGAGGGGCTTAGGGTTTCTAGTGAGCCTTCTGGGCCTCCTGGAACTCGTCCCGGCTCAGGACAGCACATGCAGTGGGCAGTGTGTCAAGCTGGGCAACAGTGCCTATCGCTAGGAGCGCGGTAAGGTGAGAAATAACTTTAAAAATAAATGAATTTATAATGAAAAATGTATAAAATTCAACAATTTAATTGCAGTTTAACTGGTGGGATGCAGCTCGTCGCTGCATGGCCCTCGACTCTCAGTCAGGAATTGCAGGAGCTGAATGCCATCTCCAAGTACCTCAACCAAATGGGATTTGACGCCACCGAGGCAGTGTGGTTCTCAGGCATCGGCATCAAGTCCGGTGCCTGGATCTCACTGGCCAACTCAAAGATCCTCTCCTACTTCAAGTGAGTTTCTTCTGAGCCTAATGACTATGGCTATGCCGACAACTGCCTGGGCATTAAGGTCAACAGTGGCAACTGTTTCATATACGACCTGAATTGCTTCACAGAGTACTCTTACCTGTGCGAGGGCGTTGCGAAGGAGAACGAAATTAATTTAATTTAAAGCCAACTGAGATTTCTATAGTTTAAAATAGAAATTTATACCAATAATTTATATATTAAATGTGGAAAAATATATGTAAAATTAAAATAGTTGCACGTGCGCAAATCTCCAAAAACTAATAGTTTGCTAAGTTTCTTGAAGCACTTTGTCCTTGCTCTTCACGTGGTACGCCTTTTCGCCGTCGCGACTCAACGGCAGGGTGCAATTGAAGAAAGCTTGAATCCTGGCCATTCCAACTGCCAAAAGCAGAAATACTAAAGCAAAGCCTGCCATTTTTGACACCTTCTGGAGGAGTGATGATCTGCTGCAATTCACTACTGACTTAAATAGAAGCTTCCCGCCTTTCTTTCTGCCGTTTTGAACTAGAATCTTGGAACCAACCTCAATCGATAAGGGAACCCATCAACTCGACTGAAACTTTGGGTTGGGGCAACACTTTCGATGTCTGAAATGCTCATTACTTTGGATTGGATGCGATTGCGCCCACGGGGCGTTGCGTGTCAATTTATGCAACTCTCCTGCAATTTCCGGGGTATTAAGGCAATTTCCAGCCCACTGGCCACAGCATACAGCCGTGGACAGGGGCACGACTTAATGGGGAAGTCCTGCATATGACTGCTCCCTCTGCGGCAGTTTTGGGTGTGACGGCAAAGCCCTTCTGGGCATTGGAACGCCCAAGTGTGGGGGAATCGACACCATCGAGGATACTTTTTTGATAGCTCACCAAAAATTGATATAGCATTTGGATAGGACGGCGACATGAAAGCTTAAATGAAGGTTTTTTTTTGAAGGGAAAGAAGAAAAGGAGTAGCTTGAAGACCAAAATTGTAAGCTGGCTAGATCCACTCTGGTGTAGATTTTGATCATGAAATTATATGATTTAAAGGGTTGAAAACTTCTCACAAAAGTTATAAGAATACAATCTACAATAAAAAACAAAAGCACTTACAGACAACTTTTTTATAGTTCCTTTAAATTAACGAAGTTAAAAAAAACTCACTTCACTTCCTGACTAAACATCTCATTATATTCCAATTTCGATTTTAATCTTTTGAGAGGATTTAGCATCTAAATCAAAGTTTTGACGCCCCACGGCGAACCCTTTTCCCCGGCAGCATGCCCCGTCATTAAAATGACAAGTCCGGAGTCCTTCTTCGACGCAATAAAAAATACTCTTAGAGCAGTGCGTATAAAATGTCAAAACGTTTTGCCAGCACTCGGAACGTGAAGCTGAAGTCGATTCGGGGGCATCACAATAAAATGGTAAATTCGCAGCAAGTAAATGCAATTTAGCCAAACGGGAGGGTCGTCAAGTGGCGCTGCACCCAGGGGGACGGTTTGATTTACCGTCAACAGGAGATTGAAAAAATAAAAAAAAAATATAGAGAAATAGAATCAAGCGGGCAAAAAACACGCGCCACCAAAAAGTGAATTAAGAACGAGTGTGCTGGAACGGAGGAAGCCCATCGGAGGGTGTTTTCCAGATGGGGTGTGTCCGGGCTGTGGGGGGGAATTGAGTTGCAACACTTGGCAGGTTTTTATCTACGCACCACAATCAACCAGCCAACGGGCAACGAGCAGGGGCAGGATCAGGAGACGGGGGCCCCAGACCCTGTCAGCAGGTCAGAGACCATCCCAGCCGACATCCATTCCATTCCTAAATACACTCGACGAATTTTACTCTATATTTATTTTTGAAAAATATAAAATTTGGGTTTCAAAAAGAATATTTTTGGGGTTTTTGGATTATCCAAATATAAGAAAGATGATTTAGAAATATTTTTAGGAGTTCAAGTGAGGATATCCTTAAGAGTCATTGAAAGTTAAAGTCCATCTGAGATACCTTTTTTAACAAGTCCATGTCTTAAATTACAGACTATTTTTAAGATAATTAAATTCAGTTTTTTGTTTTTTAACTACTTGATAGACTTTCTCTCACAGTGCATCTATTTTGAAGGGCGCTTTAAGGCTATTTAATTCTCCGAGTGTAGGCGGAGTGACCATCAGCCCGGCCAGAAACCGAACAGGAGCAACTGTTTCGTGTTGGCTCGCGTTGATAACAAGATTTGTTTTTCAAAATTTGTGGAGGGTCGCCCTTAATTACGCCGAAAAGCGCAATGAGCAATTTGAAAATGGCAAGTGAGCAGCAATGTCAGAGAGAGAAAGTGGTCTAAAAACCACATCCACCCCCTCGGGCAATTTAAGTAAATTAAATTTAGAGTGCGCCCATCCTTCGATTTGGCGTTTTCCCTTCTCCCGCTCAAAAGTCAAAAGTGTATGGCCCGTTTGGTTGATTTAAGCCAGAGATAAGGGGATCGGAACCGGAGGACGGAGGACACAGGCCCAGACAGGATACAGGAGGAGCGGCCCGAGCTTGCATCCTTAGACAAATGCGTTTTGCCAGACACTCGACACTCGCTACACGGATATTCCATTAAAAGTAGCAGAGCGAATTGAACAATTTTCACTTTATGATTTATTGTAATGAGCTTTTTATTTATGGCACGACTTCTACTATTGGCCAGAGACAGAGGACATAACATAAAAAAATATATATTGCAGTGTCTGCTCTTGTTGGTATTTCCCCGAGTGTTTTGTGTTTTCGAAAATTAAAAATTAATTAGGCATTTATCACTTGACTGTCTAACAGATGGCGGTTTTCCTGGTGGCGTGGTGGTGGCACAAGTACGCGGTAAGTGCAACTGAACATGAATATTCTTTCAGGGAAAAAGTCCTACACGGAAGTGTGTCCTGGTTCGAGTGGAAGGCAGATTGGGACCTGAACAGGATATGGATACTTGAGCTAAGAGTTCTGTACTTTTGGAATGGTTTTAATAAAATTTAATCTGAGGGTATAGCTTCCACTGAATCGAACACATATGTGCTTATTGGCTTGCCTGATGCTGATTAAGAATATTTATATATATGCTTATTAGAAAATAATGAGGTTTGAACTGAATACATAGATTGGAAAACCCCAGATTTGATATATTTGCTTCCAGCATTAAAAATATATTAAAAGCTAGCCTGAAGACTGTCAGGCTAACGGTGAGCTCAGATTTCTAAGAATTGCAATTGATAGGCCACAGAATTTCTACGGAAAAAATACCTATAGTTTCGAACCTCTAAGAAACCACTGATTATACAGGTCTTGAGCGGCTATAAAAGCTCATGTCAGTTGCAAAAAAATTAAAAGTCTGCATCTAACACTTGAGAGAAGCAAATTTAAAAAAAATGCGATCAATTCTCGTGCTCGTATTTCTTGGATTAGCTTGGCAAAAAAGCCTCGCATTTCGTGTAAGTTTTCGTGCTCTATCTGATAAGGACATACAAATTAGTTTTCTTCAAAATTACAGCACACAAGAATGGTGCCAGAGGAAGAGTACGATGATTTAACGCTTCCTTTTGCTAAGGATCCTTTTTTATCAAAGCTGGAAGCTATAGAAAAACATGAAGCGGAGCAGACAGTCATCGTTTCAAAACTTCAATCTTCGTTTGACGATATTTTGGAAAAACTGACAAAGATAGAAAATCAAATCGCAGGGCGATATGCCGCCCAATCGGTTGAAATCATGGAGGATTGGCAAATCCCAACAGAAGGACCGGTAGGCGAGAAAATTGACCAGAAACTGCTAGAAAATTATGAGAAAATTGGAGCGAAATATTACCACATTGAAAAGGATGAAAAACTTAACTGGGTCAAGGCTCTGGACAAATGTAAATCCTTGAATGGCAGCCTTCTTAGTCTCCAAAATGAAGGCGAGTGGAGAGCTGTTACCGCCAGGCTGAACAGACACCCAAGCTATTGGGTGGACCTCAATGATCTTCTAGAGGAGGGAAAGTTCATATCGGAAACCAGCGGACAGGCAGGTCCTTACTTTAAGTGGGATATCGCTGAGCCAAATAATCGAGATTTTTCGATAAATTATGAAAACTGTGTGGAACTGCGATCAGCATATAATCATTACATGAATGACATAAACTGCTTTAACGAAAACTACTACGTCTGCGAAGCGGATCTTAATAAGTTCTCCAAAGAGATTCAGCATTAATAATGTAAAATGTATGACTTTGTTTGAAGCTCAAATGGTAATAAAATTTCTATATTTATGGCACACTTTGCAGACGATTTAATTAGTATCTAAATATAGTAACCCATACTTGATGCCTTGATGAGTCATAAAGCAAGCAATTCACTTTTTAAAATACTTTACTCAAGCCCAGTTAATATATAATCGGAATTGTCTGGTCAACCGAATCCAAGAATTTCGTTTACTTTACTCCAATTTGGAGTCTAACATTTGGCATTGATTTCAAAAGTTTTCACTTTGGCGTGTACCACCATTAACTTAACCCTTTCGAACCGAAATTAAATCAAAAGTGGCTAGAGAATGGGCAAACTTGAGAACTTCATTACTGGCGGGGCTCCGGTGCCTCGCACTTGGGAAAGACGCTGCTCTCGTAGGTTGGCACCATGTACTTGATGTTGATGAAGGCATTGGGACCCCCGCAATACTCCAGCAGCTTCAGGGTGTCCTCGATGACGTCGCCAATTCGGCAATTGCGATCGGGGTCAATGCCCTCGCCCAGGTTAACGTTGATGTTCTTGTACAGGTTGCACACAGCCAGCAACTGGCGGTAAAAGGGCACCAAGGCCTGGCCCACGCAAGGACCTGTGAGTAGGATTGAAAGTCAATTAAATCTAATTATGATTCTACGACGAATATATATGTAAAACTCTGCCAAAATACTTGTCAGCTCACCTAGACGAACCATTAGTTGGATGACCTGCAGGGCGGAGATGATGATCCGCTTGTCGCGCGTCTGGAATGCCCGCTTCAACGGGAGGATCAGCTTGGGCAGCACTGGAAGCACCTTCTTTGGCGATCTGATGATCAGGTCGATGGCCCCATTGACGGCCAGAAGCCGCGTGTCGGAGTCCATGTCCGCCAGCCCGTCCACGAAGATGGGCAGGTAGTAGCAGTAGTCGAGCTGCTCCGGCACACAGTGCCACTTAACAGGACGCTCCTTGGTCGGATCCTGCTTGCTGCTACGACCGGACATTACGCACGGAATGTCGCCGCGATTGAAGTAGATCTTAAACACAGTCTCCTTCACGGGCTTCCGCTTGAATATATCAATTCTATGCAGCAAAGGGATGTGTTTAAAAATGGGATTTAATATTTGGTCCAGCTTTTGTTTATAATTTATTGTTTTATTTATTAACTTACTTTGGAGGAGGCTTCACTACCGTGTTTGGTTGTAGTGCTTGATAGGTGAAGGCGGGAACTTCCCGTTTGGGCTGGGGAAAAGAGAGGGACTTTTTAGAAAAGTGTCGAACTAAGATGTTTCTCGATTCCGTTGGTCCCGGAAGATTGAAATGAATATTATACTCTCTATACAGTAACTTAATGACTAAATATTGGACCACCTCTACTCACCACCTTCGATCTGAGATACAGCAGCTCTCGGCAAACCCTTCCCGGCTCATGGAGCCGCGTGACTCGTTCGTTGGTCGTGTTACACATGGTTGCTAGTACTAAAACCTCTGACTAGCTTTAAAAAATAGTTGTCTTCTGTAGAGCTCGAGACTCACAAAGTAGGTTACTTTGGGTATTGTAGTAGAAAAAATAATCGGATGTTTCTGGACTGGGCTACTGGGTCAAAATGCCAATCAGGCTATTAGGAAATATGGAAAAATGGAAACTGGGTTGACAGTTCCAAAGCAGATTACTTAGTAGCAAATGCCTGAAATTCAGGGCGAGCCCCCACTTGAAATGTAAATAAAATATTTGTAGGGCTGTGAAAATATATGTATATAGAAGCAAACACCTTCTTATCGAGACGTCAACACTCTCCCCCGTCCGCAGAAGCAAATATTTTTTGGGGTGTTATCCCCCCTCGCACATTCACACCTAAAACTGTTTGGCGTCTCCAAAGAGTCATAAAGGGAAAGTGCAAACATTTGCGCACTTTATCATCTTTTTCCATTTCCCGCCTCTGGAAATGTTACGGTAAATATTTTGTAACGCCCGCCAATTAAGACGTCTGCCAGGAACTCCCCAGCCCCTCGACTTCCGACCCGGCACAGCCCTCCCGCGCGGCATTAACCTACTTAGGAACGGCGGGGAATAGAGAGGCAGGTATCATCGCCATCGCGCTCCTTGTTACTGTTGCCCTGAATTAATTAAAATCCGACATGCGAATTACTCGACTGTCCTTATCCTACTCCGTTTTCCAGCTTCTCTCTGGCTTTCCCAGCTCTTGTTTTTAATTACCCAACGCACAGCTTTTCACTTTCACCCAACACATCGCGGCACGTCGCGATTTATCCGTTTTAATAATGTCGAGAGGCCCACCCAGATCGGGACCCTTTCCCTCACTTAACGCGGCTCAGCTCCTTTCCCTGGCTTAGCTTCTGTCACTTTCTGGCATGTAAATTGAGTTGGGAGTATTTAGGATTAGGGAGCATACGGAATTACGGTGGGAGTGGGTCACCTCCAACTCCTTCGCTAATTGCCAAGCATTTCGGGATGGCAATATAATGAGACCTAGGACGAACGGGGCAATGATATGTTGGGAAACTTAATGTAACTTAAAAACTACATTCTCATATGTAACTATAGGTAAATAATGGGAGGAATGGTAAGTATGGTTTCATATTCATATAGCAGTTTAGGAGACGTTACCATCAGTGAAACATGGAATTATTAACAAATTGGTTTTCTTTTAAGGTTTTCAGGTGAAACTGCTGCCGTTTAATAGATTAAAATCCCTAAAAATATGTATACATAGATTTATAGAATTCATTAATATCAGGTTAATACATACATATTCTTTATAAGCGATATAACCCAGGACTGCCTTTCATTCTTGAGTTAAATGTGTGATAAAAGCTTTTGCATACTTTCCAAATTATATATAGTATAGTATTTGATAATTTTTTGGCTAGTAAAAGTTCAAAGCAGGTCCTACTAAATATCTCTTACTTCTTTTAGTTAAATTTTGCTTTCCACGATCAGCCCCAAAGTAGGCAATATTTTAAATGAGAAATAATTATTAAATTATCGCCATTAGGGAGCCAACCGACACAAAAGACTTGGCCCGTAGACCAGCTTTTACAATAGCCACAACGCAAATCAGCCGGATCATAATTTATTGGGCCAAAAAACGGGTGGCATCTCTCCCATGGAGAGCTGCCGCCGGGCTTTGAGGTGAGCTGTGCTATCAGTGAGGTGTGGTGAGGAGAGTGCCGGGCCGGGTTTGGGGTGCGTTTGTCTAGCTGACACTTTCATTAACAAAAAGTCAGAGCGATGACAGGGCCAGTGTGTGGGTCTGTCTGGTTGTTTTTGCATTGTTACAAAGTGCAATTCGGGCCGAAGTCGGGCGGTATGGCTGATGGTCTGATGGCCTGATGGCTTGTGGGATTGTGGACCTGCGGACTCTGGGGGTGTTGGCCATTCAGCTGACAGGGCTGCAGTGCGGCACGTAAATCTAAACAGCCACTGACAGCTTTCAACTGGCACTCACTCCTCCGCTCTTTTTATGTGCGGCTCAAAGTGGGCAGTCGGGGGCACGGGAGAGCCCATCTTGAATGTCATATGGGCCAGGCTCACATACTGCACATACTTTACTATATATATCAATATCCTGGCCATATATCAATATGTGCGCGCTCGCATATATCTACTTTCGTTGGGTTGTTTGTCTGAAATTGACATCGCCTGTATGCTGTATTCAGTACGACCTCCTCTCCCCTTCCCTCGACTGACTGCCGGAACATGGCCAAACAGGGTTTTGGCCTTTTGTTTTAGCCCGGTCTACGACTACTCCTACAGTCTGGCCGAGATTTTATGTTCGCATACATTTTGAGCGCTTTATTGTTTGTCCAATTTCGTGCAACATCGCCCGGTCCGAGCGACAGGGAGAGTAATCGAGTATCCGTTGTTGTCTGTCCAGCCAGGAGTAGGGAGCAGGACTACATGCGGAGTGCTCCATCCCGATGAACGTTAGGTGTTAATCTAATAACTATCAAATGCAGGATGATGGCACTTCAAATTGGTAGGGAAATTGCTGCTAACTAGCTTCGAATGACGAATCTGTCAGGGCAAAAACTAAGGGGATTGCGTGGTTTGCTGCTTTTGTTATTTAGGATTTTATTCACATTTTTAATCCCTTTATTCCTAGACAGAAAGAGACACCTTGGCGGAAAAAATATCGTTATTTATTTTAAATATATAAATTAATATTTAAACAAGATTAAACGGTATGTTGGAATACTTTTTCTGAGAAGTTCAAAGTAAATACATTTACCCCGCATTTTATATTTGCTTGTATTCTTTTCTCTCCCTTTCTTGAGATTAATTTCCCATATAGTAACTCTTTCATTACACAATTAGTTATTGTTTCTCTGTCTGAGTCAGTTTTTCAATTCGGCATTTCAAGCACTGGGAACGGGTCACTTCCGCTGTTAAAACCATTTAGAGTTCAGACTTCAATTCAAACTTATAATGGCCTTTTCTGTGTTTATTTGGTTCAATTGCGCTGGCGGCAGCATAAGAATAATTTCTGCATCGCCAAAATCCCATAAAAATCAACAACTCCGGGACGCGGCACATACGAAAGTCCAACTGCTAACTGCAGGCCCGGTCACAGGAGCAGTCGAGCATTAAATGGGTCCCAGCCGAAGGGGATCTTGGATAGAGCGGGGCGTGGACCCGCTTCCCATGCAGACAAATAAAGTCCCGCTCAGTACTCTAACATTTTTATGAGTCGTAAATCGAAGCGATAAAATCACAAGAAATGGAGATACAAAAACAAAATAGCCTGGAAAACGACAACGAGAGAGGTCAGTCCGGAGTCCAGGCCAGACTGGGTTAGGCTGGGCTCTCATCCTACATATCTCTCATAAGTCACACGATAAATTCTGCAACATTGCGCTAATGACAACAAGAGCACTTTGCAAAAGTCGAAAAAACTTATCAAGAAGTTTTAATTTGAAATAAGATAATATCTCTTAAAATTACTTAATAAATAATATTAACATTTCAGAAATAAAAGGAAGAAATAGACCACTGATAGTGTTTCTACAAACTCAGGAAAATTTTTTGGGAACATACAAGTTATTCAGACTAAGCAGGTGCAGGTTTATACAATTTGTATTGATTCTTGCAATTATTACTTCATCTTTTATTTAAAATATATAATAAATATTATTTAAAAACCCAGAATATGTAAAAAATATTTGTACGAGTGCATTTTAGATCGAGAGATGCCGCCCCAGTGTCCTGCAAATGGCGGAAGTTCATTATTGTCAGTGATTAATGTCAAGAAGCGCGGACAGATCCTGGGCCAGGGATGTGGAGCCTGGCCCTGGGCCTGGGCCACATAAGTTAGCTGTTGCTGTCAGTTTGGCACAAAACCGAACCGCCGGACTGCAAAAAGCTGGAAAGCTGGAAAAAAAAAATTCGGTAGCCAGAGCTTGCAGGGCCCGAGGCCGTGGCAAAAACCGGAGACCAGAGCACTGTGGGACGGACAGGCTGTTGACATCCTGGAATGTCACTCCGTCCGTCAGTTAGCAGGAAAATGCATTGCTGCCAGCTGCCAACGTGATTAGCGCGTTGATTTGGCAACCGATTGCCGGGCGCAGTGCATCCGAGCCAGCATTTCAGCCATCCTCAACAGGGTTTGACTTGCCAACGCCAGCTCCGAGGCATTTACTTCTGCCGGATATGGCCTTAAACTTATGCAACGCTAAGCGGCATTGACAACGGCACGCACACATCGCTCTTCCGGGTTCGGGGTTCAGGGTTGGAGCAACCCCCTCCTCTGACGGTTCAATGTACGACGAGTGAAATTAATTTCAAACAATGCAGCAAACTGCGAAGACAACAGAACAGGAGAAGCTAAAACCCCACGACAGCAGAAGCAAATTAAATAAAAATTCCAGCATGAACGCTGCTACTGGAGGAGTTGAGGTTGAATATCACTGAAAATAAATTTGATTAAGAAATAATAAGAGGTGTTTTCTGGCTATTTATTAATTTTTAAGTATTTAATAAGTCAAATTCAAATAGATGTTTGTTAGGAAATTCAAAAGTCTTTGGTTTTTGAAAGTGATAAAATTAATATACGGATCGTTTACGAACTTAGAGTAAAAATGTAAAGCAAACTTTAAATTTATTTATATTTTAACATCCTAATTATCCAGTCAAAATATAATTTAATATACAATAATCCGCAAATGCTCACAACATATAATTTTCACAAAGTATTAAGGATACATTACTATTTATTCTAATTTAAAAATATTATAAAGATTGCTTGCATTAATTAGTATAAATGTTATATAATTTATAAGAAGTTATCTCTCTTTATTCTCTTATTTCCATATACTTTTTTTTATTTCTTATTAATTCGATTTCAACTTTGTCTCAGTGTTAAGGACATCAGCTAGCTAAGGACCCTAAGGAGCTGAGTAGATTGCCAGCCATATGACAGACTCAATCTACGTGCCTCGAGTCGATGAGTAAGCCAAGTTAGGGCCAAGCAAAAAAGGCAAGCCCAAGCCAAAACCGAAGTTGTCGAAAATTATTTCGTTTTAATTATGCCAAAGGGCTCTGTCGAAGGACGTGTCGAAATGTGTCGCCATTTTGCATGCACTCTAAATGAAATCACGTCACCGATTTATCCCACCTCCCGGCGCTTCAGGTTGCCTACAACTTTCCGTTGTCATTATCAATTTGAGTTAATTGCCGCAGCCGTCGTGGCCAGAAAGTTGCCATATTTGTGTCGGCTGCTGCTGCTGCTCCTGCCGCCATTGCTGTTGTGTTGCGCCATCACTTCCGGTCTGGGGATCCCCTTACCTTCCCACCAGACGACTTCTCCCGCTTCTCCGCCAGACGACGCGACAACGCATTGTCTGCGACTGTTTGAAAGCGTTTAGTCGAAATTTATTTGTATTACATGCCAAAAACTGCAGACACTCTTATGACAGCACGGGGACGGGGGGGAAAGTGTTGAATTATTAAATTAAGTACTTGTTTGATTATGGCATAAATTCCCTTGTACAACAGCGACAGGTGTAAGCAAGGAGTTGAGTGCCTGCGGCGATTACATAGAACAGGTGCGAAACTAACGCGAATTAACGAAAATTAAAAGTTACTTAAGCATATGAAGTCAAATTCACGAAGAAAGTCTATTCAAAAAGTATCTTCTATTAAGTGTGCAGTAAAGTTATGACTTCTCTTACATAGCAATATCTTTACTTTTCATTTTTGTGAGAGTTTCCAAGTAATAGGCATCTTATTGTCGATAGTAACGGTCTTTTACTTTTTTCAAAGCTTTTAAAGCTTTACTATATAATATATAATTCATTGATAATAATTTATCAACTAAACTCAAGCTCCAAAGGGAAATGACCTCAATAAATATGATAAACGGAAGTTGTAAAAAATTGATAATGAAAAAAGCTTAAGTATTATAGGAAAAGGAAGTAAAAGAATGGAAGCTAGCTTAGGCACGCCGAAGTTTGTATACCCTTGTAGATTGCCATTGAATCATTAATAAGTTATCCATTTATAATATCATATGAATTACTTTCATATTCATATTAATTTTACAGTTTTACTTATTTGAAACATTTTTTTAAATTTACAGTTTACACTTTCCTCTAAGTTTACCGATCGTTCCTATGGCAGCTAAATTATGTATATACTTAAAAAATTATAAATAATACTAAAACGCATAATAAACTTTAAAAAAAAATTCAATTGGTTCTTTTTATTGAATTTTTTGCTTCAAAACCTGTTAATTTATTGGATTTTAAAAACTACTTTCTGGGAAAGAAAGCACTGATCAGAAGTTCCAGAAGTTCCCTCTGTTTCAATGAACACTTGTGACAAAGCAGCCTTTTATCAACTATTGTTTATTACTGCGTAAATAAGCATTGTTTATATATATTCACTTCATTCGTTATAAAGTCTCATAGCAGATTACATGAATTGAACCCTAGGGCACTGCACAGTTTACTAAATAAAGAAACTTGTTTACACTTAAGAAATCACCTATTATGGACTAAAACTTGTAAATAAATAAAAATTGTTATAAATTCAAATACCAACCCCTTTTTATTAAATTAAATTTGGGTAAAATAATTATACAACATTGGCATCCAGTTCGCAAACAAAGGCTATTTTCTTGTCGCACTGCTCCACACCCATCACCACCTCTTCGCCGGTGAACTCTAAGTAGACACAGAAGCCATCCTTAAACTTTCCATTCGGTGGATTGGTGGCCACAAAGTTAGTAAAGTTCATTGGATGGGGATCCTGATGCCAGAAAAACTGCACCAGAGTGCTGTGATCAATATCCTTCGGGTCGGACAGTCTTCCGCGGTGGCCTCCGCTCCAAAATTTGGCGTGAGTTTTGGCATGGGCGCCATAACGCATATAGTTGGAAATTAGGCGCATTTCCTCGGAGCTACGAATGGTCACCAGTCGGGCCTTGGAGTCGATCGTCTCACATCCAAAGTTTGCATGCAACCAATCCATCTAAAGATTACATAATTACATAAATACGAAGCAGTCATGATTCATTCATTCATTTACTTATTTATTTAAAAGCTTACTCACTATGACGGGTACGCTGAAAACGCGGTTCCTGTAGGATATTTTGTAGTATTCATATGTGGGCTGGAAAAAAGGTCCTTTAGCAATTAGAACCACACAATAGTCACTTTACACTTACAGGTTTGTTGGAGGAGAAGAAAAAGCAACGCTCGCCAATGTTTACAAAGGGTTTTGTGCACAGAGCTGGTTTAAGAACATCACTTTATATAATTTCAATATTACATTTACCACAATTCTAAGTCTCACGCTTGGAAAATTCCTTGAAAATGTATATATAACTGCAGAGCAGGAGCAGTAAGCCAGTCAGACCCACAAAGGACTTGCCCAGTGCCGTCATTTTGGTCACTGAATCGAGTGCAACTGAAGGTGTACAGCTGAAAACTCTAGCTTTTTATAGGCCCTACTTCAGAGTTCCGAGAAAAATCAAGTAATTCCAGAAGCCATAGGTGCCAGCCGCAGGGTATTATTTACAAAATAACAAAGACGAAAAAAATATGTAAACATATAAATAAAATATAACAGAATAAAATGAGAGTTATTTGTAAACTTAAATATGTTGTTGTAAATAAAATAATATCAAGTTATTTCACAAGAAAAATGAGACTCAAAATAAATTAAAATATCACTTTAATAACAATTTATGGTATCAGAAATGTTTTTTTCTCTGGTATGAGGTTCTCTATGTCATCCAGTCTCTGAGTCGACTTCCTTTTGGGCTGCCACCTTCGCAGAAGGATCAGGAGACCAAGGCACACTAGGCATCCAAGGATCAGCTCAAGCGCTATTCTTGTGGTGGGATCCAGGTAAAGCCAAAGCTGATTCACCGAGAGTTGGTACTCGCAGATGTAGTAGTCGTCCATGCCGTAGGATGGACGCATGTACAGCGAGTTGTTGGTCAGTTGAAGACAGAGATAGGTCTTCTCCAGGGACACTTCGGAGCCAGGAGCCCAGCGGACAAAGTTCACCGGGCTATGCACTCCCTCCCAGGTGAAGGGCGGGTCGCTGTAGAAGTTGTGGCCAGAGGTGGCGAAGGTGCTGCCATCGGGATAGCCCCTGGACACGATGTAATCTTCAAGAGCTGTCAGCTCCACCGACGTCTCCACAGAGACTAGGTTACTTACATTTCGCCAGCAATCTCGTCTCGCGAAAAACCAGTCAAAGTAACGTCCCGTCTGAAAAAAAAATAGAAACAAAAGGTAGAGTCATATTTTTATACCATATATTTTTTATAGAAACGATCGGTAAATGTGGAGAAAAATAAAATTTTACTTTTCATGTAAAATATTTAAAAAATGCAAAACTGTAAAAATGAAATGAATACGAAAGTAATTCATATTATATTAAAATGGGGATAGATTATAATTGACACAATTGGAATCTGCAAGAGTATACAACGTCGGGATGCTTCCTTTCTTGTTATTATAGAGACCGATAAGGGACAAAGTTTCACTGAAATGTATTATATATTAACTTACTGTCTTTTCACTGCCTATATAGTAATATCCATCGCCGATCTGCTCGAAAGCCGAGAGACTCTGGCAACCAGCAACCAGAAGAAATAAGAAATAATATTCCGCTCGCATGGCACGACGTTGTTAAGCCGATTTGAGTGAATTTCAAACTGAAAATCATTTTTATAAAAGCACCCTGATAAGTCTGACTTGCCTTACTCATGTGAATTGTCTGATTGTCGGGTTATTTTTCTGGTTCCAAGCGAGGCCCTCCATCTTGGCGAAGGGAGTAAGTATTCAAAACTAACTTTAATCGGATCCAGAGAACTGTGAAGAATGGCAAATATTTTATGCAAAAAATAAATGAGTAAACATCGCACCCTGACATAAGAGAAAGAATATATATACAAATATTTATATGATTATGACGCTCAGTATATATGTATCAACATTTCTTTGTTTTCGAAGAAGATTAATGGTGCAAAGTGCCTTATAAAGACGAGTTATTGCTCATAAATAGAAAATTTGCAGGCGTTAGGTTTAGTTTGATTAAGAACCAAAGCTGTGAGCCTCCTTAAAAGGCTTAGTGTAGTTTGAGTGGTTTTTTTTTTACAATCAAGGTGTAATTGAACGATAAGGTTTATTTTTTCGTGTATATAAATATATATATTTATTGAAGAGAGTAATCAACACCAAGAGATTGATGTTTATGCGGGAATGTTCATATAACAGGAAACCGCAATTGGCTCTGGTTCATTTATTTCTGATTTCTCTTTATACAAACCAGATACTAAAGCCAAGTAACCTTTAACCTTTGTTTTTGTGGTTCTTAGATTATGAGTCTCAAGTTTTAAGCTGACATTAAACATATAAACGAAAACAAAAGTTTTGCAGTAGTCTTCGTCTTCACCTTATTTTGAATTAGGTTATATACAAATTATTTCTAAAACCTGAATACTTTGTGGTTTCCATGAATTTATACGAAAAGTATGATAAGGTCCCTTTTAATGCAAATATATACATACATATATGTAGAAAGTACTATATCAACATCAGACTATATATTATAGCACATTTTTTTAATGAGTAATGTAGATTTATTTACAAATTGTAAACAATTTTTGTGTTTTTTTTTAGGTACAACATACAATAAGAACCTTAAAAAAAACTGTACTATGCGATACAGCATTTCTTTCTTTAAATATAATTAAATATATTTGTATATTTTAATTTAATTAAGCTTGAATAGTTAACACATGACCATAAGGTTTTCATTACGTTTGGTTTAAAATTTTTGTTGCTTGGTAAGCTTTGAAGGTAAACTAACTAATTTATGAACAAATTACATACACTTAATTTTTATAAAACAGATTCATGATTTTTCATATTATATACCCATTTTCTTCAGCTTTACAATTATTTTTTAATTAAACAATTAATTATTAAGTATTTTTCGATCCCGAAATGTGTGCTAAATAATTAGGTACACATGTAGACATATCAACTTAAATCGGCAGATTAGTGGATTACAGATCTCGAGTCGCTATCGGCTAGGGATTGCTCACAAATGTCGACTGCTCGGGTGTAGCAGGATTCGCTGCTCATCACCAGTTCGTCCCCACTCAGCGTCAGGATCAGGCAATTGCGGCCCATATGGGGCGTGGGCTCCTCCGCAGCCCAGTTCGAGTAGTTCATAGGCCGAGCTCGACCAAAGTAGTTCCAGTAGAAGCGATTGTCCAACGGCCAACGGTGGCCGGCGCTCCAGAACTTGGTCCCAGTCGGATAGCCCATCTCGTGCAGGTGCTGCGCCAGGAAGCGCATCTCCTCCTCGCTGTCTAGGCAGACGCGGGACGTCCTCTTATCCTGGTAGCAGAAGTTGTGGAACGATGTGTGCTAAGGGATGACATTGAGTCAGTAAAAAATAAACTAAAATGTGACTCTGTGTTGACTCACCAGCGGCTCCTCATCCGCCACAAAGTAGCAGTAGTTTTCCTGGACCCTCTCGTAGGGAATCCTGCATCGCATAGCATCGGCCATGTGCCGGTGGGCCAGGAAGATCAGCCAGAAGGTCAGGAAGTGTCGCAGGAGAATGCTGGGCTCCACCTTCCGCGTCTGGCGATTCGGCATTGTGCTGAAATAAAACTGCCGATCGTTCGGAATCGGGCCTTATCGCCATGCGCTATCTCGCTGTGAGCTCGATCCATAAAGCGCCGACTTTGTTTTGGTTTTTTTGCGTTACAGATTAAGGCAACTGAGGAACTAGTTCAAGATCGCGATCAAGAAAAGCTTTCCTCAATTTTAAACAAATTTAATTTATAAATTAATTTATAATATTTTTTAAATAAATTTTATTATTTTATAATAATTATTATTTTATAATAAAAAATATTATAAAATAATAAACGTTTTTGAAGAGTATTTAAATTTATACTAGAACCTTGTGGAGATGCAGAGACGTTGATCTAAGCTTTGTTTCTTTTTTTATGAAATTTGTGCAAAATTTTACTTCTTTGTTTCTTTTTACACATATTTTTTTAATAACAACTTAATTATTTTTAGCTAAGTAAACGATTATTCAAATAAGATATTGCAAATAATAGACATTTAAAGGATTAATCAGAATAGATATCCCATGCTGTATATCTGTGAATCCCCCTTTTTTTTAATTCCACGTCGAACGCATCCACATGCAACTTCTGTCTTCGCCGACTGTAATACAATACTTTCCCCTGATCAAACTGTTATACGAAAATTTGGCTGCCTTCAAACTTTTTGTGTGGCTCTATACATGTCTGCTCTCAACCGCCATTAGGTGGCGCCACTGCAGTTTGTCCGTCCTTTTGCGCTAGCCGTCAAGTTAGAAAGAAAAGAAGAGTCAGGGGAGAAAATCGGGCGAGTGCAAATCAGATGTTAGATGCAACCAAGTTCGAATCAAACATTTCTCCTTGCACAGTTCGTGTTATATTATTGTTCCAATAATTTTAGGTTGCACAGTTTTTGAAGTCTGATCATGTTTTAATCTACGAGTCTTATTTAAGAATAATTCTGATAATACAAGTTACTAATTACACATTTTCTTCGGTTTAAATTTGTTACCTTTGTTGACTTGATTTAAACTAAGGTTCAGTTATTCCAAAAACTGTTTTCTTGACCATAACGAGAAAAAATGCTACCAAGTTTTCATATTAATTAATTAAAATTAAAATTTTAATACAGAAAATTATTCTCTTTTAATTTTACCAAACAACAAGAAAGGGAGCATTTATCGCAAACACCAAAGTAATGTCCTTCATGATATATTAAGAGTTTTACATTTAAGGTTTAGCATTTTCCATTACATTTACCTGGCCCTAAAGATTTTCGTAAAATTTAAAACGATATCTTAAATAATACAAACGAGTCATATTTTAAAGTAAGCGGAAATACGAACAGGCAAACGGACATGGCTAGATCGACTCGGCTGTTGCTGCCGATGATATTTATATACTTCGAAAATTACTCCTTTACTGCGTTACAAACTCCTGACTTAAATTATAATTCCCTGCAAAAGTAAAAAAAAAATTTTATGTATTACTTATTTTTTTTAGATTCCTAAACTCATATTGGTTCTTCTCCTTTACAGATTATTTAAAATTTAATTTTAAAATCCGACCTGTTCTCTTAGCAAAGACCTGGTCAAGGAATTAAACCTGAAAACAATATCGGAGGAGTAAGAGAGCCGAAAGAGAATCGACTTTAAGCAAAGAAGAGCGCATTCTGGACTTCACAGCTGTTAATGTGTATCTGTATCTGACGAAGAGAACACGAAGTGCCTTCGGGTCTCTCAGCCGAACGCAAATCGGAATGTATCTCAAAGTTTGTTTTACTCCGCCTGTATCTGGAAATTTTTTTTACTCTTGTCGCACATTCACTCGGACCGAGATGTTGAGAAATTTCAGCGCGTCGGCAATGAAAACGGTCGGGCATAAGTGAAAATCGTAAGGAAAACGGTGAAAACATAGTTAACAAATAGCAGTGTGTGATTTTCTAAGCAATGTGCTAAATTTAATCGAATTTGTGATGGTTTTTCGCGCTAAAATAATGTTTTTGCTGCCACTTTGGTACTAACGACGCCGTCGCAGTCCCACTCGCGCTCTCTCGTTCTCTCTTTGACCGCTCTCTCTCTGTCTCTCGCTTGCCGTTTGCTTTGTGCTGGTCGTTCGCAGCGATTGTTTACGAATTGCGGTGTGTGGCAGAAAATCAAAGAAATCGCGAAAATTGCATCGATTGGAATGGAATCCGCTGGAAAAACAGCGAATATGAGCAGAAAAACACTGTTGCTGTCTCTGCTGACGCTGGCTGCGCTGCTGCTGCACCCGGGCAGCGGCGTTGCGGGACATCTGAATGTTTTCCTGAACCCCGTGGAAGTGATGCGATTACTGGGTAAGTTTCCCCCCACTTTTCACCTCGCTTTTTGTTTTGTTTTTCTTCCCCATCTTCGGGTCGCGCCCTTTGTTATTGATTTCTCTCCTATACCTATCTCCCTCTTTTGCCGTCTCCGTCACCCACGCCGTTCGCAGGCAAAAACAACAGTTGAACGAAATTAGTGTGTCAACCAATTATGGAGATAACTTGAAGTTTTCCATTCATATCTTGGTTCGGTTAAAAAAGCGCACTGTGAAAATATTGGCTTCCCTTAAAAATTATGTTTATTTGTTTGCATTTGGCTTAATTTAGATGCCCTCGCACCAACGCCTCGCCATGCCGCAGGTGTTGTTAAACAGTAAAACAAATAAACAAACATCCCGCAACGGCAAAAGCAGCGAAAGCAACAACAACAGCAACAACAACAAAAACAGCAACCGGGGAACTAACTTTCGTTTGCTTCGTTAGGGAATTTTACGCTTCGTAAAACGAGGATGAAATTGAAGAAGAGGAGGCACAGAGAGGAGAGCAAAAGACACAAGAAAATGCAGCAAATACAGACACACAACAACGGCAGCCACATTAAATTTATTTCACTGTTTGGGGGAATATTTTTGAATATTTCTTGGAACCCAAATTCCTTGGCACCCAAAAACAACAACGAAAACCAAAACAGAAACAACAAAAAAGCTCAAGAACATGCTGAGCGAAGCGAGACAGATAGCGAGGGGGCGACTGAGACAGAGATAGACATGCAAACGAGATGACAACGCGAAGGCGACAACAACACCAGAAACAGAAAAACAAAAACAACGAAAGGCACAGCCAAAACGTGACTGCGAGCATTCGAAGGAGCAGGAAGAGGAAGACGTCGAAGGAGTAGAAGAAGAAGATTATGAGGATGTCGGTGGGGAGGAATACAGGAGTTGCACAGTGGGGTGGAATACATATTTAAACGGAAAGTTAACTTTAAATTGAGAAAAAATATTTATAAATTTTCAGATTAGAAAAATCTCAAGTTTATTTTCCGTAATTTCAATTTAAAAATTAATTTACCGAACTTGTCTCTATAAAATTCAACTTTAAATTAGTTCACTCTCCTCTAACCAAACTCATAATTTTTAGTTTGTATAAAAATTTAAGAATAAATCAAATCTCAAATCTAGCCCACTGTGCCTGTTTTCCATCATCCTAGCCCACTGTATTCGTATTTTTGGCAGTCTTTTGCATGACAAGTCTGTCACTAGTCTCTGCGCCCACTATGCAGTTTCTCTTTTTTCTTTGCTGCAAATCGAAGTTTCTTTACATTTTCTAACCATGTGTGTGGGAGCAGATCCGCCAACGACGACAACGACAATGACGATGCGCATAATTTTGCGTATGCATTCCGGATTGGAGATTTGCGAATTTTGGGGGCGTGAAATCAAGTATGCAGAATGTGCGGCAGATTGAAAGCGACCGTGGGCCGCAGAATGTTGCAACTTGCAGGCAACTTTAGCATCTGAGGGGTAATTAAGACAAAGCTGAAAAGTTTTGCAGACTGGCGTAGGATAAAGACTGCAGCCAGGGGGAATGGAGCAAGGGCTTTGCAGCTTTGTAGCTTTGTACTTCAGCAGTCATAAATCAATTAAGCTGCATAATTTGCATTTGATTTGTGTGCGGAAAAAGGGGTTATGCTACAGTGTGGCTGGGAGTCTGTTCCATTATGAAATTCATTTGCATTTATGCTTAATTTATAGCCCCGCCAATGATCACACAAGTTTGGTTTTTCTCCTTTTGTTCTTCTCGTTATCATCGCCACAGGGGTCGGGTCCCGGCAAAAGTTCAATGCTAAAAAACTTTGAGTCATATAAAGGGTCATAAAGAGTTCCTGGCATCTCTGACAGCCACATGAAATACGATCCGTCGGATCACTGGGTTGGGCTCGCGATCCACCATTGATCGGATCATAATAATATCGTACAGTTCCCCCACCTTTATTCCCATTTCAATTCCAATCATATTCCTCGGAAAGAAAACAGGCACCCAGCAGACGTTTAATGACCTTTTCGCTGCTGTGACACGCGCTACATTTTAAATAGCCGAAAAGTGCATTATTTAAATTTAATTTTATTGCCCCATGCTACAGTTTTCTTATTTTTATCCCTCGTTCTGGTACGTTTTATGGCCCCTTATTGACGCTTCGGAATTTTCCTTTTCTCTACTTTTATTGCCAACAGTTTTTTGGGTGCTTTGATTTAATTTTACTGTTTGTCGCCGTCTAATGAAGCTGCAATTAAGGCCCGAACCGGAGAAGAGGCCAGATTAGGGGCTTCGGCACGATTTTCACACTTTTGAGCCGAAGAAGAATGTGCTAAAATCGCTAAAAACGCCCCCTTTCGAATGATCGATTGGCTAACAACGCTTTGAGCCATAAATTAGCCGCAGATACTCTCGGTTATTCGAATATTCCGGGGAAAACGTTAACGTTAACGTTGGATGTGTTAGATTTACCACCAACTGTGTTAAATGAATTGAGAGCTCGCGGGCCGCTTTTGTTTAGGCCAATTTAAATATTTTCATATTTGCATAGGTATCGGGAAACATATTGATGGCTTTTGTTATTTGAAGTGAGCCGCGGCTAAGCGGCTTACACCGCAAACAAGCTGCCAAAGTACGAGTATCTCGAAGATACACACGACGCGCCGCTACTGTGGCAACTTTTAGCACCTAACCGTCGAAGCTGTTGTATCTGTCGGATGCCCGTAACAAGCCGCCGGCCTGTATCTCGTTTATCCCCCGCTGCACGCTCTCGGCTTAGCTTGTTTTTATATTTTCCCCTCGCATCTGTATCTCTCGTGTTTTGTTAGCCGTCGAGACATTTGCGCGCTTCTCCGGTTTATGGCTTGTTCTTGGCTGCCTTTCCGAGATCTGGCCATCCGATAATTGCGAGCGAACAACTGGGCAGTCGGGGAAGGCATCTCCTCCTGGTCGTGCTAAAAGCCTTCCGAGAAACGCCACCGATCCTCAGACATGAGCCTTGGCTCCTCTTAACGGTTTGCGTACGCCTGCCACATAGATACATGTGGCATATATGATATGATCAGCGGGCATGATCTATATTTTAATTGGTGCTGCCAATTTATGGTCCAGCTAGGCCTTTCGCCTGGCTCTCTTAGCCGCAAACATAATGAAGTGGCCATTAGCTAATGAAGCTGTCCCCCACGAACGACTGAAGAAAACCGAGGGAAAATAAGACTAAGACCAAGACCAAGACCGGCTGCGACAAGAGTTTATGGACCTGATCGTGGCACTTTTTGCTATACGACGTGCCAGTGTTAACAGCTCACCTGACAGATCGTAAAAAGTGCTATCCGAAGGAGTTGACACAGCTGCCTCGTTGCCAGATCTTATCTGTTCAATTAGTGATCGCGAATAGGGGACAGTAAACTCTTCGAACTTGCCTAGATCTAGATCTGTAACGATGTCTTTTTTTCAGTAGAAACTTTAACAAGATAGTTTAAGATTCAATTAATCTTGCTCTATTTCTATGTATTTTTATAATATTTCTATTAAGTTGTTCCAAATCTATATTATTCTTTAATTCATTTTCAACTCCATCTGATTTCCATCTGCTGGCTTGGATAACAGATCATCTGGAGCATCATCAAACCCATTATCCGCTGCGACCTCACTTTATCACGCTGTTCTGGGATCACTTCCGCAGAGGGCTGCCACGGTCCACGATCTTGGGAGATCTTTATCTGGCCGTACGTGACTTATGGCCCAGTCCCAAAAGTTCGTGTCCGGGCATCAAGTTCAATATTTCGATTTGATTTTCAATCTATTTTTAATGCGGTCACTGATCGTGCGGCCTCGCAGGGCTATCGATTACGAATTGATGGGCACTTGGCGGGTCGTAAAGTGTCCCCCAAAACCAAACAAGATCTCTCTTCTCGAATTTCATTACGCTTTTATTTTTTTTTTGTCGATCCCGAGTGCCGCTTTGGGAACTGCGATTTGATTAGGCGTTGCGCCAGATGGGGGGCTCAGAGGCAATTTGCATACTTATTTTATGGGTTCATGTGTCTGGTGGCTGTAAGCCGCCATAAACTTGGCTAAGCCCGGGCTTAAAGCCATTTCCATTACCAGCCGAACTATTGACAAAAAAGCGGCATTTAAACAAATGAAAATCGCATAAACCGATTGCAGGCAATAACAGCAACTGCAGAACTTTCCCGCAAATAAACGATGCTCGTCAAAGGCTTACTGAGGGGCTGACGGCGACTGCGACGTCGACGGCGACTGTGGTTATCACTGGCAACTGACAACTCTGATAACCCCGCCGGGGGCTGCCACAAGCAGGGGGCAGGCAGCGAGAAAGGGGAGCATGTCAATAATAAATATCAGCCATTGTTTGCCGGCTTGTGCTCCCTATACAATATATGGTGCATATATGTATATAGTACATGCAGCACAATATGCATGCATAGTATGGCGAAAAAGGAATAATCATATTTACATTAAACAACAACAAGCGCCATCAATGAAGACCGTTTTTGCTTTTTCTCAGCACTGAGAGAAAATTGGGGCAAATATTTTAGAACTCTATATGTAAAAATATGCAAATAGTTGGTTTTTTGTATCTTCAAATCAAAAGTTGTCACCTTCTTTGATTAATTTCTCAATTTAGATTTTAGTGTAATAATTATTACTTCAAAAGCAATACATATTTTCTCCCAGCATGAAATTGGAACTGCAACTGAGATTATTTCCATGTCACTATGACATGTGGGCGCCGCTGAGGGGGCGTGGCAGCTTTGGGCAACTGCAAAGATGCACATGTATGTAGATGCAGAGTTGCAGTGCGTGCATATGTGGCCTTTGTTGTCGCGGAGCTCTGTTTATTGAGTCGTTCGCTGTTTATTTGGGTTATGCGCTGTGGGAGTTTTGCATTGCAGAAAGTTACATGGAAAGTATCGAAAGGGGTGGCGAATGGTGATGCCCATTGGAACAGAAACAAGCATTCGGCTTGTTCGCTCGTGGAAAGTAACGCGGGAGCATCTAGATGCATCGCTAACTAGGCGTGTAGTACGGGTATCCGTGAGATGCATGTGCCGCTAACACGATTCCGCTGACATTCCCACAATGGAAAAATTCGTGATACGGCTCTGAAGTATTAGGATAGATGGCATGCCTAACTGGCAGATACTGTGGCATCTTCTAGATACGAATCTCGAGGGAGAGATACCTATCTATTTCATGGATATGCATGTCGGGTTGGCTTTAAGGAAGTTTGTTTGGGGAAAATTTGTGGCATATTTAGGTGTTTGGGTTTCTTGATTTGCTTTTTCTTTACTTTAATTTCTATTTAGAATTAGTTTGAGATACTTTATAAGAGGGAAAATGTAACTAAAGTATACTTTTATATGTTTTCTTAAGTAAAAGTCTGCTTTTACAGTATTTTTTACTGGCTATATAACTTTTTCGGAAACCCTTTTATCTTTTAAAGTATCTTTGGTATGCTTCAGTTTCTTGGCAGCTGCAACCTCTCGAAGCTCAATTATCTTCATATGCCATCAGTCTTGACCCGCATCATCCTCCGTTATATATATATTTCTAGGGGGCTGTCCTCTTTTCTCGCCACTCAACACTCGAAAGACAACAGAAAACTGACAAAAAATGAATAACGATTAAGGTTAATTACTATTGATTCTGCCTGTTACAATAAGCCGGCCGGCTGGCTGGCTGGCCGGTCTCAGCCTTTTGTCAGCCGGCCAAGTTGTTTGGAAAACGTCAACTCTGGAAATTTGAATGATTAATTTGAGCTAATTTTCAGAGCCCCCGAGAAAAGGGAAAACAAAATCACAGCGCTAACTGTGCCAAATCGCTGGATCGCTGGCGTTTGCCAGAGCCTGTGCCCCGAAGAAACGGCTAATTTTGCCGGCACAAATTTGTTACAATCAAAAGCCGAAAACGAGAACGAGAACGATGAGCCGGCGGCTAGAAAAAACCATCCGAGCAAGCAGGAAAAAAAATATATATTAGGCAAAACAAAACAAAAGGAGCGTCATTTATCATAACGACGTGAGGCAACTAAGAAACGATTCGCACAGAGATACGGATGCGAGTGGGGTTCGTTTACGATGGTTCCGGGGTCTCCAGGGCTCCGAGGGCTCTGCTGGTGGAGACATGGCTCAAAAACATGTTAAATGTTGACATGTGGTGGGCGGCGTTTTGGGGGGTGGTGCCCGGGGCTTGTAAGCGAGATTGTTGTGCGTGATAAGCCGGGGGCTTTCGAAGGGGGTTCATGGCGTGGGGGCGGTTCCCGGCAGGCGCCGATCATTTGTTTTATTTATTTTGCGATTTGGCCACAAAACTGCACAAAGGATCCGGAACGGCAGATTCCGCAAGCCAATGCAGCCAAAGTGACATATTAGCCATTAGACGGCGGAAGCCCCAGAATATTGGCTGGCATCGGGGGTTGGCAGAGCCAGAGTCGGAGTCAGGGTCTCAGTCTCGGGCCGGAGGCTGCAAAAGTTCAATGCGGTTACGGTGCAGATGGAGTCGCTCAGAGCTGCTCACCATCATTTATCATCTATTGCAATTTTGTTTGCTGGGACAAGATAAAAGACGCCAGCGATTCCCGGGCTGTCCATCTGGCCCACGTACCACTCTGTTTGCTTAAGCAAAATTGCTTGTAGTCCCAGGCTGAGCCAGGGATATTTGTCAACCGAGATAATGGAGAAAGAACGTTCCGAGCTGATGATGGTACAGAACAGTAAATCGAAGGTGTTGCTTTGCCAGTAGTTTTCATAAATTACCCGTCTCCCAGGCTTTGTTTATACATAAATAACCAGGGGTCTATCTACGGAGTAACCTCGATTTATTATCCGAAAGACCTATTAGATTGACAGCTAACTTTTTAAATTAAATACCTTTTACGAGGAGGATAAGGAATGTGTGGAGTTGCCGTATTAATCTTGTTTCCAGCTAATAAACTTAATAGCCTTTCAAATACTAGAAACATTTTTCCTTTTGAAAACTCCTATCGTTTGACTTCCCACACAAAGCACCACTCCCAGCACAGAAGAGCTGGAGTTATGAGATGGTCGCTACCAATCCACTGACCCCAGAGAGTGACCCCGGTGAAAACTCTAATTTTTTTTTGCTGGTCTTTGTTTTCGGTCTTGGGCTGGGGGAAAAATCAGCATAGGAAATCGGCTTGGCGGAAAGCACTTCACGAATTGCAACGCTAATTACACGAAACTGGAAACCGAACCGCAGACATTTTGGTTGTGTTTTTTTATATTTCGGTGTGCGAGTGTCTCCGTCCAGTTGTTCGGCAGTTCTGTCAGGCCGCTTCTCATCCTCCTCCTGTTACTCCTGCTCCTGGCGGCGCTGTAACAATGGTCACGACTGTGACTCTGAGCAGTAGCAAGCTATTAAAAAGTCGCAAAAAATAGTCGCTGCGACAGCGTCATGACTGCACGCTCCGAAAAATTCGACATACGATATGGGAGACTCTCGACGCCACCGCCAGCCCCACATCCTCCAGCAGATCCTAGTCGCAGGCACGCCCACACAGCAGAATATATCACTGGAACTGTTTCATTTTAGGAAAGTTCCATTAAAGGGAAGATTTTTACAAAATTTAAATATTTACAACTTTCCAATAAAGAAATGAATATTTCTTTTTATTTCTTTATTGAATATCTCCTTAAATGAAGAGTTTGCTTTAAAATTCTTGTCAGATTCCCCTGTTTCTGCAAGAATTTTCTCCTTGTGCATTGGTAAAAAAGCAGCCAGTTATGAACACGAGGATAATACGAGTACAAAAAGGTTAAAAAAGTTCAAGAGCCGACCCGCGTTGGGCACATGCAAGTGACATTTGCTCGTGACATGAGGTAGACGACAGCGTATCCACTCCAAGACACGGGCCCCACCAAGCCCATCCCAGCTCCTAGGCCCTGCTCCTCGTAAAAATGCAATAGAGCGGCAACTTTCACATGAACCTGTGAACTCCTGGCCATCCTGGAGATGTCTCTCCGGATCTAAGGCCCGGTGAAAAGGGTCAATGGAAGCGTGTGTCTGAGGAGCTGCTCCTGCAGAGAAGAGCAAGGGGATGGGTCGCGTTGCATTTGATTAAGTCATGGGCGCTATTTTTAAAATGCTGCCGAGGAATTTGTCGTGGCCGCAGCAACTCAGCGGCAGCAACAACAGCGTCACAGGGCAACACCAACGTGCAACATGTTGCACATTGCAGGGGAAGTCGGCAACTTTAGCTGGAAAGTCTAGGCTTCAGTCAATGCACTTGGGAAAATTTGATGGAAAAGAATCTCATTTAAATGTATTTTCTAAATATCTCAAAGTAAGAATGTTGTATAACGTTTAAGATTAATTGATCTCTTAAGACAAGTTATCTTAATTCTAACTTTATTACATGATGGTTACATACTTTTTTTTTAACGTGTTTCACAGTGAGTTTAAGTCTTTTATCTTTAGTTGTGTTAATTTTCACAAGTTACTGTGAAAACTTGATGACAGAACGCACTTCTTAGCTTTGATATTACATAGATCTGCTTATTTTTATTAAGATAATACCGAGACCACACTTTCTGTGTCTATTTTTGCAAGTGCATGTGCATATACCCGGGTGTCTGACACAATTTATACGCCACCCAGTTGAGCCATTGGCCGGGAATGCCTGTGGCAGTGCCTGCCTCCGTCTATTTCTATATTCACGTCGGCGTCTGGGACGCTGCTGCTGTCTGTGGGTCTGTCTACCTACAAGCTCGCTGATTTTTATTGTTATTGCCAGTTGTCAAAGGAAGTGCGCGCCACGTTCCGTCGGGTGTTCCAGCGATTTTCGTAAATTATTTCCTGGCCCGGGAGTTTGCCAAAGGCTGCTGTCGGTTCTCGTATTTGTATATGGGAGGGCCTCCTTGGGGGATAAGTTGAATGCACCGAAAAGTTGTGCACCGAGCTGGAAATGTAAAATTGGGCAATGAGGGCCCAGTCACTGTTGGTCCACACAACGAGTTCAATTGGCGTGTGTGTGTGTTCTGTGTGTGGTCCGTGGAAGCCTCGTTAAGAACGAGGGACGAACCCATATGAGCTACCTGCTGGCATCATCATTATCATTAGCATAAGACGTCATAACAAACCAAATGAGTTGGCAATCGCGGCCAGACATCTCAGAATCTCCGAAAAAAAGAAAGACAAACATAAATAAAAACTCTGTCGAAGATGTTTCATTAACTGGAAACGACCCGGGTCAAACCGCAACACAGGCAATCGAAGCCTACCTCGCTCTTGTTTTGCCAACCTCGGGGATCGGGCACTCGTCGTGTGTTTGCAGTTGCTACTCCCTAAATCCAGTTCGTGTTCTTGTGTTCCACATAGATTTCCAAGGGACAGATTTAGATACAGATACAACTGGCGATAAACTCGAGAATATTTCCAAGGAATCCCCCGAACTCGAGCGCTTGTTCTTGGTTTGTTTATTTATATAAAACTGTTGCTGGCGACTGTCTGCTGGATCGGGTTAAGCAAACAAGCCTCAAGATAAATCTCTCGGGGGAAAACTCATTGCTCTGAGTGCATCCGAGAAGATTTACATGCAAAGTAGTCGATGAGTTTGTTTTATCAACTAGCACAGGTGATGGAACGAGGGGGAATATATATAAAAACAAGCTAAGTTTTGGAAGTAGGATTTCAGAAGTATTCGGTGAACTTGAGGCAAAGAGAACTTTGTATTTTGAGGGCTTAAAGGGGCCACACTTAAAAGAGAGAACGGGATTTAATATATTCTTTCAAATGTTTAAATGATATCTTTTTATACTTATACTTATTTATCTGAATTATTTACTTATTTCCAGGTGTCTCTGCTGAGGTTTACTACGTTCGCGAAGGACTCATCAACAACTATGCCCTGAACTTCATTGTCCCCGTTCCGGCGAATGTCAGGGACATCAGCTTTACCTGGCAGTCGCTGGCGGGACGGGGACTGCCCTACAGCATCAATGTGGTCAGCTCGGATCTGGAGGTGCTGCCACGTCCGGCGATCAATGTCTCCCACAGCGGTGAGATCCCCACCAGCATTCAGACTTGGGCCATTGCCCTCAAGTGTACTGGACTAAAGGCCGCTGAGGTGGACGTCACTATCAGCCTGGAGGTGGTGCTGAATCGCTCACTGAACAATGTAACCCACCTGGTGTTCCGGCGCAAGAAGATCTGCCTGTTGAACGACAGTGCTGAAGATCCCTCGGAAGATGTGGATGATCCGCAGCTGCTGGAGACTGTGATGTTGCCGCCCACTGGCCTGATCACTCTGGTAGTGGGTGTGTCCGTGGCCATGGGATCGGTTTGCTGTCTGCTGATGATTGCCTACTGTATCCGGGGAGCGGCCAACAAGCGGCAGCATCACCAGCATGGCGGACAGCCCATGAGGACATCCAGTTTCCAGAGACTGAACACCCACCCGCCCTGCCAGTCCTCCATGGGCTCGGCGGCCTACATGACGCCCTCGATCATAGCCCCGGTGCACGGTTCCTCCCTGCCGCGCAAGGTGCCCGTGTCCGTGGAGCAGCAACATCCCGAGGAGCTGCATCGTCGCATCTCTGAGCTGACCGTGGAGCGCTGCCGTGTGCGTCTGTCTAGCCTGTTGCAAGAAGGTACCTTCGGACGCGTGTATCGCGGCACCTACAACGACAACCAGGATGTGATAGTGAAAACAGTGGCCCAGCATGCCAGCCAGATGCAGGTGCTACTTCTGCTCCAGGAGGGAATGCTGCTGTACGGCGCCTCGCATCCCGGAATACTCTCCGTCCTGGGCGTTTCCATCGAAGACCACACCACGCCCTTCGTCCTTTATCCCGCTCTGAACAACACCCGCAACCTGAAGTTATTCTTGAACGATCCGGCTTGTGCCCGCACCGTGACCACCATTCAGATTGTGATGATGGCCTCGCAGCTGTCCATGGCTCTGGATCACCTGCACAGCCACGGAGTGGTGCACAAGGATATAGCCACCAGGAACTGTGTGTAAGTAGAATTATAGTATAGTTTATAAAATATCTAAGTATATTTAAGGCTAACCAGGAACATTAGATATTGTATATAAACAAGAATGCGGTGGAATAAACATTGCTTTGAGCTAGCTGCTTATTTATAAACATTGATTTTGTTGTGAATATTCACTCTTGCTCAGCCTTGAAGGTTAATCAAAATTTATGATCAGTTCTATATCGGATTTATTGCTAGAGAATTCTTTATTGCTTGGAAAAGTATATTATGTAGGGAATTTTGCAATGTTTCTGGTAAACAACGAAAGATTTATTTACGACAAAAAATAGCTTTTTAACTTAACTCTTTTACACTAGTTTTTTGAATTTTATGTTTTAAATAGTAAAAAAAATATATATAAAATGCAGTTATAAATAGAAGAACCCTTAATCCCTTTAAATACTTTTCGAATATTTCGAGAAACTGTTTTTTTCTGCAGTTAATGCTTTTTTTTATAGGTTTGTTAGGCTATTTTATTTATATTTAATAGTGCTTAAAATAGGGTGTCAAAGAAGTAATAAAATCTTTAATTATATACCCTAACATTCCGATTAATTTCATTATCTTCACCTTTCAGCATCGACGATCAGCTGCGCGTTAAGCTGTCGGACAGCTCGCTGTCGCGCGACCTCTTCCCCGCGGACTACAACTGCCTGGGGGACAGCGAGAACCGGCCGGTGAAGTGGATGTCGCTGGAGGCACTGCAGCACAAGCAGTTCTCCGAGGCCAGCGACTCGTGGGCCTTCGGGGTGCTGATGTGGGAGCTGTGCACTTCGGCCAAGCAGCCCTACGCCGAGGTGGATCCCTTCGAGATGGAGCACTACCTGAAGGATGGCTACCGTCTGGCCCAGCCCTTCAACTGCCCCGACGAGCTGTGAGTATTATAATCGCATAGATCTTGTTAGATCGAGCCTGACTAATTGGATTATCTCTTATCTCGTTAAAGGTTCACGATTATGGCCTATTGTTGGGCCCTTCTACCTGGCGAGCGCCCGACCTTTGCCCAGCTGCAGTCTTGCCTCTCCGAATTCTATTCACAAATCACGCGCTATGTCTAGGATGTCGATCCAAAAAGGGGTTCCGCTCTTCTGAAGAGTGGAACCGGTTGCGTAGAGGTCCCTCCAGGACCTTACCCAAACAAAAAAAAAAGTCCTGTAGCTTACTCGCATTTGTTTTATACGTTAGCCTCCCCTCATCTGTACATATAGTTAACACATTCAGCTCTTTAGGTACTTATCTCTAAGCTTATTCTACGAAATACTTGACTTCTTCCACGAAATTCACATAGAACACACAGTTTTTTCTCCTAATATCCACCACATCTAGATAAAGCCCGAATGCCGAAATCAAATATAGTGATATTTATCAATAGACTTAGTTGTACCGTATACGTAAGTTTTAACGAAACACATAACATACATATTTATGAAGCATATTCTATACATGTTTAGCATTTCGACAATTTACCGTTTATATATATATATATTATATATGAGAGATTAAAACATGATATACAAATATATACACACATATATGCCAAAACAATTCCAGAAATTACCAATTTGTTTTTATTCGATTTTATGGTTGCGCCGTTAAGGTTTTATCGCCGCATTTCGAAGGGTTCTTTTCCAGCTGAAGTCACGCCCTCGCCCTTGTCGGGACTTAGGCTCTCGCTTGCTTTTCCACTTTTCCACAATTCCATTGAAAAGTCGCCCAGGCAAATGAAGGAAATTTACGGCCTTACCACTTGAGGGCACCGAAGGAAAACGGCCGGGTAACAAAGTTACGTTCACCCACACAAATTAGCCATAAATTTTAATTTTACATGACAATGTTTTGGGCCGAAGTGAGAAGTAGGGAAGGCTGAAAGGAATTTTTCCAAGATGAATCAATTTTTTGCTTTTGGGTAGCGTGTCCTTGGCAGCGAACATAGATGAGCTGAGCAATATATATCCCGAGAACGAACAGTGTAGCCCGCAAATAGCATGTGCTACACATGTCCTGCGTCCTTCGGCCATTGTGTGTATTTGAGTGAGTGTTCGTGGGCGGGCGGGACGTCCTTCTTCCACTTGGGAAGCCATTGCCAGAGAGACGACGACGACGACGACATATCGTAAATATTTTGACAGAATCGCCTTTTGCTTTTGCCTTGCCGTTTTGGCCATTGTTACCCAGCATCAACTTCCTTTATCCTTGGCACCTGCTGCCCCGCAGCTCACACAACACACCAAACGCACACACAACATCAACAACTATAGTGTTCTCCTACCTCCTGGTAATCCTTGTGTTTGTGTGACTTGACCTGCTCCGTTTGCCATGGCATTCCTGGTTATGGCCTTAAGCGGCTTTAAACTTGCTGCCTGTTGCTGTTCCTGTTCCTGTTGTGTGACTTGTCCCCGTTGCTGCTAATATGTCGTATATTCCCCGGACGATGGCATTACGAGTCCCTCGAAACGCAAACAGTTTGCTTAAGCGCATAGTTTGTTTATACTTATTAGTTGATAATGTGGCATGCTAAACTATTGTTAGGGGATCTAGGAGGACGACAGGTGCTGGTGATGGTTCACAATGGGTTAAATGTGTTACTGCTCTGAGGATAAAGTTGAAGACCTCCATCTTTCTTGGAAAATCAACTTAGAACCTAGCTCATTATAAATATATAGTATCTTTCTCTATAAGTAATATCATTAGCTGGAAAATCCCATCACGATCGTGTACGATCCCTGTCCATGTTGCATTCTGCACTTCCTCCCCATCCCCTTAGATTGCTCCCGCTGTAAACAAGCTTCCCAGACGATAAGCAAAATACTGTCTCGCATTTCCGGCTTCTGTTTGGGGCGCCACCGTCAGACAAGCCCCACCAACACTGATTCCACCCACTCCCACTCCGACTCATCAATGGCCATGTACTCTTCGAACATTTCGCTGGAAGCCAAAAAGGGGTTCCCGAGTTGGAGGCGGGGTGCCACCATTTCCATTTCACATGGCCATGCGATTTCCATGTACATCGATGTCTGCCTCAAGTGGCAGCCGCCGTCTCTCGGAGCTCCGCCCTGCCACCCGCACTCGCTCTCCGACTGCGCTTCGGTGATAATTTAAAAAGTTTATATGGCCAAACTGCCACGGATTGCCAGTGCTGCCGTTGCTTTGCACCATTCTAATGACAACTTAAATAAACAACAACAATGGGGCAATGCTTGGAAAATTTGTTGGGAGAAAATCCACCAAAGGGCTCGAGAAATGGGTATGAATTCGAGGGGATAAAACCGACGCTTTGATACCTAGAATTGGAATTTTTACAATAATGATTACAATTTAAAAATGAAATATATATTCATATAAAAATATTCCTTGTATCGAAATTTTTAATAAATATTGGTATACTTTAATGATTAATATCTTAAAATGTATTTAGATACATATTAAAACACAAAAACCTACATAATTTTGGAGTTAACAAGTAATTCTTATTTAAACTAACAGATAAACTTTATAATTTCTAAAATACAAAGTATCTTAAAGTTTGTAAGTACACTGTTTTCTTAAAACAAAAAATCACGTTAAATAAATATTTCCAGTTCGAATATACCCCGATTTCCCTAACATTCCGCTATTAAAAACGATCCCAGAGGAAAATGGAAGTTCAAGTTTCCCATCGTCTACGGCGGGCCATTGTGTGAAAATATTTATTTTCTATAAATTATTTTCGATTATCGTTCGCAGCCTGCTCTCTCAGCTGCTGAGGAACTAAATAAATACGCCGAGCTGCAATTAAAGCTAAACAAAATGCATAATTTCTGGTCATTTGTCGATAAGCCGGGAATCGAGGGGGAAAATATCGAATCGCCCCGCTGTTATCCGGGGGAGCAGCGGCACAATTTATGCGGCTTGCTTCCGCTAATGGAATTTTAATGTTTCATTGGAAGTAGACGCATAAATTTTGCTATTTTGGTCAGAAAATACCAATATTGGACCCAGTTGGAGAAAAATCTCATTGGGTTTCCTATATAATTTTACAATCCGACGGCTAACAAGTGAAATGTTGTTAGGAGTAAAAGAGTTTGGCCCATTTAGTCCATTGGCGCCGCAATTTCAGTGAACTGAAAAACACACAAATAAATAGAATAACCGAAACATTTTTGAATTGGTTTTAATTGGAAGACAGCAGGTAACACCGAGGGACACTGCCCTAGAGCTGAAAATTGAACGGATTTATGTGTTTGTGCTGTGCAGCTCTTTGGGTTTCATTGTTTACAGGAAAAATATAACATACAAATAATTTAATTACAATTGGGAAATTGTAGCTGTTCCGATTTTGTTGTATATAAAAAATAAAGTTGTATGTGAACTAGTTATATTTTATTGTTTTACAAAGGCAAAGATTTTTTTAAAAAATGCTTTTGAACATGGAAACAGATCCAAGGTTCATAATATTCCTTCACTGACACATCGTTTATATTTCTATATATTTTTCAAAATGAATACTTCTAAATACAGGTCATTTCCTTTAACTCCTTTTGGATATCCTCACCGAAAGGACACACCCACAGGGCCACTCTTTATAAACATATTCGATTGCACATTTTGCTTGGATAGCAGAGTCTGTTGCAACTATTTGCCTGATAGGAAAGTGTAAGTCCTAACTGAGTTATTCACGCAAATCCTTTAATGCCATTTATCATACAAGCTGCACACACACACACACGAATTTTAAATTCATGTAAAGTACAACGCATCCTGCCACTGGTACCGAGCCTGATCCCTTGGCAAGAACAACATTAAATTGAAACAAATTGAACATAAAAAGCATTCAAAATAAGGCAAACACCTCGACGATGAAGAAGGTGCCAGGACTCTGGAGCCGGGAGCCAGGACCGAGGACGCAGGACCCAGAATTCAGGACACAGACGAAGACGAGTTGCTGCCAAGGTAAACACACAACGACACCGAAAACTACGAGAAAAAGTTCCTAGTGGGAAGTTAATTTTTTTCCCCTGTGTTGCAGCTGCACGGAGAGAAAAAAGAAATGATTTAAAATTAATCAGGAAATATTATGGGACTTTATCATTCTACAAAGATAACTATAACATGAAATATTTATAAATCGATAATTTTTATGGATTTATTTATGTTTTGAAGAGAATTACCAAAAAACAAAAAATCGTAATAGAAAAAACTGGTCTTATTATTATTAAAATCTTAAGAAATAGAACCGAGTTCCGGAATTAAGAATTACCTTATTTATTCCTAACTTATTATTTATAGGTAGAAGAAACTAAACTTAACCTTATTGGCTGAAGCGATAAATGAAGAAAAATTACTTTAAATGAGGTCAAACTTGAACTCTTAAGTCCTACGAACCTCTCAAAATCCAAACAATAAGATTGAAATAATCAAATTTTATAAAACGGAAATAAAATAAAACCCGGAAATATTTGTAACAATTTTCCCAGTGCACGTTTGACTGAAAATCAGGCAAAGGTACACAACAGCAAAGGGGAAGGGCATAGGAAACGGAAGTATTTTCTGTTGATACTGAACTCAATTTAGACGAAATCAAGTCAAACATGGCAGCTACCAGGGCGCAGGGTAGGGGCAGGGGCAGGGGCAGGAGCTGGTGTCGTGGAAAGCGGCCACAGGAAATGTTGTAGTAAATCATGTGGGAGCCGTGAGGTAAGTGGGAGCCAGAGGATGTGGGTTGTGTGCAGATGCCAAAGAAATGCGAAATGTGAAATGCTCAAGACGATGTCCTGCCTCCCGCTCCGCCCCTGAAGAAGTTGACAAAAATACAAGCACCCAAGGAGAAAAGGAAAAAAAAGAGGAGACCAAACTCGGGGCTTGATTGATGTTTGTGCTGTTAGTTGTTGTTTGCGCGGGTGGCCCGGCCATAGGAGGTCGGGGGTATTAAAGTTTCGATTAAAGATTTCGATTTGAGGCGGACAGCAATTTGGTCTGTCAAGCGGGAGAGTGGCCACTAATCAATCCTTGTCCAAATATTTATACGTTCCCAACTAAATGAATCCAGTGCAAAGTGAAAGTCACGGATTTAGTAACGAAATGACAAGGAAAAAATAGGATATACTTCGTTTCTATTGCGAGTAGCAGTAGGGAAAAGTGACGCGAATTCAGGGCATCCTTTGAGATTGGGTGTTGGGGGTTTCGAAAGTTTTTAATTGGAAAAATATTAAGGAATACAAATAATTGGGATAAATAACTTATTATCCAAATGGAAGTTAATTCATTTTTGGCTAAGTTCCGATCGATTTCTATGCAAGGATTCTTCGGCTTCTCGAAGTTAACTTCCCTTGTTGTTTTATATATAAGTGTTACTCAACAAATTGCATATACCCCTAAGCCCTAAGGGGTACAAAAAAATAAAAAAATAACAAGAAAAAACAGTTCCATGTCGCCATTTCTCTTACGCCAACTCCGAGGCTCGTTTTAATGGTCTGAGCTCTCGTTTTGCTCGTTTCGAAAGGACTCCGAGGCTCGGCTCCAGCCGGATTTAGGGTTAGAGTTAGGTGCTCTCAGCATGTGGTGCCGGGGATTTGGTGTCCTTGCTGGCCGTCCGCACTTTCACTGCCCGCCGCGCTCTATTTACAGTTTTTGGGACAGCACGAAGGCGAGAAAGAGGACGAGGACGAGGACGAGGACGATGAGGGGACTCCTGTGGCCGGGGACATTGAGGATTTGCCGGAATTGTGTTTGGTAAACATTTTCGGCTCTCTGTTGTTTTTAATAAGAAAATTGGCCAAAGGCCACACACACGGACACAGCGAACACAGCGGACATGGCGAAATAGCGGCGCAGTAGAGTGGGATTTCGTATCCCAGATTGCTTTTAAATTTTGGCTTGAGTCCTGGTTTTCCCCTGGTTTATTTTCTTTGCTTTGTCCTGCTGGTGATTTATGTGTTTGTTTTGGGCCGCTCTGTGGGTCAAGCCGTGGACGAGTGGAACCGTTTATAGGAATTAGTCGGGTGTAGCAGCAGTTCAGCTCGGATCAGACCCAGACTGTTGGATTCTGGATGCTGTCTGAATAAACAAAAGCCGAAAAAAAATCCGAAAAGCAATTGAGTTGACAATATCCACCCCAGTCCCAGCTCTCTGCCTCCCTCCAGCGATAGAAATAGACTTCGATTACAATCTTGAAAGAAAACACAAGGCAGACGAAACTAATTCCCTAAACAAATGGAAATATGCATTGGATTTTCCCCACATTCTCCACATTAAAATGTAAATAAATATGGAAAATATGGCACAGAGAGTACGAAATAAAATGTCTCTCGAGGTAGACAACATCAAAAGCCAGGCGAGCGATAAAATCACAGTCGAAATAATCACGAGAAAGGGGAGACTTCTGCTCGGAGCAGGGGGGCCCACACTTATCGCTGGCATCAGCAGGGGCGAAAGGGTAGCCCCCAGTATCTTTCCCAGATTCGATTTAGGGAAACCCTTGGTTCTGGGCGCAATCAATTAGGCCGCTCCAAAAAGGTAAACAAGCCCAGACGAGCCCCGAAAAAATCTCTGGCCATAATCATGTCTGATGGGGATGCTGATGCTGCTGCTGATGATGATGATGATGCTGCGGCTCGGCTCCCGTTGACAGAGGCTCCGGTCTTTAAGAGACGCCAGCCTAGACGCAATTCATTTGCCGATAATCTCTCGGACTGAGACTCTTTAAGCCAACTGATTAATGTTGATTATTATTATCGGATCCATCAGATCTGATTTTGGAACGGGGCAACTTTTCATTTGCTTGATTTGATAAATGAATGGGAATATGGCAGAACCCTTAGCCTTCGCCTCCCGGCTAAATTAAGGATTTCCGAGGACTTTGACAGCTGATTGGGTTTTCGAAAAGGCAGAGAGTGAAAATTCTCAATTAATGATACCTTTTTTCAATCGAAACGCGCTAATGAAGGCTTTTAGTGTCTCAGAAATAAAAGCTTTTTGATTTATTTACACGTGTGACATTGATTGAGGGATATATGGACAAATTAAAAGAGTTTTAAGAAGGTAAACCTACGGCATAATACATTTGTAAAGTCGAGTTTAAAAGGTTTTTCCTGTAAGAAGCTAAAATCAAAATCTAGTACAAGACATACAACTTTTTAAACAAAAGAATAACTGAAAACACCATATATTAGGCATCTTTTAGTTTCTTAATTTTGTGCTGAGCTTCTACATTTTTTTCTGAGTGCATTCATTCACATCCAGCTCAGGATCAACTAATTTCCGCTCCGCCAGTCACACGGCTGGAAAATCCATGACAATAGAGATTTCTATTTAAATCATAACCAGCTTTCCTCCAAAGTACCTTATTTGTCAACTCAGTAACTCGAAAACATCTTTGACTTTGCCTCTCAACAGTATTAGCCGAAAAAAAGCCTGAAAAAGTGACACGGGTCTTTTTTTCTAGACTTGAACGTAAAAACTAACAACGTAGACTATATTTTTATGGTTACAGTGCGTTTCAAAAGCATAGAAATGATTATGGATCCTGCCAAATAATTATGAATAATATTCAATAATAATAAAGCAAAAAAGAATTTATAAGTCAATATTGAATTAACAATTTTAAGCCCCTTTCTGTACTAAGCTTTGGTTTGTTTATACAACAGAAAATACTAAAAGGATTAGGAATTCAAAAATGTCAGTACAAATAATTTATGATTGCTTTAGTTATGACTGGCACTGTACCTCCACCAGGATGCTATATGCAACTGTCAGTCGTCAACGGCGAAAGTGTTGACAAAAGCCGCCGACAACATCAGACGTCAACAGATGCGATCCACACGAACAGCTATGGCTGCAACAGCCACATCCTGGGACACCTTCCCCCGATGAGCCTGCCCCGGCCACGCCCACCTCGCCCCGCCTGTAGCACGACAGAAGCAAATCCAAGGTATTTTGCAGAGGAAATAAACCGCGCACATTGCACAAACTTTTGAGTCTTTATGGCAGCGCGGAAAATTGTCTAAGGGGGAATATAAAATTTGCCCAAGTTTGCAGAACATATTAAAAAAAGCGTAGGATAAAAAGTGGATCTGGGGGGGTGAGGGAGACAGTATATAGGAAAGGAACTGTAAAAATTTGCTGCACTGCCAACGGAAATAAAATAAATAGGAAAAAATAACTAGCTTTAGCACAAAAAAAGAAAATAGACAGTAGCTTGGAGTTGAAGTCTTCTGTTAGTTCTCCTTTATGGTGGCAAAGTTTTTCTTTTCTCTCGCTGCATGCTGCACTCCCCACTCCCTCCGATGCAGCTGCTCCCAGGCCCAAGATGGTGGGCGGGGGCGTGGCTGTGTGGCTTATTTAGCATGAGCTTTGGCCAGGCCACCCATTTCGAGGAACAGTCGGGCTGCCAAACATGGCAAACTAATTTCGTATGCAAACCTGGCCCAAACCAAGACCAAGACCAAGACCAAGACAGTCCGGGTCAGGCGGACCACCCCAAATGGCTATTGAAATTTCGAAATTTGCAATCCCAGAAATCACGAGAACTAACTGAACTTTATGGCAAAATAATCATTGGCACTCGTGCGGCCTATTGATTAGCATTTGGCCAGGGAGCCTCCTCCGATGCTCCTCCATGGTTCTAGTTCTCTAGTATCCCATCCCATCCCATCCCATTCCCATGTTGCCTCTATTGCCTTATGCTAATGCCCATGTTCATGTTGCAGGTGCAACGCGTTGGCATTTGCATGCAAATTAGTTGACAACGCTCAACACTCTGCCTCGATTGGGTTCTCAGTGGGATTTTCGCTCACCTGGTTAACAATAGATCGGGGGAGTCCGGGAAATCGGGTAAGCCGGGGGATGGACTCATCGATCAGGGGGTCAAGGCGGTTTTGTAAATGTCACACAGTGTCACACAGAGAGAAAATCGGAAGATACGTTAGTAAATTAACTACCAATTTTCCTAAATCGATGTCTATTTAAGCACATGTTTTAATTGGATATTAATAAGTTAATATGTTTATCTCTAAATATAAGCTGTAAATGTGCCATTGATGAAGGTGACCTTTGCATTTTAAGGGGACCTTTATCCCATTTCAAATATTCTTCCCCAAAATTCATGTTTACCGACTTAATGTATGTATATTATTGAATTAATAGCTTGATATAACCTTCTTGGAACTCCTCCCTAGAACCCGATTTCCTTTGGTCAGTCAGGCAGTCATTCTGAAGAACCCAATGCATACGTTTTGATATTTTGTTAGGGCAGACACATACCGAAACTAAATCAAATCAAAGTCAAGGCGGGCAATGTAAATCTTGTATTTGGCCAGGCAGGAGTTTCTTTTACTTGCCTTCTCTGGATGTGCTGCCCACGTTGCTGCTTCATTTGCATTGAGAAAAGTCCCACACAGTGAGAGGAAAATGGGGAAATCTATGTGCGGCAACTCCTCAATTTCGTATTCCGTTCGTCGTCTGCTGTTGCTGCTGCTGCTGCCTACTGGAAAACGCCTTGCCACTCCACCGCCTCCTTCTTTTAGCCCGCTCCCAGCTTTTTAATCAATTTCTGTCAGTTGGCTGTCAGTTTGGGCCAGAAATCCTCGCACATGCCCCATATGGGGGCATTTGCATGGCGGCAGGGTCGGCAGAAATTATGCGCATAGATTTTCCAGTTCGTGACACTGGCCGGCAGACGCGGGTAGGTTTTTGGGTGGGTGAACTTGGTGATTTTTAATTATGATAAGTCGCCGGAGACATTTCCGCAGCCGATTAAAATCTAGAGCAAATTGTGCAATGAAAGCGGCCACACTGTTACGGAGTTTGCAACGGAAACTTAAATGCAGGAAAACAATTTGGTTCCGTATTTATCCGGCAACACGGAAAAGCTTTGACTGCAGGTGCTAAAGAGCACGGACCGGGAAAATCTCACGTTGATGCCACTGACCCAATGAGTCCGTTTTTTAAGTTTGTTCAAGGTAATTGAATGGCGGTGGCATAGAGAACTTTTTCAATAGGTTAAAAATGTATAGGAAATACAGTTTGGAAGTAACTACCTTCTCTCCTATCTATCAACTTGATTCAAACACACTTCTGTTTTAGGTTTTAAAGAGTTTTGCGCCTAATGGGAATTTAATCTTATTTAAACTAATCATAAAAGTGTAAATATTAACGCATTTAAAGCTCATTAAACTTAAATACATTATTGTATTTATCTTCAAACAAAAGTTGCTTTATCTCTTGAGCACATAGCGTTAGATGTGTTATGTACCTTTATTTGCAGTATAATTAAATGGGCTTTTGTTGAATTTAAAACCCTTTTAAATGTGATTTTAATCTGGCTATTGTTTTGCTTTGAAGTGCAACTTAAGAGGTTTCGATTACTCGAAAACATTTAAATCTGTAAAATACTTTAAGTTAACCAGGATGAACTTCACACCCTGCTCCTCAAGACTCTCTCCTGTCCACTTTAAACAATTAAGCTAAATTATAAGGAATTTCTTAATAAATCAATAACAAAATAATGATATTACAAAACTTCTTAAAACAATATGTTTTCCTCATTAGTGATTGTTATTTTATTTTTATTACTCGGCAAGCAAGCTGGAGATGTAGACACCTACTCTTCAAGTTAATTCTTTCCTGTACCCTTCTCCTTCTCAACCGAAACCCGCCTTATGCTAAGTCTGTCCTGCCCGATCCTCCTCCTTCAAGTGCCACCGACTGAAACCACCTCTGTTCCTTGAACAAATAAGCCATAAGCTGCGTGCATGACGCATTGCCTCGCTGGCTTTGTGGCCGAAACGATCGTGCTTGGGAGGCATCTCATCCGGTTGGAGATTTGGAGGCTGCTTGTTTGCGTCGCGTATCGCGTTACTTATGCAAATAATTTCAGTGAAAATGAGAAGACATGAAATCTTGGCAGCCGCCGCCTCCTTCTCATTCTCCTCATCCACCTCCTCGCAGACCAGCTCTCGACTCCATCTTCATTTTTCTTTCGAATAATTTTTGTGTCTCTCTCAGTGTGAGTCGCAGCCCGTTGTTGTAATTTAATAACCAGGCAAGTCATATTTTTTACCTCCTGCTGCTTAAGGCCAGCGGCACCGAAATGGAGCCCCGGCCGGGAGTGGGATTGGACCAGGGACTGGAACTGTAAGTGGGAGTGGGAGGAGCCGTGGCTCTTAAAGCACTTGTGCAATAAATTAAAAAGGCGATTTCGTGTCGCCCGTTGTTGCTGTCCCCTTGCGGGGCAGCTGCCGGGAGGCGGCACGCAGGCGGCAGGCAGCAAGTGGTGGCAGACATGCAGATTTTTGACATACTTGTTTGCATTTTGCTGCCGTGGCTGCTGTTGCAGCTCCGCCTCCCCTCATCTTTTCCACATCTGCTGCTCGGTTGCTGTTGCTGTTGCTTTTGCTGTCCCTGCTGCTGCATCAGCACCAGCAACATGTCGCAGCAACCTCAGGCGATGGCGGGGCGCAGGAAAAAAAATCAGAGACAACAGCGCTAAAGTCGACGCCAAGATACCCCCAAAAATAATTGAAGGTAGAAAGGTATACATCGATTTATCACATAATAAAATTGGATTTAAATACAACTTCCTTTTGATTTAAATGCATAATGATTTGATAATCTTTTACAATCATTGTTTTCCATCTACAAATATCGTAATTATTTACAAAAGAATTCATTAAATACAATAATTTTCCAAAAATCTCAAACACTATATCCCCCTCAGGACTTTAAGGATGAGGTAAGACCAAGAGTTGCCGCATCCTGAAATGTGCAAAGTCATTTCACTGAAGCGCATTTAAAAAAGGACACTGACAGAAAAATAAACTACCAGCTAATGCCTTTTCCATAGTGTTTATTGCATAGCTGAGAATTTTCTGCCAGTGCCTGCTGGAGGATACCCGCCAAGTGACATGCCACGCCCCCGGCAGCCCCGCCAGTGCAGAGACATGACACTGCATTCTGGGCCGGCTCATCATCGTCCCCATCATCAGGGGCATCGCTGGCGTCTCTGGATGCGAATCTGATTCCAAATCTGAGTCTGGACAGACGCCCGGGCATCGTTTGTCAGCTTAAACGTGTCCCTGGTCCCTGGATCGTCCTCTTGTTCCCGAGAAGATGTTTAGCATACCCGTGGAAAATTGTTTTTCAACTGCAGCGTCAGGATTTATGTCTCCACTGGGGGTCGCATTCTCCCAACACCCAGCTCCCAACTGCCATCTACAAGCTGCCAGTGGCCTGTTTGGCCATTTAGTGGCTGCCAGTCACGCTATGATTTGACCCACTTTTATTGGGTCCACGTAAGCCGACGCGTAATGAGCTGAAGGCTAAGCTGAAAAGTGGACCCAGCATCTAGACTCGCACACTAAGAGAAATAAAGGAGCTTATTTAACGAGAGGCATCTCCACTGAAATGAGCAGATAATTGATGGGAATTTATAAGCGAGAGCCACAAGAGCCTCTCTCGAAAGAGCAAACGTCCAAATCTGATCGAGAAAGTTATCAAAATGTTCTCGGTGCAATTGCCAGCACCTGTACAGTGGCACCTGTGGCGCTGTGGCCACCGGAGAGTAGTGGTCGTGTCCTGTCCTGTCACCCGACAATAAGCCCGACATCTCCGCCTGCGACACAAACACAAAAGACCCAAACACACAACTTTGGCAGAAGTCACAGCAGGCCGTCCAGTTCCGTACCGTCGGAGATGGGACAAATTGCAGGACAGTCCGAGGATCCGGCGGGGCGGGGGAAATGCAAAATTATGACAACTGCATTTGCAGTAAGCCGACTCTGCAGGCTCCGACTCCGCTTCCTCCCGGCAGGCGGTCTCCTCGGGCCAGACTCCTCCGTCCTCCGTCCTCCGTCCGAGGCCCAGTTCCAGTTGCAAGTGTCAAAGTTAACTCGAAATTATTGTTGGCTAAACTTTTGTGGCGCTTAGTTTCGGACCCCGTCGCCTCCTTCCGGCCCAGAATTTATTGTTTGCGGTGCTGGGCAATTGCAGTTGATTAAGCCGAGGCACAACAACTGCAATTGCCGGCTGGTCTGCTGGTCTACAAGCTGGACTTGTGCATTTCCATTTGGCATTTTCCTGAACAGAGTTGCATTAAAAGTTTTGATTGTTGCTGCGGCAGCCGGCACATCCGAATTGTTATTAGTTTTTCCCCAACTTGATTCGTTTTGAGTACTCAATTTTCCACTTAACCCGCCGCTTGACCTCAATTAAGCCCTATCTAATTCGATTTCCACGGCTGGGACATTTTGTTGTGACCTAATCACCTTGGCGGCTCAGTGTCCTCGCCCGCCTGCTCCTTCACCTTTGCCTTTGCCTTCGGTTTTGGTTTCACCTCTACCTGAGAGGAAAACAAACCAATTTTCCATTTCCCGTCGTGACCTTTCATAAAGACAGCGTGACACTTTCGACGGGCTGACAGGCACGCCCCTTTCTTTCGAAACATTTCCAGGGCAGCTCTATTCGTATTTGGGAATGCTGTGCGCATTTGTGTATTTTTCAATTTCAATTTTCGGCCTGTCAGTCCCGCTGAGAGGCAATCAGTGTCGGGGCCACGCCTAGGAATACTCCGCCTACATAACTCCGAGGAGGTTTTCGGGGCACACAATCTGCGGTTAGCAGCTGGAGGTGCTCTTCAAAGGAATGCATCTCGGATTTACGCCGTACACTACGTGTGTGTGTGTATCTTTCGGGGGAATCAGAAGCAGAGCCTGGCTTTAAATGCATTAAATAAAATGCAAAAATCTTTCGAGTCAGCACACACGATAAACTCGAATAACTGCCGCATAAAAATGCACAAACTTGCATACTCTGTTTCACACTCGGAAAAGTAAAATTTTCCAAAGTCTTAATCAGTTATGAGAGACAGAATAATTAAGAATTTTCTCTACATTTCTAGCTCACATTACTTATAGGTCGGATTATAAATTCTTTTTAATTTTTCTTCTCCGCAGAAAATGATAAAATAATTTTAGGCTAGATATTTTTCCAAGTGCATGTGCCGGTACAGGACCCCAAATTCTGCATCATCCCCGGGAGCAGGTCCAGGTCCTACCCACACAAGCTCCCCGCCTCGCCAGGCAAAACTCAAACTTTGATAATAATGACGCTGCATAAATTGCATTTTAATGTCAACAAAGAGACAAATATTATAATATCCCCCCAGAGCCAGGCGGTGAGTGCATCGCAGGTCCCGAAGAAGACCCCAATTGCATGCATGCATCTCTCCCCTCTCTTTCCCGACTCGAAAGTCGACCCCAACCAGATGTCAAAGTGCGAACGCAAACGTGGAGAATTATTTGCGGCCGGCGAAAGATATTTCCTGTGGCTCTGTGGCGAAACTTTCATGCCACATGCAACTTGCTGCAATCTAATGGAAATTTATGTTGAAAGCCAGCCAGCCCCCGCCACTACCTTTGACTGCTTCTCCGCCCAACAGATGATTGCTGACTAGCCACGGCCGACTGTTGCAGTTGACTGTCCGTTCGGCAACAATGGCAGCAACAATTTGTAGGCATTTTCATATCGAACTGACCAGGCCAAGGAATGACACTAGTCAACAAGGACAGACTATTAAATGAAGAAAGTTTATTTTTTAAATTTAAATTTCATTATAATGGTATGTTTACCGAATAAAAGCTTACACATTTATGTTTTTTGAAATGAAATTAATGCATTTTTTAGCTTAGTTATGAGATATTAAAAAAACTTTAATTTGCCGGTAAAATTTATCACTGCAAATATTATTAATAAATTTTGATAAGGCACATATTTCATTTCTTTGTTTTCTTTCTTGGCAAAATATAACATCCAAATAGAGAAAGATGGCCAAAAATCATATATTTAAACCTTTACTAATAAAAGCGTATTAAAAAGAAATCAATTACAAAATCTACCCAATTTTACATGTTTTAATTTAATTATAGGCATTAAATTGTAATAAGCTAAACAAAATAATGTAAATTTCGTTTATTAAACGCTATATGCCTCTTTATTAATTTAATAAAGACCAAATCAAGAAGGCTTTCCAAAATGAAATTTATTAGTTTTTGGCTTAGTTATGATTAACTTCGAATTTGTCTCTGTGATCCAATTACTAAACTGCAGGAGCAAACAAACCACATACCCCAAAACCATAATTAATTCCATTTTAGATATTAAACAATTGTTGTAGCCTTATACAGTTATTGAAATTTAATTTATTTGATATTAAGTTTATTTAATTTAATTGATATTATTAAATTCTATTGTAGCCCAGTGTAAACTTCGATCCAAGTCGGCGGAAGAAGACGAGGGAAATGTAATTTCGCAATTATTTGCTTGCCATGGCCATAACTCACAGTACTTGTCATCAGGGGGGAGTGAAGTTGGAAGATGGGGAGAGTGTGGGTGCCTTTTCTTTCCATTCCCCCCCTCGGGCTGAGGCTGGGGTTCAGGCTTGCCAGACTTCTTTGTGGCCTGTGGATTTTTGCGGCCAGCACGTTTCCAATGCCTGAACTTTGACACACATTCACCCCCCGCCACCGCCATCGCCCATTTAATTGATAATCGCAGTCCAGAGAAATATGCTCCACGTTCGGGCCCTCGGGGCGTTTGCCGTGAAAGTTTGTGGGATGCAGATAGGGCTCCACTAGTTCGAGTACTTTTGAAAGGTTTACTCGGGTTAAACGGCATATGGAAGTGGTCTAACTACCTGCGTTCCCTTCTCCTCGACTCAGACTTTTTTCTGGGTTCTCCCGGGGCTATCTCATGACCCGAACACGATCAGCCTGCTCAGATAAGGATTATAAATCATTTATACAATATTTTCCACATAAACACACATATGGTTATAAATCAAAGCGAAGGAAAAACTGTCATTTGGCGCCAGTCACCGCTGAGGAGACATTTTTTGGAAGAGATTCTCACATGGAACCGAAATCGTTTAAATGATTAATGTCAACTCTACGCGTTTATGATAAACAGTCGAAACGCCATTTGCATAATTACGCGACCTTTGTCCCTTGTCGCTGGGAAAATCAAACCTGATTCGTTGAAAGAGCAAACATTATTAAAAATAATGAATAATGGTTACTGTGAAAAATTATACTGCAAGACGTACATTGATTAGCAAATTATTATAAAAGGCAATCCACCCTTGAATTTTAAAGATGTGTAAAAGTGGATTAAATTAAACCTAAAACTCTATAGCTCTGCTGGCAGCTCTCTTTCCTTATGTATTACCAATACGTGCACCGGAGCTTCGGCTGCTGCACCTGACCATAAATCACGGCTTTTCGTCGAAGCCCTTATCAGGAGCTGGCCTACATGAGCTCGGGCGATAAGGAAAACGCGCTCACAAAACGCAATCTTTGACCCGAAATCGGTTGACTGCCATCCTAAGAATTGCTTCATTACCCCACGGATTCCGACACTTCCAGGGAACTTTTTGCCATATAAAACAGGGACTGGAGGATGGCAGGGGGAAAGGTGCTGGGCCGACTGCCTTTTTTAATTGATTGCTCTCCGGCTCGGCCGATGTCTTGCATTATTATCACAACAGGGCAATCTGGCTGTGCAGCAACAAAACACGATAAATAACAGCTCGCTGCGGGGAGTGCAGGCAGGGAATGCCTATTCTGGAGACCCTTTCTAGGGTCCCGGTCCCGAGGCTCTTGTACGTGCCCTGCCTTGCCTGCCGGCTGAGGGTTTCGGCCATAAAGGCCATAATGAACCCTTTCTCTCCGCACCTTGTCCCAGCTCGGCCGAAGGCGCGATAAACATCGGGCATCGTTAGTCTTTCACTCCGTCTTCGGGGCAGCTTCACTTGCAAGTCCAGCTCCAGCTCCAGCTGCATCTCCATCTCCATCTTCATCTCCATCTGCGTTCTTGTTTTGACTGCCCGTTTTGCTCCGTCAGTTGATCTTTGTTTGCTCCGTGTTCTTAACGAGCTTGTACTTGGGCTATCGATTAAGCGATTCCCATCTGAGTCCCAGTGGACCCAGTGATTTTCACTTAGCCAGGAAGCACGCTATTAAGTGTTTTATAACTGGCCCAAGAAAGCCCTTCAAATTAATTATATAAGCGGTACTGAACGATAACGAATATGTTGAATTCTGATACAAAAAGGAGATAAAAGCTACTGTTACAGAATTGTGTGTACAGGGAATGATTTTAATGGATACTTGAAAGTATCTGCGAAACTTTAAAGTATATCTAAGATAATCACTGTTGTTGGAGTTACCAAAAATCAACGTTTTAAGTGTCTAATTTTGAGATTTAATTGTTTAAATATCATTATTTATGTTTTAAAAACTCTTTTTCCTATGCTATTTAATTCCCATTACCCTTAAACCTTATAGTTAATTCGTGACACTTTAATTAATCTTACTATGAACTATCTCAAAGTCTTAATAACCACAGTGGCTCCTCGTTTGTTGGGCTTACAAATTGCCGACAGGATGGCAAGATAAAACTGTCGGCTGCCTGCGGCTTAGTCAGCTGTCAGCACTTGATAGTTGGGCCACCAAAACGAGATCAAGCCACACCCAGTTGCAGTCGCAGTCGCAGGCTCTGTGCCAGATCCACATCCAGATACTCCTCCAGAAGCGAAGCCAACATATGTGTCGTCAAGCCCTTTCGTCGCTGGCATTATTTTGACAGTTCATTTGTCACATCTCTTGATTTGACTGAATGGGAACGGGAATGGGCACCGCGAAGCAGGGTAGGATCTACACCAAAACCCTCGGCAGATGTGTGAAAAATCACCAGTCACCATTACCCATTCCACAGACACTTGAAGCCGGAAAAGAGGCGTGACCCATGATCACAAAGGAGATCTTAATTGCAGGTTAAGACCAATTGAGGGCTCTATAACAGGGAGGGGAAAGAAGAAGAACTTTAAGCTCAAGTGAAATTATATATTGTTAAAGCAACATGTAAGAGAAAACCAGGCTATGAACATCCTAAAAACCAATAACCATCATCACAAACCAAAAATCCATACATATTTATGCTTCCAATCCCCATTCCGGAGCACAGCTCATAAGCATTCTAATCAGCCCGGGACGGTTCCGAGGAGAGTCGCCTTTAAATGGGAATTTATTGCCCCCATCGAATGGGTCTGCCCCTCGTGCCCCGCGCACCCATCGACGATCCGATGACCCCGTCGGAATCCACAGCGGTCTTGTTAGCAAAATCACCTGCAGTGCAGACGGCCAGCGGGCCGGAGGAATTAATAATTCAGGCTGGAGCCGTCGATGGCTTTTTTTTCGTTCGGATCGGGGAACGGAGCTGGATACTGGATTCTGGGTTCGGGATTTTTGGCTACCTGCAGAGCAATACGTCCAGCGGTTGGTGAATGATGCATTCCGCTGACTTGGGGCTTTTTGGCTCTCTGAATTATGGAGGCGGCTTTTGTCAAATTTAAAGTAATTGACGGTTGTGAGTAGAAACTTAAAACATTGTGTGTAAAGCGAGTAGCAAAAAAGCGCTGTTTATTAGGGTCCAAAATAAACCCTGATGAGTGAATTTAAAAGGGAGTGGCAAATACGGTTGAAAACAGGGCGAATTTTGATTGAAATTCAGGATGCGTTTGCTTCTACACTTTTTTAAAGAACAAATAAGAAAGGGTAAGCTGAGTAAAAAATTTAATTAATTAATAAACAAGCAGGATTTCCTTTTTCAAGTTTTTATACAACTCATAAATATTCCTTGAAAAGTAAGACAAAGTCTTGAGCGATATTTACAGAAACATGACCTCTTTGATAAATTCAAAATAAGTTTTAAGGACTCTTTTCAAATTCTAGTTCTCTTAAGTCTTTTATGCTTAATTGAAACATCAATTTAAACTTAGATCCCAGCGGGCTTATCCATCCAATATCATTCTAAAGTGTTTGCCGTAAAAGACCATTGTTAACATTCAAAATCAAAGCAAACTAGTTCGTTTTACGACCCACAAATGGGCGCAACATTTGACTTTGATTCTGGTCCCTCGGCGGGGCATGGAAAATTATGTAAATCTGTGCAGGGCCCGACAATGAAAACTGTAAACATGTCGCATAAATTTAATTAATTACGATTTCTTTATCCAATCGACCCAGTTCGGACCTGGGGACCTCGGGATAAGCGTTTTATGGCCGCACAGCAGCCGCCTACAGATTATCGAAGATTAGGAACCGAGGCCCCAGAGCCGAAATCACTTGATCACACTGCCCGAGTTGTTGGCATCCAATCAAAATGCCTTTCGATTGGCTTTTCACAGCCATCCGGGCCCATTTCTTATTCAAATTTGATTTAGTTTTCCATTCCATTCCATTCGAGTTCGGCTCCGAGTTGGAGTTCGATTGGGGAATGACCGCCTTTGGCAGCTCATTAAGAAAGTTGTTCCGCATTCATTTTTTATCGCCGTTGTTTATCGTGCCGCTTGATTATCTCCCTGCATTTTATTGGGAGCTTTCCTCTCTTCATCTTGTCGCGCTTTTTATTGTCAGGCGTTTATTCTGCCTAAATGTTTTGATAAGTTTCCCCGAAAAGTCGGTCTGGAGACCGCTTGGGCAGTGGGAAAATTTATGTGGCATCGTTTGTCATTTGGTTTATGGCTTGTTTAGGTGAGATGAGAAGCGATATGGGGGCTTTATAGTTTCGGGTTACCCCGACTTATGAAAGATTAGAAGAGGCAAAGACTAACCCGGCTGAAAAGTCTACATTGCACTTGTCAGGTTATTTTAAATCCTTATCTTATCCGCATGACATCGCTTTCTATTTTCCATGTCACCTTTTGAGTTACTTACTGCATAATTTATCAATTTTTCTTAAGCTATCGTGGCTTTCATCTATGAATTTATTAATTAATATACAATTAATAAAGGAATGAAGAATAATAAGGATAGAGAGAGAAAAAGGAATATGAATGAATAATGTATCATATTTTATATTAATTTACCTTGTAGTAAATTTATATATTACCTACACCCATATTTTCTAAATTAAACTCAAAACGCTAAAACTAATGAATTTAGGTTTGTAAACATCACAATAATGAATTTTCCCCTTGCTAACATTTTTGTTTTCGTTGAGCCTATAAATAATTCATTGAACTTAACTTTTATTACACTTTATAATAATGCATTATTATATTTTAAAGACCTCCTTTTCATTTATTTTGAGCATTTTAAGCATACATATATTTATAAAGACCCATTCCCAACCCAAAGAAAAGTCGTAAAGTTGGCTTGTCCATACATTGTCTGGTAAATTGTAAATCTTGTCTGGACTTAAACGTGTCATCGGTTCTTGGGGACACAGTTCTTGGTTGGACAATCTCATCATATAATCATCGGGCATATATAAACTATAATTTTTTTACGAGCAACTTCCACAAGTATCCGATGCGGGACATAGTTTCAACATTAAGGCATCGTAAAACCGTCATGATAATTGAACAAAGAAATAATTTTCCTCCCTCGCTTCTTTATTTCCCCGCTTTTTTTTATGAACGAATTACGAAAATTTCATTAAAAACGAATCGAAGGGCGGACGGAGACCGCTGGCAGAGGCTAAAGAAAAATATTTTATTAACACTTCGTTCCACTGAAGATCAATATTATTTTTAACGTGAAACTTGCGGAGCGCCGGGGCTTCTATTGGAATATGTCCTTGTTTATAACTAAACACCGTTGAAAGTGAAAGAAAAACGTTAGATCCTTTTTATATTTTATTATTTTGTTATTTGTTTGATTTATTTCTTCTGCTCACACCACACCACATGTACACTCAACAAAGTCAGGAAACGGAAGAGAACGATGGCACTTCAGTGTGCCCATGCTTAAATCGATAAATCGTTAAATGGTATTTTTGATAGTGGAATAGGGGTATTCCAACACGCCCCCCTCAAAAATAACATCCATAACAAAATACAAAAGTTTTCAAATTAATACTTATTCTAATGTGGTTGGTGTGAATTCTGGGAGTGCAATGTGATCCAGCATTTGCTGCAAGGATACGGGGAAACCCAGAAAAAACCCGATCAGATCACTTATTAACTAATTTGTTTACAAAGTAATATTCATATTCATTTACGTTAAATTAAAATTTACATGATGACTTCAGTGTCTAATATTCAAAGTAATATTGAAGGACTTATTGATATAAAGTTAAATGTATAATGTATTGAGATAAAAAAAAAATCATTTACAGCATCAACGCTCATTTAGATATCTGTATCTTCATGTAGTCCAAGTTTCTCTCGCATTTCCATGAATCTGGCCGCTGGCAATGGCTTGGTGAAAACATCTGCTATTTGATTATCTGTCGAAATATACTCAAGACAAATTTCATTAAATTCAACTCGCTCTCTTACAAAATGATATTTAATATCAATATGTTTTGTTCTCTTATGGCATGATGGGTTATTAGCTATGCTTATACAACCTTGGTTGTCCTCATAAATTTTAATTGGTGTTTC